>JBBELK010000570.1:600000-1036745 GCA_037783545.1 Henricia sp. BOLD:AAB3569
CGTCCATGTAATGACGTCACCAATGGTATAGTCAAAAGGTCCACATGTGTGAAAACATTTCGTTCCGTAGAACTATGGTCAAATTCCCTACCACTTTGGCTCTATTTGCATTCAAAGTGCTAAACAAGTGTACATTTTTGAACCTCTTCCGGTTTGGACCGGAAGTAGGCGTCACACAGGGGTCATGACATCGTATGATTTGTTCAGTTCATTTAGACTTATCATGTTGTGAAAGAATTGTTCAAGTATCTATTACGGTTCTTGAGATATGAATTTTAAAAATAATAACCTTTGAATTTGTGTAATTTGACACCTGTGACGATATCATGACGTCACAATGTTGTGCACAAATTGTTCAACAATTTGATAAACATCAAGTTCTTAAATGTGGCGAAAGAATCATGCAAATATCTGCTGTAGTTCTCAAGATACAGCATTTTAAAACAATTCAGCTCCAAATTTGCGTATTTTGACGCCACATTACGTAACCACCGTCCATGTGATGACGTCACAAATGGTATAGTCAAAAAGTCTACATGTGTGGAAACATTTCGTTCCGTAGAAATATGGTCAAATTCACTACCACTTTGAATCTATTTGCATTCAAAACGCTTACAAAATGCACATTTTCGAACAACTTCCGGTTTGGACCGGAAGTAGGCGTCACACAGGGGTCATGACATCGTATGATTTGTTCAGTTCATTTAGACTTATCATGTTGTGAAAGAATTGTTCAAGTATCTATTACGGTTCTTGAGATATGAATTTTGGAAATAATAACCTTTGAATTTTTGTAATTTGACACCTGATGACGTCATGATTACGTCACACTTGATGCCATCGTGATACTATACATTCTGGTGAAAGTCTGCCGTATGGCCTATGTCTGTATCTAATTTACTAACGATTCAGCTTGGTTTGATAGGCATTGTTGCTGGTAAGTGTAAAAACTGAGATTCTCAGTTTCGTTGAACTTTGACCTCCAATTGACCCCAGAAGGAAGGGTCAGATGAAAATGCCCACACAAAGAAAGTTGTAGCACAGAATGTCATCTGTAAACCTGCCAAATACGAAGATCCTGGGTCACGTGGTTTTCAAGACGGAAGCATTTTAAAATATGCATATTTGGTTTTTTTGGGGGGTGTAATTTGATACTTGATGACGTCACGATGACGTCACGCTTGATGCCATCATAATATTATACACGCTGGTGAAAGTCTGCCATAGGACCTATGCCTGTACCTAGTTACTTAAAGATTCAGCTTGGTTTGATGGGCATTGTTGCTCAATAAGTGCAAAAATTGCGATTTTCGTTTTCGTTGAACTTTGACCTCAGATTGACCCCAGAAGGAAGGGTCAGATGAAAATGCCCACACGAAGAAAATCGTAGGCCATGATCTTATCTATAAGCCTGTCAAATACGAAAATCATGGGTCACGTGGTTTTCCAGACGGAAGCATTTTAAAACATGCATATTTTGGTCATTTTTGGGTTGTAATTTGATACCTAATGACGTCACAATGACGTCACCCTTGTATGCACATCTTCACATTGGGGTTGATGTTCCTACAAAGTTTCAAGTTGATAGCTTGAACCGTTTTGAAGAAAAGCTCTGGAAACGTTTGAGTGGAAAAAGAAAAAAAAAAAAAATAACTAGAGGTATGACGTTTGTTGTTACAAACGCCAGGTGATCGGGTTAAATGAACATTTTGTGATGAATTTCAGACGTTGTTATCACCTATGGAATGGCAAAAATGGAAGTTCAGCAGCCGATTTCACGAAACTTTACGCAATTGCGCAAGTCCACATACGCCATTACTTGCGCAATAACTTATGGCGTAAGTGGACTTGCGCAATTGCGTAAAGTTTCGTGAAATCGGCTGCTGTATACACTAATCCGGTAACTAATATCTCCTCCCTGCATATCCGCCATATAGCTGGGGGGTTGATAGCTTGCACCGTTTTGAGATATGAATTGTTGAAATAATAACCTTTGACATCTTGTAATGTGACACCTGTGACGACATCATGACGTCACAATTTTGTGCACAAATTGTTCAACAATTTGATAAACATCAAGTTCTTAAATGTGGCGAAAGAATCATGCAAATATCTGCTGTAGTTCTCAAGATACAGCATTTTAAAACATCTCAGCTCCAAATTTGCGTAATTTGACACCACATTACGTAACCACCGTCCATGTAATGACGTCACCAATGGTATAGTCAAAAGGTCCACATGTGTGGAAACATTTCGTTCCGTAGAACTATGGTCAAATTCACTACCACTTTGAATCTATTTGCATTCAAAATGCTAAAAAATTGCACATTTTCGAACAACTTCCGGTTTTGACCGGAAGTAGGCGTCACACAGGGGTCATGACATCGTATAATTTGTTCAGTTCATTTAGACTTATCATGCTGTGAAAGAATTGTTCAAGTATCTATTACGGTTCTTGAGATATGAATTTTGAAAATAATAACCTTTGAATTTGTGTAATTTGACACCTGTGACGATATCATGACGTCACAATGTTGTGCACAAATTGTTCAACAATTTGATTAACATCAAGTTCTTAAATGTGGCGAAAGAATCATGCAAATATCTGCTGTAGTTCTCAAGATACAGCATTTTAAAACAATTCAGCTCCAAATTTGCGTATTTTGACGCCACATTACGTAACCACCGTCCATGTGATGACGTCACAAATGGTATAGTCAAAAAGTCTACATGTGTGGAAACATTTCGTTCCGTAGAAATATGGTCAAATTCACTACCACTTTGAATCTATTTGCATTCAAAACGCTTACAAAATGCACATTTTCGAACAACTTCCGGTTTGGACCGGAAGTAGGCGTCACACAGGGGTCATGACATCGTATGATTTGTTCAGTTCATTTAGACTTATCATGTTGTGAAAGAATTGTTCAAGTATCTATTACGGTTCTTGAGATATGAATTTTGGAAATAATAACCTTTGAATTTTTGTAATTTGACACCTGATGACGTCATGATTACGTCACACTTGATGCCATCGTGATACTATACATTCTGGTGAAAGTCTGCCGTAGGGCCTATGTCTGTATCTAATTTACTAACGATTCAGCTTGGTTTGATAGGCATTGTTGCTGGTAAGTGTAAAAACTGAGATTCTCAGTTTCGTTGAACTTTGACCTCCAATTGACCCCAGAAGGAAGGGTCAGATGAAAATGCCCACACAAAGAAAGTTGTAGCACAGAATGTCATCTGTAAACCTGCCAAATACGAAGATCCTGGGTCACGTGGTTTTCAAGACGGAAGCATTTTAAAATATGCATATTTTGTTTTTTTGGGGGGTGTAATTTGATACTTGATGACGTCACGATGACGTCACGCTTGATGCCATCATAATATTATACACGCTGGTGAAAGTCTGCCATAGGACCTATGCCTGTACTTAGTTACTTAAAGATTCAGCTTGGTTTGATGGGCATTGTTGCTCAATAAGTGCAAAAATTGCGATTTTCGTTTTCGTTGAACTTTGACCTCAGATTGACCCCAGAAGGAAGGGTCAGATGAAAATGCCCACACGAAGAAAATCGTAGGCCATGATCTTATCTATAAGCCTGTCAAATACGAAAATCATGGGTCACGTGGTTTTCCAGACGGAAGCATTTTAAAACATGCATATTTTGGTCATTTTTGGGTTGTAATTTGATACCTAATGACGTCACAATGACGTCACCCTTGTATGCACATCTTCACATTGGGGTTGATGTTCCTACAAAGTTTCAAGTTGATAGCTTGAACCGTTTTGAAGAAAAGCTCTGGAAACGTTTGAGTGGAAAAAGAAAAAGAAAAAAAAAAAAAAAAAACTAGAGGTATGACGTTTGTTGTTACAAACGCCAGGTGATCGGGTTAAATGAACATTTTGTGATGAATTTCAGACGTTGTTATCACCTGTGGAATGGCAAAAATGGAAGTTCAGCAGCCGATTTCACGAAACTTTACGCAATTGCGCAAGTCCACTTACGCCATTACTTGCGCAATAACTTATGGCGTAAGTGGACTTGCGCAATTGCGTAAAGTTTCGTAAAATCGGCTGCTGTATACACTAATCCGGTAACTAATATCTCCTCCCTGCATATCCGCCATAGCTGGGGGTGATAGCTTGCACCGTTTTGAGATATGAATTGTTGAAATAATAACCTTTGAAATCTTGTAATGTGACACCTGTGACGACATCATGACGTCACAATTTTGTGCACAAATTGTTCAACAATTTGATAAACATCAAGTTCTTAAATGTGGCGAAAGAATCATGCAAATATCTGCTGTAGTTCTCAAGATACAGCATTTTAAAACATCTCAGCTCCAAATTTGCGTGATTTGACACCACATTACGTAACCACCGTCCATGTAATGACGTCACCAATGGTATAGTCAAAAGGTCCACATGTGTGGAAACATTTCGTTCCGTAGAAATATAGTCAAATTCACTACCACTTTGAATCTATTTGCATTCAAAATGCTAAAAAATTGCACATTTTCGAACAACTTCCGGTTTGGACCGGAAGTAGGCGTCACACAGGGGTCATGACATCGTATGATTTGTTCAGTTCATTTAGACTTATCATGTTGTGAAAGAATTGTTCAAGTATCTATTACGGTTCTTGAGATATGAATTTTGAAAATAATAACCTTTGAATTTTTGTAATTTGACACCTGTGATGATATCATGACGTCACAATGTTGTGCACAAATTGTTCAACAATTTGATAAACATCAAGTTCTTAGATGTGGCGAAAGAATCATGCAAATATCTGCTGTAGTTCTCAAGATACAGCATTTTAAAACAATTCAGCTCCAAATTTGCGTATTTTGACGCCACATTACGTAACCACCGTCCATGTGATGACGTCACAAATGGTATAGTCAAAAAGTCTACATGTGTGGAAACATTTCGTTCCGTAGAAATATGGTCAAATTCACTACCACTTTGAATCTATTTGCATTCAAAACGCTTACAAAATGCACATTTTCGAACAACTTCCGGTTTGGACCGGAAGTAGGCGTCACACAGGGGTCATGACATCGTATGATTTGTTCAGTTCATTTAGACTTATCATGTTGTGAAAGAATTGTTCAAGTATCTATTACGGTTCTTGAGATATGAATTTTGGAAATAATAACCTTTGAATTTTTGTAATTTGACACCTGATGACGTCATGATTACGTCACACTTGATGCCATCGTGATACTATACATTCTGGTGAAAGTCTGCCGTAGGGCCTATGTCTGTATCTAATTTACTAACGATTCAGCTTGGTTTTATAGGCATTGTTGCTGGTAAGTGTAAAAACTGAGATTCTCAGTTTCGTTGAACTTTGACCTCCAATTGACCCCAGAAGGAAGGGTCAGATGAAAATGCCCACACAAAGAAAATTGTAGCACAGAATGTCATCTGTAAACCTGCCAAATACGAAGATCCTGGGTCACGTGGTTTTCAAGACGGAAGCATTTTAAAATATGCATATTTTGTTTTTTTGGGGGGTGTAATTTGATACTTGATGACGTCACGATGACGTCACGCTTGATGCCATCATAATATTATACACGCTGGTGAAAGTCTGCCATAGGACCTATGCCTGTACTTAGTTACTTAAAGATTTAGCTTGGTTTGATGGGCATTGTTGCTCAATAAGTGCAAAAATTGCGATTTTCGTTTTCGTTGAACTTTGACCTCAGATTGACCCCAGAAGGAAGGGTCAGATGAAAATGCCCACACGAAGAAAATCGTAGGCCATGATCTTATCTATAAGCCTGCTAAATACGAAAATCATGGGTCACGTGGTTTTCCAGACGGAAGCATTTTAAAACATGCATATTTTAGTCATTTTTGGGTTGTAATTTGATACCCAATGACGTCACAATGACGTCACCCTTGTATGCACACCTTCACATTGGGGTTGATGTTCCTACAAAGTTTCAAGTTGATAGCTTGAACCGTTTTGAAGAAAAGCTCTGGAAACGTTTGAGTGGAAAAAGAAAAAGAAAAAAAAAAAAAAAAAAAAAAAAAAAAAAAAAAGACAAAGAAATCGTACGAGAGTAATAGGTGATCGGGCTGTTGGCCCGATCACCTAAAAAGAAATCGTACGAGAGTAATAGGTGATCGGGCTGTTGGCCCGATCACCTAAAAAAAAAAAAAAAAAAGACAAAGAAATCGTACGAGAGTAATAGGTGATCGGGCTGTTGGCCCGATCACCTAATAACAATGGTTTGTGCCCAACTAACAATGGAAATTGGGAACACACCATTGTTAATAACTATGGTTTGTGCCTGATTTCCTTTGTTAGTTGCTCATAATGTCTCTAGGGAGTTGAACAAGATTAAATAATTATTACTGAGCCCAATGACCAGGGGTAATAGTGTGACACCGCCTTCAGCATTTTTGGGATGGATATATTATAAGCCAAACACGATATTATTATAAGCCAAACTGAATTGTAAATTTGAGCACAGCATAAAAAATAGACAGTTCAAATGTTTTCGCAGAGGCACCTACATGTATAATCAACCTACATGTACGGTGATAAAAAAGAGGAATGTTATTTCCCGAGAATACATGACTGTTAGATTACCAAAGTGAACACGCCACCCTTCGTGTGTTGCAAAGGTAACTGGGTCTGCACCAAAACCAGTGAACACTTTCCGTGCACTTTATAAATGGACGTACGTTTCAGATTACCAGCACATGTTAAGACCCAAGTACCATGGCAATTGACGTCATACTTTAGTAGTCTATCTACATGTATAACGACTAAAAGGTTGTATCAGTGCACCCTGGCTACTGCTCTGGCGTCCTGGGTTCGAATCCGGGGCGTGTATGTGGATTGTGTTTGCAGTCCCTACTTGACCGCGTGGGTTTTCCCCTGGGGCATTTCTTTGGGGGTTTTCCTCCCACTTCTAAAACTGCAACTCCTTCTTCGTAATCTCAAGTTGATAATATAGTATAGTTAAAGCTTAAAAAAAACATATAGTTGATGGCATAAAGGGCCTTAGTTGCCGACGATGCCATAAAATATACAACAACAACAACAACAACCCTGGCTACTCTCTCACCCCAAGGAGGTGCGCCCTCTTTTGGCCGGTAAAATCATTTATAAATGATGCCAGCACACGCGGTGAATAAAATTGCCCAATTATCTGTCTTTCATTTTGCCTTTTACTTCATGGAACATACAGAAGCGTACTAGTGCCACGACTTAAAAAAATGGTATTGTTTAAATTCTAAAGACAACCTCCGTCAACAAATCTTACCTAAATCGTGGGAGATTCGCAGCAAAAGTCACACAGTGTGCATGAGGCGGAGGCCGGCTTAAAGACAGAATACATGATTGAGAAAGTGTTAAAACGACGCTTTTTCCACGTGTAATGCATAGTTCTAAGATTGCCCAACTAAGACCGCCCACTTCCCGCCCACTTTGTTAATGTTGCTACGCCTCACAAGCCATCGCAAACGTGGCGAGACACACAAACGTACGAAGCAATGGGGACTGTAGCATGAAAAGTACAGATTCAATGGAGAAAACTTAACGTTTTTGGGGGTCGACAGTTATCTCACCACACACTGTAAATTAACAGAAATACAGGGATGTCATATATTCATAAAATACGCGCTTTTTTGAAGGTAAAGAACATCATTTGCAGTGACCCAATTTTGTTTTCCATGAGTTGACAAGAAAAACTTTACTAAAAGAATTAATAACAATGGTACCAGACACCACATGAGTTTATTTTTGTCCAAAATGGTATTTTGTATGAGAAATTAACAACTGAAGGTGATTTTCAAAAAAAAAGTCTTTTGCAAAAAACTGTTTACCATTTAACTCAACACAAAAGTCATGAATGTATTTTTCAAGTTTTCTGAAGTATACTGCCCCTGTGTGGCTGATATTTTTACACGGCAGTTTTATCAACATGGGCTTTTAATCACGATTGGAAATAATGCCCTTTGCAACAGTTTACCAATCATGACTTTACCTTTAACTAACATTGCTCGGAGCCAATAACAAAAAAGGTTTGCAGACAAAAGAAAGCACCTTCGGTTGGCAATTTCTTCCACAAAGGTACCATTATACACGGGCAAAATCGTGTGAGGTTTGTTACCATTGTTATCAACACTTTTAATCCGATTTTTATTTTTAGCCAACTCGTGAAGTACACCTTTAGGTCACTGCATATGCTGTAGTGCATGGGCTTTAAATCAGTCAAGCCAAGAACTAAATTTAGACAGCATTGTCTAGTGTGCCTAAAAACAGCCACTGGTGCTTACCAAAAGATCTCAAAGTTCAAAGTTCGCAAAGATAAGTTGAAATAGCAGTCAGAATTCATGGGATCGTAAACGTTTCTTTTCATGTTTAGTTCCAGCGGTATACATAGTGCTCCATGAAACTTTTTAGCTGCGTTACTGAGTAAAAAAAAAAAATATTTGTAGGTCTGTAAGGAAGTTTTTATTTCGTCGGAGTGAGTGCACCACATAGTGATGGAGGGGCTAGAGATTGTCGGCAAACTACTGGTCTGGATCGGAGGCTACGAACGAGGACTCTTACACGTGATTGCTGTGCTCATTGTAGCGCTGGGTGTCTTGCTTGTGTTGGATAACAGAATACCTGAAAGTCCAAGGTAGGACGCCGTGGTACAACCACTTCAACGGAATAGACTTATAAAGTGTGACGTCAGATGCAGGGTAACTGGGTCTTTCGCTGGTAATCTGGAACGTCCATTACCAGTTCACTGGTTTTAGTTTAGACCCAGTAATCTTGGCAAAACACAAAGGGTGACGTTCTCATTTTAGTATATATCCTCTTGAATATACCCCTATGTAAACATGTTGTGATGGGAGGCCTGCTCAACATGTTCAATACAGACGACAGGTCCAATCCGTGTTCCTTGCGGTAAACCAAGTTTCCCATGCATTAGAAAGTGTGACTTTGTATACAGAGTCCTATTTCATAAAGCCCAGTACTTAAAAACATTCCTAAATAAACATTCTTAACTCATGTTTTTAAAGATAGTAAAAATTAGATTGTATTGTTCCCAAATCCACTTAAAAGGGCCTGTGACATGCTAAACAACTTTGTGCCTAAGCTTTGCTTCATAATGACGGATTACTTGTTCAGCAAGACATACTATTGTTCGTTTGGATGTAAAATCAATAAAAGGTGGCCTTTTCAACTTTGAAGATTTCACTGCAATAAGTCACAGACAGAGGGCGCTGTTTTGAGTGCATCACATAAGGAAGACAGAAGGGAAAAGTAGTAAGAAAAAACATAAGACTTCAAGTTGGACTTGTGGCAAATTGCTGCAGTTTCTACCCCCAGTTTTGTCATGGCTTACAACAGGCAACATGTAAAACAAACTCAAACAGCCATGGATTACAAAAGTTTCAGGAAAATTGAGAAAAAAGTGGAATCTTTTGTGCACAGTTTAATGTGATTTTCCTGTGTTTGCCTCTTGTGACATAGTGACCTTGGTCATGAATATGCATATTCGTATTAGCATAAAAACTAAAAACCTTTGTTCTAACCCCCAAATCAAGCTCCAAATAGGATTTTTATGACTTTAACTGAGTAGAGTGGTTTTAAAGCATAGATTTCATTGATAAAAATCCTAAATAAGGGGCCTATAAGAATGTTTTTAACTTTCATGAAAAAGCACCCTTGTCTTTTTTGTGCGCCCCGAACGGAAGCTGCAAACCATGGCATGATCTCCGGTCTCACTCCAATGTCGACCAGATGCTTTTTAGCGTAGCAACGATATCATTTCCCTACCCTTTTGGTCACAATTTGCATATAGGCAAACTATCTTGTTATCTCGTGAAATCTTTTTGCTGGACAGGTATCTACCAAGTAATGCGGGGAAAACGCTAAGCCTAATCAGCAATAGACTGGCTGCTCTGCTGACCTATCCCAACGGGTTTCTTATCCCGAGCCTCTGTCTGTACTTCAGTAAAAACGCCACCTTTGTTAACGCTGTTCTAGTGATGCTTATAATTCTACATTATTTACAAAGGTAAGTGGAAAAATCCCCAGCTAGACGCTGTGTACGTCACATGTTTATGTACATGATGTGACAGTGTCATATTGGTTGGTTAGGCCTACTTGCTAACAGTGCCTTCCACCCTGGCTGGTCCAAAGTGCTTATCGAAAAGGGTCGACTTACACGTAGTCCAGTCAAATTAGGGTTACACCCACCACTAATTGCAACATAATTTGTTTAAGTGCTATGCATTTCAGTAAAGTCTCCTGAACATCATACTAAAAGTCTACCTAAATATATTTGGTGGAAAGGTGTCAAATTTGCATAATATGCAAATTACCTGCCGCCATTAGGAAATTTATACTTTTCAATGTAACTTTATATTTAGGTGCCCAATCAAAGCACATTAAGTGTCTAAACCTGTGTTTGCATGGTCACTGTACATGATAAACATGTTTCTGAATTTATAGTGTGAACACAAATATGCAAATTATGCAAATTAGCGGCCACCATTAGGAAAACCGTTTTACAATACAACTTTGTATGTAGGTATCTGTTCAAAGCGATGTACATGTGTAAATTACGTTTTTATGGCCATGGCCAGAGAACATGATAACATCTTTTTCAATTGAGTGTAACATCTTTTTCAATTATGCAAATTAGCTGACAAATATGCAAATTATGAAAATTAGCTGCCGTCACTGTAACAACAGGGGGGGGGGGGGGGGGGGGGGTGGGGGGGGGGGGGGGCGTTAACAAAAGGGAAGAGTGTTTAGGTATAGGGGGGTTGGGGGAAGTCCCTTCCTTTGCCACATACCGTGCTGGGTGTAGACCGTATCGAATAGCTACCATCTTTTGTTATTTAAACTGTTCAACAATAATTTTTTTAAGCATAATACGTGCAACCACGCATGTCCTCAATGAACAAAGAAACTTCCCTACAAGATGGCGGCTATTCGATACGGTCTATACACCGCTGGCACATACGGTTGGAATGCTAGCCCTTATCATATTATTGTGTTTGCAAAACATTAAATTTAACATTGAGTAATGCCTCAGTTACTTAAATCAGGCATTTACAGTAAACTCTCGTTCAACAACAGTCTGCCTTTCCACTGCTTGAACGTTTCACAAAGACTATTTATAATTTAGGCACTGTCCGTCTCTTCTATGCAAAGTTCTGCCATACATTACCAATCAAATTGAATTAAAAACCACACGATAATATTTACATAAAATATTATCAAAGGCGGAGAAGGGTTGTTGTTGTTGTTGTATATTTTATGGCATCTTCGGCAACTAAGGCCCTTTATGCCATCAACTATACGGTTTTAGCTTTAACTAGAGGTATGACGTTTGTTGTTACAAACGCCAGGTGATCGGGCTAAATGAACATTTTGTGATGAATTTCAGACGTTGTTATCACCTGTGGAATGGCAAAAATGGAAGTTCAGCAGCCGATGTCACGAAACTTTACGCAATTGCGCAAGTCCACTTACGCCATTACTTGCGCAATAGCTTATGGCGTAAGTGGACTTGCGCAATTGCGTAAAGTTTCGTGAAATCGGCTGCTGTATACACTAATCCGGTAACTAATATCTCTTCCCTGCATATCCGCCATAGCTGGGGGGTTGATAGCTTGCACCGTGTTGAGATATGAATTGTTGAAATAATAACCTTTGAAATCTTGTAATGTGACACCTGTGACGACATCATGACGTCACAATTTTGTGCACAAATTGTTGAACAATATGTTGAACATCAAGTTCTTAAATGTGGCGAAGGAATCATACCAATATATGTTGTAGTTTTCAAGATACAGCATTTTAAAACATCTCAGCTCCAAATTTGCGTAATTTGACGTACATTACGTAACCACCGTCCATGTAATGACGTCACCAATGGTATAGTCAAAAGGTCCACATGTGTGAAAACATTTCGCTCCGTAGAACTATGGTCAAATTCCCTACCACTTTGGCTCTATTTGCATTCAACGTGCTAAACAAGTGTACATTTTCGAACCTCTTCCGGTTTGGACCGGAAGTAGGCGTCACACAGGGGTCATGACATCGTATGATTTGTTCAGTTCATTTAGACTTATCATGTTGTGAAAGAATTGTTCAAGTATCTATTACGGTTCTTGAGATATGAATTTTAAAAATAATAACCTTTGAATTTTTGTAATTTGACACCTGTGACGATATCATGACGTCACAATGTTGTGCACAAATTGTTCAACAATTTGATAAACATCAAGTTCTTAAATGTGGCGAAAGAATCATGCACATATCTGCTGTAGTTCTCAAGATACAGCATTTTAAAACAATTCAGCTCCAAATTTGCGTATTTTGACACCACATTACGTAACCACCGTCCATGTGATGACGTCACAAATGGTATAGTCAAAAAGTCTACATGTGTGGAAACATTTCGTTCCGTAGAAATATGGTCAAATTCACTACCACTTTGAATCTATTTGCATTCAAAACGCTTACAAAATGCACATTTTCGAACAACTTCCGGTTTGGACCGGAAGTAGGCGTCACACAGGGGTCATGACATCGTATGATTTGTTCAGTTCATTTAGACTTATCATGTTGTGAAAGAATTGTTCAAGTATCTATTACGGTTCTTGAGATATGAATTTTGGAAATAATAACCTTTCAATTTTTGTAATTTGACACCTGATGACGTCATGATTACGTCACACTTGATGCCATCGTGATACTATACATTCTGGTGAAAGTCTGCCGTAGGGCCTATGTCTGTATCTAATTTACTAACGATTCAGCTTGGTTTGATGGGCATTGTTGCTGGTAAGTGTAAAAACTGAGATTCTCAGTTTCGTTGAACTTTGACCTCCAATTGACCCCAGAAGGAAGGGTCAGATGAAAATGCCCACACAAAGAAAATTGTAGCACAGAATGTCATCTGTAAACCTACCAAATACTAAGATCCTGGGCCACGTGGTTTTCAAGACGGAAGCATTTTAAAATATGCATATTTTGTTTTTTTGGGGGGTGTAATTTGATACTTGATGACGTCACGATGACGTCACGCTTGATGCCATCATAATATTATACACGCTGGTGAAAGTCTGCCATAGGACCTATGCCTGTACTTGTTGATTCAGCTTGGTTTGATGGGCATTGTTGCTCAATAAGTGCAAAAATTGCGATTTTCGTTTTCGTTGAACTTTGACCTCAGATTGACCCCAGAAGGAAGGGTCAGATGAAAATGCCCACATGAAGAAAATCGTAGGCCATGATCTTATCTATAAGCCTGCTAAATACGAAAATCATGGGTCACGTGGTTTTCCAGACGGAAGCATTTTAAAACATGCATATTTTAGTCATTTTTGGGTTGTAATTTGATACCCAATGACGTCACAATGACGTCACACTTGTATGCACACCTTCACATTGGGGTTGATGTTCCTACAAAGTTTCAAGTTGATAGCTTGAACCGTTTTGAAGAAAAGCTCTGGAAACGTTTGAGTGGGAAAAAAAAAAGAAAAAAAAAAAAAAAAAAAAAGACAAAGAAATCGTACGAGAGTAATAGGTGATCGGGCTGTTGGCCCGATCACCTAACTATACTATATTATCAACTTGAGATGACGAAGAAGGAGTTGCAGTTTCAGAAGTGGGAGGAAAAACCCCAGAGAAATCCCCAGGGGAAAACCCAAGCGGTCAAGTAGGGACTGCAAACCCAATCCACATACACACCCCAGATTCGAACCCGGGACGCCAGAGGTGAAAGGCGAGGAAAGAACCCGTACGCCAACCCGACCGCCCGGCGGAGAAGGGGTGATGAGGGTGGGCGGTGGGTTGACACAACTGTTGCGCCAGACAGATACATTTGTCCCCTCTTGGCTTTTCATTGGTTGAAAGTTTCCTTTTCATGCGCTGTGGGAATGGTTCAGGTCGCTACCAAAGCGTACGATGTGAATTATGTATTTTACCCAACAGTCCTGACCAGGAAAAGCGGGGTTAAGAGATGTTTTGGTGAAAAACACCTGTTTAACAATTTCGGTTCCATAATTTGCATATTTATCTTAACTTAATGTTTATGTTCTCTGGCCATAAAATCATTGTTACATTACACAAATACATGTAAATCGTTTTGAGTAGATACGAAAATACAGTGTAAATTTGTTTTCCCTAATGGTGGCCGCTAATTTGCATAATTTGCATATTTGTGTTCACACTATCAATTCAGAAACATGTTTATCGTGTACTGTGACAATGCTAACATAGGTTTAGACGCTTCATGTGCTTTGATTGGGTACCTACATATAAAGTTAGTGAAAAATGTCGGCAGGTAATTTGCATAATTTGCATATTTGTGTTCACACTATCAATTCAGAAACATGTTTATCGTGTACTGTGACCATGGGAACATAGGTTTAGACATTTCTTGTGCTTTGATTGGGTACCTACATATATAGTTATAGTGAAACATATAATTTTTCCTAATGGCAGCAGGTAATTTGCATATTATGCAAATTTGACACCCTTCCACCAAATATATTTTGGTAGACTTTTAGTATGGTGTTCAGGAGACTTTACTAAAATGCATACCAGTTAAAAAAATTATGTTGCAATTAGTGGTGGGTTGAGCCAAAAAATTCCTTAGATTGACTGGACTAACGCTCCTTAGCAGGTGGATTATCGGCTATCCATTGAATTGTACAGGATGAAAACCGACGTTCACACCTTCTGCTCTCAATAACCAACAAAAATGTCCCCCGACGTCGCGTCGCTGGTCCACAGAGCTGACAATCTTTGTTTCCCTTTTCAAATTTCAGAACCTTCATTTTCGGCGTTTTCATCAAAGGAAACAGCAAAATCCCCTTGCACGTCTTTAAAATGTCAGCCTTATTTTGCATATTGAATGGTTACGTCATCGGCCGCTACCACACTGAATACGCTGTCTACAGCGATAGTTGGTTGCGGGACCCACGATTTATTTTAGGTAAGAATTAATATTAGTATTGTAATAGGTTTGCCTAGCGATTTACAGTTTTTTTTTTTAATGACAAATTTAGGCTTTCGTTGTGGTATTTTTCTCCTTTTATCCACAGTTACCTATAAGCAAAGGCAACAAAACAATACTAACCAAATTGCATGGGCAAAGTTTTTAAATTTGATTGTAAATTTCCCCGATTGCGTGCTTGAAAGACCAAATTGAATGCTCTCTTCATGTAAGTGAATGATGATATTGAATTGTAAACTATTTATATTTGCGTTAAAACGAATGTTTAAGAAACGAATTTGGGTTGCAAGTATCCTTTTTCATGTTTCACGTGATAGCGTCTGGTGTTCTGACGTATACTTCATTTCATATTTCGTACTTCCTTTTACTATAGTATCTACTTGGCCAGACTTAAATTGTTGCTATGTATTATTATTATACATAATTAGTACATAATTAATACCGTGTTAACCGTAGGAGAGAACGGCATAAAGCAACCGGATTATTGGTTACTTGGCATTAGGGTGGGGTGTTATGGCCGAGCGGTCTATAGCGCGCGCGTCAACTCAAGTTCTGTGCCAGTACTAGAATGTGGGTTCGATTCCGGGCCGTGACGGGTTGTGGCAGTTGTGCTCTTGAGCAAGGCACTTAATCACAATTGTTCCGTCCTTCCGAAGGCACTTAATCACACTTGTTCCGTCCTTCCGAAGGGATGTAAAGCCGTTGGTCCAGTGTGTTACATGTAACGCACTTTAAAATTCTCAGAGCATTCTTTCGTGAAGAGCTAGGGATTCCCCTGTGTCTCTTAGAAGTTGATAGTTATTCGAATAACCAAGTAGCAACAACAGCGTACGTATCACAGTGCGTGACCTTCTAAACTGCACCTCCATTTGAATGTAGACATACAATACGCAGGGACGGTCAATCAGTCGACAGAGCTAAAGGCATTACGTCACGTATAGCAGACCTTTTAAATTGCACGAAATGTCCGATTGTCAATTTTGTCAACAGGTGTGGCCATGTTCTTCACTGGTATGGCAATCAATATCCACGCTGATCACATCTTACGAAGTCTGCGAAAACCGGGAGAAACAGGCTACAAAATACCAAGAGGTGGGGAATAAGTTACCACGATAATTGCTCTAACATTCTGCATGACAAACTGCATGACAGTTACATAATGACCCTGGTACCATTGAACAGAGGACAGTCGGGACTTTCCCTACATACACGCCTCTTTTTGATAATTTGCATTTAAAGATGGGTTTCCTTTTTTTTATGGACACCCTGTATTATCTAGGATATTCAATTTTGTTTCGGATAAAAATTTAGCCATCTACAAATATTGATGACCGCTTTGGAAACAAAATGGCGTCGCGACTCTCTCTATCAACGGACTCTGTATTTTACAGTAGCGAAGCGCCTACGACGCCGAAATCAATCGGCGCCAAACAATCCCATGAACCCGTGCGCGTCGTGGTTCTGTTTATACTGTTGACGTCTGTCACTCGGTCTTTTATTTTTATACTTTGTGTTGCTAAGGTGGTCTGTTTGAATACGTGACTGGAGCCAATTACTTTGGCGAGATTTTGGAGTGGGCGGGGTTTTGCATCGCTTGCTGGACTCTGCACAGCCTGGCGTTTGCTTTCTTCACCGCTGGTTACATTGGATTAATCAAGGCATTTTCACATCATAGGTATGTACAGGGTTGGAAACCGTATGTATGGTTGGAAACCGAGATATTATTGCTAATTGTAACTAAAGTGGGGCATGTATGAAGCAAAGGGAGATGTCTTCTGTTAGAGTTGAATCTTCTCTTTAAAATGGCACCCTGCAGGGTGATCATGTCATTGTGTTTTCGGTTGACTCAATTTGACTGAGCAGTGACCAATGTAGACTGTGCTATAGAGTCGTGGACAAATGACCTACTCACGTGAGTGACGACGGACAGTCATATACAAATTGGGCCCGTTGCATTGTCGCTACTATATATTATAGTAGCGCGTTGAATCCATCCTATCAGCTCTACAGGCTGTCCCAGAAAAAAGTAGGTAATCCTGACAAAAATGGTTAATACGGGCAAGATATGCATTTTATAAAAGTTAATCATATTTTACCACAAAGTACATGTAGAGGCAAAATGCTTTCCAGTGATACCATGATTGCATTCTTCTGGTCACCCATCATTGAGGGAAACCCCTTTGCGACAGTAGGACCAAAGAAGTGAAACGGAATGTCCATAGCATGATTGGCCTTTTCACGTGCTGAGGTGTGGGTGTGGCATTTTCAAGTTATGCAACACTTTCTTGACGGTATAAAAGCCAAATGAATGCGTTGGTGCAATACTCTCAGGGAAGTCTTCCCTAGTAAATGCATTCTGAGTTGCCTGTGGGCTCCTGGTTGAGTGAAATGTTGTCACCACGAAACAAACCACAAACACCCATTGTTTCATGGTAAGTTGAACCATGCTCTTGCTAACGTGAGGTTTAATGTGAGGGTGATCCACCGGCCAAGAAGACCATCTGGGCAAATGTAAAAAAAATACCAAGATCATGGGACAAGCCTGAATCGAAACAAGGGTCACACTCAGGACGACGACGAACAGTGCGACCTGATGGCAACATTGCTGCAGTTCAATGGCAACTTCTGGACCATCTAAGAGAAACCAGTTCAGAAAGATTTCGACTTGGCCTCTTCACTCCTTTAACCGCATAACAAGGTTGGACCTGCATTTCCATCCGTACCGAAAAAAACATTCGCCATCAGCCATCATCTGGATGTTCTACTCACTGTCTGGCCACCTGTCGCAAAGGGGTTTACTGCATACCATTTTTCAAACAATCGTGCTCAGTGATGCGTGACCAGAGAAATGCAATCAAGGTATTATTGTAAAATATGACTAACTTTCATAAAATGCATATCTCGGCCGTAGTAACCATTTTTTTCAGGATTAACTGTCCAATGCAGTGCGTGCTCGCTGTATGTACACATTCGTACGTGTGCGCTGTTGGTTTCAAATTGTAATGAATAAAACACGACGCATCTGATCTTGATCGATGATTGGCTCCCCGACTTTTCGAGGAATAATTTGCTCAAAACAAAGAAAAGTGACACTTCTCCTTGATGGTTGTTGGAGACCACCAACCTGATGTGATGTCTTGGATAGAGACTTTCTGGCCAGCCTCAAGGGAAGGGAGGTCGCTTCCATGCCTATCATGGTACATTTTCTTGTATGTCTGTCGCTGTTGGAGATCATGCAGACGGTCTTGGGTTTTGTCGCGAAAGGTCAGCTAATTACGGATTCTCAGCAGGTAGGTTGCCGCAGACCTTTCTGCCGTACAGGAGTTGTGTCGGACTCGGAATTGTGTGATCCACTGGAGTTGTACGGATGCAAAGCATTGCCATGTACATGTCATTGCCACTCGATCGGGCTAGCTTTCACGAGTGTCTTCTTCACTGTTTGTATGGTACTCTCAATCAACGTGCCCCCTCCACCCTCCGCCCCCGTAGCTCTCAATAAAACCATTATATTGGGGTAATAAGGTGATGAAGTAACGTGATTGAAACCCCGTGTCTCAGAGGTCTTGAAGTCAGCTGATTGATAGTACACGGGACTGGAAGCTTCCTGATCAATGGAAACTTAGAATAGTAGTCGGCTACGATATAAGGAAGTTATCACCTTCGAAAAAGAACAAGTCGGTTCCAACGACTTGCCACGATCGAGTAGGTAAGTATATGCTGAAGAAGAGTTTCACGTGGTTGTGCACGCTGAAACTTCTAACAAGTGGGACGGTTCCTGACCAATGCTTTGATATCGCGAGTTATGCCAGCCCAGTAGACACAATATTTTGCACGTAGCTTTATTTTTTGTCCGCTACCTAGGTGGTGCTTATGCAGCTTGGAAAGGAGCCACCCTGTTTACACTTGATCCCGAGCTCGGGATCGAACACCGAGCTCGGGATTGCAGCCCCGGATCACAAATGAGTGTAAACGCTCTCGGAACCGAACCGGCCCCTTGCCGCGTAGCTGGTACAATGATACATTCGCCTAAGATGAATAAGCTTCACAGATAGCTCGTCTCGAAAAGGTCAATATAGATGGAGAGACTGGATCAAGTCCTGTCGTCGTTCTGGCCACCCATGCATGTACGATTACATAATTGAGTTTACTGAGGACTGTGTCTGAGGCCGTGTGCCAGACGAGATGACACATTCGACTTACGACCACACCCTTTAAGGTTTATCACTGTGTGAAACTCCTTGTATTTCCTAATTATGCTCTGAGCGGTGGAAACTGGCACTCTAAACTGCTTCGAAAGGGCCTTGTAGCATTTCCCTTGTTTGTGGCCATTGAAAATAGTTCTCTTTTCTTTGCCATGCTGACCAGAAACTGCGAATGAAGGCACCAACTCCCCTCGCTTTATAGCCTACAAGCAGAGTGCTATTCTATGACATTCTTTGATTTAAATTTAATTGAAAATATATTTACTTAATTATTCAAATCTTATGGAAATATGTTAAGATAACGGTTGAACAACAAAAAGGAATCACTGGGATGTCGAAAGCAGGTGTATTATCACAACAAATTGCCTAAATGCTGATATTCTGTAAGGGGTATGAATAATTTTTGAAGCACAAAAAAAAGCAAATCTGGACATTACTGTTGTTATGCAAATGTCTGAGCCAAAAACATGTGGTCTTGCAATGTGAAAGCCAAATAACTGTCCTAGGAACAGTGAAAGTTCTTTCACAATAGTTTTTGGGAGTGAGGACATTTGAAAAAAATGAATAATCTACGTGTTTCTCATTTTACTCCCACAGGTGGTACCTCGAAAAGTTTGAAAATTATCCCAAGAACAGGAAAGTTGTCATCCCATTTCTTCTGTGACTAACTGACTGCGGCCTTGGACAAGTTGTACCATTTTGCCACATCCGATGCCAACTGCCACCTGTAGGCCGCCTCACTAATAAATAAACCGTGTTTAACTGTGGAGAAATTATTCGCGTTGATAAAAGCACTTAATACATTCGATTAATTTTGATCTAAAGTCAAAGAAACGTTTACTTCTCAGGTGTTCTTTGCCAGGCGCTCCAGAAAATTATTGTGCATAGATCAACTAGATTATCCTATAGTCTTGTACACAGACTTAAAGGAACACACGGCTCACTGTTTACATAATTT
This sequence comes from Henricia sp. BOLD:AAB3569, assembly GCA_037783545.1. Classification (NCBI taxonomy): domain Eukaryota; kingdom Metazoa; phylum Echinodermata; class Asteroidea; order Spinulosida; family Echinasteridae; genus Henricia; species Henricia sp. BOLD:AAB3569. Next base: position 620,176 of record JBBELK010000570.1, read on the forward strand.
AGTGATGTAGCATATCAGTGACAATAATTGTTCATGGTCGTTGTGAAAAAGGATATCAGAATATCCCGTAATTCACAAAAAAAAAGTTGAAATGAACAAAAAGGTAACAAGTCGGGTTATACGCTTCAACAGCCGTTGCAATTATCGCGGGAGCCTCGCGACTTTGTCGCAAACGATTCGCTCTCCTCCTGGCAGATTTTGCTTTGGACATCTCGCAGTTTCTGCTGATGATTTCACTAGACGGCCCAGACCATCGAATAGGCTTTTTCAGTTTTCTTTGGAGGAGTGGACATCATGTTTGCTTCACGAACGTACCATTGGAGCAACCGGCTGTTGTGCGAAACTTTCGCGTGGAGTTAGACTTGACTCAAGTCGCGCTCTTTGTTTGGTCTGTGGTCCGTACGCGCAAGGCCAGGAGGAGCCTTGGTACGCCGAAAATCATTTCCCGGTAGCGCGCCCTCTTGCGTCAGTATTCATTCATGGGACAGGTTTCGCTCGTGCCCAGCGCCTTTATATACACTAGATGAAGTATGCCGCTGAACACTGCTCTTTAACTACCATGGCCACTAGAAAAAGTCACAAGGAGTCAAATCAGTTGTAAGTTAACAGCGTGATCCAATTCCGTCCCTGACGTGAGGGATGAAAAGTCAATACAACAAATGAAAACTGTATGTTTACCTGCTACTGATGTTAACACACACACACAAATATTATCACATGTTGAAATTATCTTTACAGTTTTATGCAGACTGGTTTATTTTATGCGTGAGGGACGGATCGCGGACAATCAATAATATTGACAAAAACTACCATTTTTTACATGCATTTTAAACTATTTCTTAAAAATGTGATGGCACAGTGTGCCGGCCAAATTTCTTCTGTTAATTTTTTTGTAAAATAATGGTGAAAATATTATTCATTTCCCGCGTTTCGCAGTATAGCGGGAAATAATTGTCTTAGGAATTCGAGACACGCATAGCGGGTCTATTGTTACATAGCACATGTTGGATGAAAGGAATGTCGGACACAAGGAATGTCAGACACGTATAGAAGGTCAAGTGTTACGTGGGGCGGTCGGGTTGGCGTACGGGTTCTTTCCTCGCCTTTCACCTCTGGGGTCCCGGGTTCGAATCCGGGGCGTGTATGTGGATTGGGTTTGCAGTCCCTACTTGACCGCGTGGGTTTTCCCCTGGGGCATTTCTCTGGGGGTTTTCCTCCCACTTTTCCCCTGGGGCATTTCTCTGGGGGTTTTCCTCCCACTTCTAAAACTGCAACTCCTTCTTCGTCATCTCAAGTTGATAATATAGTATAGTTAAAGCTAAAACCGTATAGTTGATGGCATAAAGGGCCTTAGTTGCCGAAGATGCCATAAAATATACAACAACAACAACAACAAGTGTTACGTAACACGTGTTTAGAGAAAAGGTATAAATAGTAGAGGGAAAAGAATTGGGATCAGTTCTAGCAAGCATTCCATACAGACACGTAACTTTTATGTTTTTTATTGAAAATAATTTCAGAGTGAAGCCTAACGCTCTCGCCGAGGAGAATTCTGAACTGTTTTTGGGCACAGGTTTTCAGAGCATTTTTGTTTTATCTCTGTTTTTCCTGGACGTCGTCTTCTCCGATGAGGCGTCGGTATAGTAAGAAGTTGAGATTTATAATCCCAAGTTGTATGATTCCGTTCACAGTTAATTTGACAAGATTGCCTGAAAGTCCATGTTTTTTTCTTGTAGATATGTAACTACATGTACACTGGCCGTGACTGTAAATAAAGGCGACTTCGTGTCTCCTGTGCTTGGCTATCACCAATATAAAGTGTTGAGAGTGTTTTTTGGGTATAAGTGGAGTAAAGATAAGACGGACATTTCCTATACTGTTTGAGGTATTATTTTGATTCATTTAAGAAATTTTGAAATGTTTTAATCACGCTCCTGAATGAACCATCCTGCTAACGTGGGAGTTTAATCTGAATCATTCATCGACGCATTGGCCTACCATCAAAAAAGTGTTGCAGAATTTGAAAATGCCGTGCACAAGTAATCCACCCACATCTCAGTAGGAGAAAAAGCCAGTCATTTTCAAAACAAAGGTGCTCAGTGGTGTGTGACTGTGAGAAATTCAACCAAGCTATCACTGGAAAGCATGTTGCCTCTACTCGACTGTAAATCGTGACCAAAAGCAATAAATTGCGTATCTTGTCCACAGTAACCCCCCTTTTTGCCAGGATTACCTTTTACCGGGGACACCCGGTATGAACTGAGCTCACTATACCAAAGGAAAACTTTTGACACCATTCCGTTTCAAAGAACATTCGTCAAACTCTTTATTATTATCGGATAGAATTAACAGCAATTCAACATTTTATACTTTCAAAACGGTAATTTAACATCAAAAACTAAATCCAAAACCAGGAATATAACACATAAAGTGAACAGTCGCGTTCAAAAGAAGGTTCATAATCATAATATAAACTCCGCAAAAATTGAAATATTTCAGGTGAAGATTTAACAGAAAACAAACGTACCGGCCAAAAGTTTAAGTACACTTGTTGAAAACTATGTATTTGCAACTTTTCTGTAAGATTGACCCCTCTTTTCGTAGAGTAATCACAGCTTGCCCTTTTATTTACTCAACTGGGGTCATTTTGCCATTTTACAACATGTATGCAAGAAAGGCAAATATAGACTAGTTAGCTATCTGATATGGTCAAGAACTGACTGGCGCCAATGCTGTGCATTCAGCTAGTACAAAGTGATTTTCGACACGCTCCAGGGACCTCAGAAAATCAGAGAACAGGCAAAAGAACATATTACACATAATCTGTTAAATAATACAACATTGTATTCATTGTATACTTTTATATGAAGCTAGAGCTAGAGGTGGCTATTTTGAGGAATGAAAGATAGACATTTCTGAAGTTCTATGACATGCATTGAATATATTGGTTGCATAATGTGGTTTTGCAGTGGGCATAAAATGCTGTAAAATGTTACGAAACATAGTCTTCAACAGGTGTACTGAAATTTTCGGCCGGTACTGTATATAAAAATGAGTATACAACAATCCTCTACCACTATTGCATGTACAGTGGTTGTATACCCAGCAGGATAATACACCCAACACAAACAGATTTTGTGCCAAAACAGAAGTTGCACTTTTGTCAATATGTTCACTTTTACACACTGAAAACTGTGTTCTAGCCATTATTACCCCTTGACATAACTTCAGTTAACAGAAGTTACGACAAGGGGTACTAATGTTCAGAGTGTAAAAGTGACTTTGCAACTTCTGTTTTGGCATAAAATTTCATAAAATGCTTGATTTCTTAGTGAAAACGGTATCTATGTAAAAAAAAACCACTCATTGTGTGCGTAAGACATCAGTGAACACATCACTTTTTGAATAATAAAAATCAATAAAATCGTTTTTGAGTTACATCAAAAAGTATTAGGCGGGAACTTACTTTTTGTGTTGGGTGTATGACAGGACGACACTCTATCATCCGTCCCCATCAAAAATGATAATCAAAAATAATGCACTTTTCCCGTTTGCCAAAGGTGGATTCACGGGTGATGCAAATAAAGACGGCATAGAGGGGAATTTTGTGTGAACCGACCACAGAACCAACGTACTGAAAATAACAGAATTACAAAACAGGGTGACGCCCAGTTGATTCTATGGTTTTTGGTGGGACAGTTCACACCACTTTCCCACTATACGCCGCTCTTTCAAAATTTACGACCGTCAAACGTAAAAACAAAGGAGAGAATCCACCCTGACGCACCAACTCCCAGAAATTATGATGTTAATTCTTTTGTTTTTTTGTGTGTGTGTGACATGTCGTACAGTCTTGTTCAGATGATACATATTGTATATAGGGCATCTCTTGTTGGTCAAGTTGGTCAACAAATGACAATGTAAGCACAAAATGTGCAACCATGCATGTCATCACGGAACAAAGAAACTGCCCTACAAGGAGGCGGCTATTCGATACGGTCTATGATAATGCGGTGTACACAAAAGCCATGGGTTCTGTAGGAGTTCCCACTTTGCTTAGTTTAACCGTTCCTTGATTAAGGTGACGTTCAAAGTTGTCAACATTTTTATTTCGACAGAGTAATTTTCTTTTCAAGACAACCCATCCCTACCAGTTTGATACCTTTACAAAGCTAAATTACATTCGGCTGGATGCAACCGGAGTGAACGTTATAAGAATTTAAAATATAACATTGTAATCATTTTAATACAGTTCATTTTATACTACTCAATATAATTTATAGGGATATTGTGGCGTGTACGCACTACGTAGATATTGCGGCGTGTACGCACTACGTAGATATTTTACTGAGGGTATAAATTTCGCTTGACTGATTTTGTATATTGTATCTGAATGAATGACAATACACCTTGTAACAGAATTTAGTGAAGACAGTCATTTTGGAAAAAACATGCCAATATCCCTAACTTATTGTGAGTAGTATGTAGGCGTACAATTAATTCAAAACGCTTTCATTCGTTTAGCAAACGCAAAATTATCACCCGACAAATCTCGATTGAACGTTTTTTTTTTTTTTTTAACAGGGAACTTAAGACACAACTTCGTCTGTAAAGTAGTTAGGCCTACATTAAATTTAAATCATTTTCAGGGCAAATTTGTGAGATATTATACATTTCAATAAAAATAAAATGGTTGCTTTCGAAATTATTACCTTCTTACTGAAATGCCGGTAAAAACATCCAAGTTAAACAAAAGTGCTTATTTTATTTACCAAAACATCAGAACAATCGATGCCAATGCATAGTTCTGACCTGTCAATCAATCGAACCTGCCGACCAATCACATTGCCTCACAAACCAACATCACATGATTTTCTGCCCGTACGTTGTATGGGGTGTTCAGGGTGAATTTTTGGTTCAAGGCCGGGCAATTCGCTGTTTAAAGGTAAGAAAGCGAATTATTATGAATATACATGTATGACATCTCTGTATCACTGTCCTCTTACTAACTTGTGTGTGGTACGGTAACTGTCGACTCTGAAACATGAAAACCTTCAAGTTTTCTCCAAATCAATGAATCTGTGCTCTGGTTTGTGCAGTGTGTGTGTACATTTTGACGATAGCGTGAGGCATAGCAACAATATCCAAGGGGCGGGGTTAATTGGGCAATCTCGGAACTATGCATTAGTGCAGATTGCTGTTTGATGGAAGACGGAGAAGAAATGTTTTGGAGTCAACTCTACACACTCAAGCCTGTGGACAAAACCCACGTGATCAAGCAGACATTGAAAACCCACCAGACAGGATTCGGACCCAGGCCACAGAGGTGGAAGGCTACAGGACAGTGTCTCCACACCTGCTGTATTCCTGTAATTTTCCCGTAGGTGGATTTCAAAGTTTTAATTTGTTGGCATCCTTTTCCAATTTAATTCTTCCCTAGAAGGGGAACACCCTACATGCACACTGCAACAAAACAAAAAAAATTAATTAATTTTCTATGAGATCAGAAGCTAAATTTCCGGAATTATTCGTTGCTTTTCCATCTAAATACAGAAAATCCATAACAAATCTGTTATAATTTTTTTCCATGCTTAAAAATATTCTGTACGTAATTAAATCAGTAAATATTTTAGAAATAATCCATTTGTCCAATACAAATTCAGATACTTCGCAATTATTCCGTAAAATTTGGTCTTTAAACACTGTCCGTAAAAGTACGGAATCCTTTACACGGTTTAAGCTATTTTATTTTCAATAAAAGTTTATAATTTACACAAAACACCTTTCTGTGTAAATTCCAATATCCTTTTATACATCCCTAAATAAGTCCATCAATTTTATTACATTACAGAGGCTTTCGCGTCATTTCAACCTGGGGTTTGCGCATTCCTGGGGATGGTTAGGGTGGGGATGGCTACCATGAAAAACTAAATCTTGAATTTGATTATTTAAAAGGTCCTAATACATGTACTTTATTTATAGTTGTGTATGTTGCACTGTCCCTTCCTAAATGCATTCATTGCATAACCTCACCTAACATGTTTTAAGTGACAAAAATCCTCTCACCCTGGGCCATAAATTGAAAGACAATGTCCCCACGGAGGGAGCAGGGCATGCTCGTTTTGTTTTCATATGCGCTGAACATTTGACTTGTCAAAATCCCCATACTGGGATATGGAAAAAATATGTTAACAAATGCCCTCCCAAAGGGTGGTGAAGCACAAGGCGAGGGAAGATAATTGACAAATTTGCATAAATTGTATTATACTGCTCCCATGTTCCCTGAAAATTTGATGTGTCAAATTTCCCAACCTGGGGCAGCGCAGGGGCGTGGCTAATTGATAAGTACATATGTTCTATGAAACTGCTATATACTCGAATGCAACGAAGAATGATGGTACAGGCCCACTGTACATTGACCACAAGTCATTACAAAGTGGGTGCTCTCTAATTAACAGGGGCCAATTTCATGGCGCTGTTTAGCACAAACATTTGCTTAGTACAGAATTTATTCGCTTTATATTGAAAAAATCTGTTGACGACCAAAATTGTATGTGATGTGTATTTACTACCGGTATTTGTACTAATACATGTAGGGTAGTTTGCTAGTCTTTCTAACACAATTTGACATACGATTTTGGCTGGTAACCTATTTTACAAAGCAAAAAAATTATATGCTACTTTCAAAGCAAATTTATGTGCTAAACAGCGCCATGTAATTGGCCTGAGCTGCAAACCAAACCGAACTAGGACACGGTTTTTGTTGCAAAAACATCTGCATTTAAATTTTATGACCATGTTTCTGGCCGAAATTCTGTGTGAAAGGGCAAGCGCATCAAACATGTCACTCACATGCACAGTACAGTGGGATTGCTTCAGGCAATTCATACACAAAATGGCCCGTACCAATGGACATGCATAACAACCAGCTTAACTTTTCATTCCTGATAGGTTTAACTTGTGATACAAGAGTAGGGTTGAGAATGTGGCAGACAGTGATGACCTCATGAATAAAAACGTCTTTTATTGGCTACATGTACAATTACGTGAATTATTAGTGAATGTGTTGCATCACCTGTCCTGGCCTCCAGTATGGGTTCTCATGTGTGTCTTCAAGCTAACCCTCCATGTGAATGTCTTATCACAGTGGCTGCATGCATATGGCTGCTCACCAGTATGGGTTCTCATGTGTGTCTTCAAGTGGCCGCTCTCTGTGAATGTTTTATCACAGTGGCTGCATGCATATGGCCGCTCACCAGTATGGGTTCTCATGTGTGCCTTCAAGGGACCACTCTGTGTGAATGTCTTATCACAGTGGCTGCATGCATATGGCCGCTCACCAGTATGGGTTCTCATGTGTGTTTGCAAGTTACAACTCTTTGTGAATGTCTTATCACAGTGGCTGCATGCATATGGCCGCTCACCAGTATGGGTTCTCATGTGTGTCTTCATGTCACCACTCTGTCTGAATGCCTTGCCACAGTGGCTGCATGCATATGGCCGCTCACCAGTATGGGTTCTCATGTGTTTCTTCAAGTGACCACTCTGTGTGAATGTCTTATCACAGTGGCTGCATGCATTAGGCCGCTCACCAGTATGGGTTCTCATGTGTTTCTTCAAGTTACCACTATCTGTGAATGTCTTATCACAGTGACTGCATGCATATGGCCGCTCACCTGTATGGGTTCTCATGTGTGCCCTCAAGTTACCAATCTGTGTGAATGTTTTATCACAGTGGCTGCATCCATATGGCCCCTCAGTTGTCTTGCCCAGTCTTTGTTTCTTCACAGCATCTCTTTTAGAATTTCTACCCGACATTGTTCCTGAGTGAGTTATCATGTGTTTCTGCAGAGCACTGTTCTCTCCAAATGTCTTCGTGCAAACATTACAGGAATAGGGCTTGGCACTTGTATGAATTCTTACATGCTCTTCAAATGAGCTGTCATCCGAGAATGTCTGACTGCAGTAATTGCAATGATGTTGCTGCTCCACAGGGTGAATTCTCTTATGTGCTGCTGAACGACTTGACATAGAACCAGTTCCTGCCAGTGCAGAGTTTTCATCATGGCATTCTGTTTTAGATTGGTCATTGTGCATCCCATGTTGGTGCTTCATCAACAATGCATTCGTTGAGAATATAACGCCACAGAGCCGGCAAATGTATTGTCTTTCATAATTTGTGTTTTCTTTACAAACACTGTGGCTAGACTGATTCCCACACTTTGATTCGGTACATTTCTTAAATCCTCTGTTGACGCTGCTGAGGGATTTCTTTACTTGTGATGCTATTTTAACATTACATGAATTAATGTTAAAAGAAGACACTTTGATCTTTTGACTCTTCAAGTAGTTATACCACTCTGTAGAGGACTGGTGGGATTGTCTAAGATGTGCTGCCAGAAACTTGTAGCCTGTGAAGATTTTACTGCATTTTTGACATGGGTGACGCTCTGCATCTGTGCAAAATTTTAAAAGATTAAAAGAAACAAATTAAAAAAGCATTAAATCACAAAGTTTAAAACATCTTGCTGACCAGCTAACAATTTTCAGAGCCAGATACTATACAGGGTGTGCTAGAAAAACGGAAACCGAGAAATACACTAATTACTCAATATTGAAACTAAAAACAAACGGAAAGGACTATCCATTTCATCACTAAGAAATACAGAATACCTTCATGGATAACTGAGCACCGTTGGTTCAAAGTGACCGTCAGAAACGGCTTTGTACCAAATTAAAAATATATTCATCAATAAAAAAAGAAACCGAACAAAATGAAAAATAATCAGGATGTCGTGTGTTTGAGTCCCGCCTGAACACGCTACAGTTTTAGCGTGTCCTCGGGAAACGCACTTAATATATAGTGCATATCGCGTTGTGATGGGCAAAATTACTTACACTTATCATTAAAGTTTGTTTTGTTGAAGGCTTTTTAAATTGATTCTTTGTCTTTTTATGTTTATCATTTTTAGTAGACGATTCATAATCTAATCTATTATCTGGTACAAAACTATTTCCAACAGGGTCGCTTTGAACCAGTTTTAGCGTGTCCTGGGGAAACGCACTTAATATATAGTGCATATCGCGTCGTAATGGGCAAAAATTATCATGAAAGTGTGTCTTGTTGAAGGGCTTTTTAAAGAGATTCTTTGTCTTTTTATGTTTATTGTTTTTAGCAGATGAACTTGTTCATAATCTGGTACAAAGCTATTTCCAACAGATCGCTTTGAACCATCGGTGCTCAGTCATCCATGAAGGTATTCTGGATTTCTTGGTGTCATAGGAATGAGGACAGTAATTAAATCTTGGTTTCCTTTTTTCTGGGTCATTTATCCTGTACTAAACCACTAGTTATACCATAAGATATTGTAAACCTTAAATTTTATCCCACATTTTTAAGCAACTATTTGACTGTAAAAACCTTACATGGAAGATTGAAGTGATTCCAATTGTCCGATTCCATCTCGGATTTTTTAATATGAAAATAATTGAATAATTACACACATTCTTTTACAAGAGCGCCCTCGTGATTGCAGTGTCCAACCAGTACAACCACAGAACCAAATAGGACAGTGGCTTTGCAAAATTTCTTAAAAACATCAACACAGTTTTTAGTTGTTTTCTCAAAGCGAATATAAGACACTGAGCTGACACAGGTTTGTTTTTATCATTTACATCTTTTATTCGCCTGAAGATAATGTTTTTAACATTCAGTTTGAAATAATTATTTTATCACATCCGAAATGTACAACAAATTTGCCAGCTTACTGATGGACTCTTGTGCGCCATCACTCTTGCCATTGACTACAATCCCCAGCTCAGCAGCATATTCCTCTCCATAGAACACAAGCAGCTCTTGGCCCGGGTAGATTGGCTTAAAACTCCTGTAGTAAATGTGTTCTTGATACTGGTAAGCCACGAGGTTCTGCTCAGTTTCACTGCAAGCACAGTTCACATAGCGCATCCAGTTGCCTTTGGTTAAGCTCTTGCCATCCACGTAACGGCTTTTCCCATCACGATCAAAAATCTGCAGAGAAATGTTCAAGTGCTTTCATGGATAACTGATGAGCACCAATGGTTCAAAGCGACTAAGGGCAAGTTCGGGCGGGCGACTAGACTTAACCAATATGGCATATTCGATATATGGCCTTGAGCAAGTTCGCGCGGGCGACTATAGTTAACTAGACTGACCTATAGCCCCGAGTGACATCTACATGTAGAGCTGCTTTCGAGCGCTCGTCCCTGGTGCTCCTAGGTGTTGGGAACGTTACGTCACACACATGCATACACACCCAGTCGCGCATTACGTACGCACTGTGGATGTTTCTTTGTATTCGTGCACTTAAGAAAATTGGTCGGAAAATCATTGTTTTTTCCAAATTCTTCCCTCATCCACCCCAATTTTTTTCTAATCCATGTTTCTAAACTTTACTCCTGAACCCTAACCTTTTTTTTTAACCCTCCACCCCCACCCTAACCCCTTTTCCCAAGTTTGGACAACATGACTGTGCACTTGAGCGAACGAGTGCAAGTCCACAATCCCTCACTTTTCCCCGCAAATTGTGGACTTGAATGGGTTTCGAGTCCACACCACGTACGCAAGGTGCGTACACACTTTCGGGCGAGCACCATGGAGCACCAGGGATCCCTGGTGCCGCGCTCGAAAGCAGCCGTGATCGACTATGGTTAACCGTATAGTCACCCGCCCGAACTTGCTCTTTGTCACCCGAACACTGCGTGGTTTGACTAGCTAGTCTGACTAGAGGACCCAAGCCTCGGGGGTAGGTTAGTCTAGTTAGCTATAGTCACCCGCCTGAACTTGCTCTTTGTCACCCGAACGCTGCGTGGTTTGACTAGCTAGTCTGACTAGAGGACCCAAGCCTCAGGGGTAGGTTAGTCTAGTTAACTATAGTCGCCTGCCCGAACTTGCTCTTTGTCGCCCGAATTAACGCTGCGTGGTTTGACTAGCTAGTCTGACTAGATGACCCAAGTCTCGGGGGTAGGTTAGTTTAGTTTAGTTAACTATAGTCACCCTCCCGAACTTGCTCTTTGTCACCCGAACGCTGCGTGGTTTGACTAGCTAGTCTGACTAGAGAACCCAAGCCTCGGGAGTAGGTTAGTCTAGTTAACTATAGTCGCCCGCCCGAACTAGCTCCATGTGACCCTATCAAAAATAGTTTTGAAACAGATTGTGGTTTGTCTCTTTATCGTTTCTAAGCCGATAAACATATTCATAATCTGGTACAAAGCTATTTCCGACAGGGTCTTCTGGAACCATCAGTGCTCAGTTATCCATGAAGGTATTCTGGATTTGGGTCTTTCCAAATAACCAGGAGCCAAAGTATGACATTTTGATGCATTTGTAAAATTTGCCATTTTAAGTTAACAAAATTTATAAATAATGTAGAATATTTAAAATAATTTACAAACGGTTAGACATGTCTTGGTATCATAGTCTTGAAAATTTTCAAGAAAATTGTTTCACGGCGTAATGGGGGACTCCAAGGCATTTTCAACTCTTGCGCTAATTTCAAGTCTTTTTGACCAGTTTCTTTCTGGAAAGGGTAGTTGCTGATTTTACCCAGTTGTACAACCTGGACTTTATCGATTCAAATTACATTATGAGCGAAATTTGTCAGTTGCATGCATTTGTTTTGAACAGCGCCCTCAAGTGGTGAGTGTGTTCATTTAGGGCGCTGCATGCTCAGCGCAGTGGCGTAGCAAGCAAGGTATGGGTGGATCACCTCCCCCCTCCCCCCAACAAAATCTGGACCAGTGGAGAAAACTGATATTATCAAAATCTAATTTAACAGTAATTCCAACCACGACATAATTTTCCAAAATTACTGAGTGATTGGTTGCTTTTTTGTTCTAGGACACCCTGTACATGGACATACTGTATCACATACAAACGTATACATGGGTATTTCTATAAATTAGGGGTCCAATGTTGGTGTCCCCCGTTACATTTTACATCTTGTTTTTGTAAATTCAGGACACATTCTTCAAATACTTTCCATCTCAAAGGGTGAGTACATAAAGTAAAATTCGTACAAAATGGTTTAAAAGCCATTTTAATTATTTTTATACGAAAAATAACACATATCAGGTGTAACAGGGGACATTAAATGTCACACTTTTGGACCCCTAATTTATAGAAAGACCCACATGTAGGTGTTTTCCCTTTAATACAGGGAATTATGTTTCCCCATTTCGGTGATAATTGTGAATGAAAGATTTCATCTTCCTTTTCCTCCATTAAAATAAAATCAATGTAACAGCGAGGCTTGCAGGAAAAAGAGTTTGCAATATGGCCCATTGTTGAAATAATTCATTGTTTGCATCACAATGACTGCGCATAGCGCGATCAAGAAAATGCACAGCACGGGCCCGACACGTACTATGGGGAACAAGACAAAGATGGACGCACCGTGATGAAGGTCTAGGATTGCAACAACTGAAATTACCTCCCAAGCATAACCGCTGTCACGCCCAGCATCTCCACCAACAATTTCTCCTCCGTATGGTCCAAACCTCACACCTTTAGGGAAGAACTTCTCAGCCCAAACACCGAGGCCAGCATCCTTGATGCTTGCTTCTTTCACCATCAAACCATCTGGGAGGCTGTGTCTGGCTTGATCTCGACACCCTTTGGGAACTGGTGTATTCTCAATGATGGTCAAGGGATGGTCAGGACAGTCATGCTCGTAGAGTTCATGGCAGTCTTCACAATCTGTAATGATGTTACGGTAAAAGATCATTGGTTTGTCCACAATTGTATCGGATTTATTCACCCCGGTGGTCCCTTGGTCATAATCTCAAAAAAAAAAAAAAAGCAATGATTTTTAATGGGCCACGTACGCGCTCGCAACGATCCACCCATACCTTGCAACGCCACTGCGCTGAGCATGCACCACCCTCAAGAGATGAACACATTTACCACTTGAGGGCGCTGTTCAAAACAAATGCATGCAACTGTCATGGCCGTTATATCGACGCTGATGCGATAGATTTGCGTGTTAAGTGATCGATAATAGCAAGCGAATCATGTTTAGTGAATTATGTTTGGCTGTACTTTCAGTGTTTTAGAGGGGAAAATTCATTATTTTTGTCTGGGCGGCAAATTTTTGTCCGGGCGCTAACGGTACCTGTAATGATTTTGTCCGGGCATGCCGCCTGGACAAAACCGGCAGTAGGGATCACTGATTAAGCAGAAGGCCCGCAGTTTGAATCCCGTTGGAGCCAACTTGTTTTTCACTGCATTCAGGTTTCCCAAACTCATGGACATTTGTCCACATTTTGAAGAAATAATTCAATACAACAATACGCACACACAAAGCAGTCATCACTGGGTCCATCTAGATCCTTGTAGCATTTCTTGGAGCCTGCTCGTTGAGGGTAACGGTGTGCATTTTCATTTGACTGGCCATGAGCTAAATGGAAGAAAACAGCAAATATGATCTCATACATGTACATGTACAGACTACTTCCTTTCAGGCTGTCCTTGGAATGGTAACAAGTTTCATACATACATGTAATGGCAATAACAATGCGTGCATTCAAAATTGCAATACTATTGTACTATGTGTCAAAAAATGTATGTTTGAGGTCCCGTTGCACCTCTTGAAAAATGATTGAGATGGTTTGCAATATTAAACATTAAGGGTGATCCTGCATTTCTTCAGAAGATTTCGGTTGCAGCATGCACTTTCTGGTCACCACCATCTCCAAAAATATATTGACACTGAAAGGTGACGAAACTCACTCAACAAAATTCATCGGGCCTTGTATACATGATCAGAAATTTTGGTTTGAATCCGTCTAGAATTAAGACCTTTTTTGACACGTAGTACATCACAGTAAAGAAACACATGATTCCAATATTTCGGTAATCTCATATTTTGGTCATTTTTGACACGATGAACAGGTACCATACACATATTTGTTAATTTGTAGTTTGCTCTTTTGTAAAAGTTCAGTTCTTAGGGAAACCGGAGGGAGGATACCAAGCTTTGCTTTGTGAAAATGGGTTTCCAGCCAAAATTGTACAATGTATGTATGTGATGTGTATTTACTGGAATTCCGCTATTGTTTCTAGAACCCATTTTTACAAAGCAAATTCTGTGCTAAGCAAATGTTTGTGCTCAGCAGCAACATGAAATTGGACCAGGATACTACAGGGTGTATCAAAACAAAGTATACACTCAGAAAAATTTCAAAAAAATGAAACCTTTATAGGTTTCAGAATTTCTCTCTATACATATTGGTAGTCAGACATTTCAAGCCTTAAATGACACCAAATGGTAAACTTCACGCATGACTGACCAGGTTATTTTTTTCATAAATGTTGGCAAACGTGGCTTGCGCACAAAAAAAGCAGGGGTTTTAACACAACCAAAGGTTAACACAGACAAAACCCTGTATTTTTGTGCGCAAGCCACGTTTGCCAACATTTATGAAAAAATAACCTAATCGGTCATGCATAAAGTTTTCCAAATGGTCATGGTGTCATTTAAAGCTTGAAATGTCTGCCTACCAATATGTATACATGTAGAGAGAAATTCCGAAAATTGTAAAGTTAATATTTTTTTGACATTTTTCTGAGTGTATATTTTTTTTTTCACCAGTAGACAACAAACAATTTTTTTAAATACATATTTTTTGGTTGCTTTTTCATTTGATTTTTAAATGTTGTTTTATGTAAAGCCAAGTCTGCATTGGACTTGTTTTTTGGGATAGTAAAATGAAAAATGGCTAAATTTTACTGATGTCCGCATTTAGACGTTTTGACAAGGGAAAATTTTACCAAGATCGTGAGAGAGCATGCGCAGTGTTCCTTCGCAGTATGACCTTCATGGCCCAGATGTACACTATGTCCGCACTGGATTTACATACCTGCCAACTTTGCAGAGTAAACAAAAATCGGACTGTAGTGAAACTCGCAACGGTCGAATTGGTACAACGGTCAAGTTGACCTAGTACTACACCACAGATTTCTATTTAACAACAATGGATATCTGTGTACTGCACCTGTTTTTTTATGTACACAACACATGCGGCACGCATGGGGAGTCAGGTCAAGTTGACCGTTCCGATTGTTCCGATTTTCAACACTTTTAAGACTTAAAAATTGGAAAAAATACGATAAATTCGGACTAGTTGGCAAGTATGGATTTATTATCTCGGGAAAAGTTCCATGGTCAATTTTCCTGGGCAGCAGTTGGCAAGGAAAAGTAAATGCAGGACTTAGGAAAGGTTACCGAGAAGAAAACATCCTAGGCTGTTCCGATGATCATCAAGCTGCTTGCGAAAAGCCACCTTGACGGGTCACGGTTCAGCATATAAGCCTATTAGGCCAAAGTTAGGAGCAGGATAGGCCAAAGTAATATATAACAGGCCTAACAACAGGCCTCGAAATTCATTTTCAAAAGGCCACGGCAATTTACTCTAATAGTACATGTAAGGGCACCTCAATGAGGAAATGGACAATTTGTGTTAGAACTTTTTAAGGGCAACACGGCAAAAGCTTAAAGGGCCTGTGACATCCTAAACAAGTTTGTGCCTAAGCTTTGCTTCATAATGACAGATTACTTGTTCAGCAAGACATACTATTGTTCGTTTGGATGTAAAATCAATAAAAAGGTTAGGAAAGGTTACCGAGAAGAAAACATCCTAGGCTGTCCGCATTGGACTTAAAATTGGAAAAGTACCCATCGTCTCGGTAAGTTTCCCCAAAAAAGTATAATGCGGACAGGCCTGAAGACACATAAATCTAACCACCGGCAATGACATCGGTATTGCTGTTATTTTTAGTTGTACCGCTGTTATTTTTAGCGGTACTGCTGTCATTAGCACCGGTTAGATTTGTGTGTCATTCCTTTTGAGCACAAACCCTTAAGAATTTCAGTAATTTCCGAATCAAACATTTTAATTTTTTTGCAAAGGCTAGTTTTCTAATTTACGAAGTTCAACAAATTGTATCAAGTAAACCATTTCAAACCTGGTCTTCTGGCTCTTTTCTTGCGTGGTATCTCATCAGACTGTTTCTCTACAGTCTCGGCCTCTTCATCAGCAACGAGGTCTCCATCTTCATTGATCGTCACTCGGCCCATATAGTCAAAAGTATCTTCACCTTCTCTTTGCGGGGGTGCAGTTTTAGACGGTCCTTGTCTTGAAGAGTTCTGAAATATAATGGGGTATATGATAGGATTGACAATTAGAGAAGATTTTAGAAGCACGTGAAAATTGCAAGGCCCCGACTGGGATTCGAACCCAGGTCCTTGGCATACATGTACATGGCCAACGCTATACCTACTGAGCTATTTGGGCATCCTGTCGGAGTGTCACAACAATCTCGTGCTTGCCATTCTTTTTGCCAATAATGCAGTGGGGCAAATCCATGCCGGCCAATTTAGCTACACTGAAGGCCTATCGTGAAAAGAGGTCTTACCTCTATAGTGGGGGAAAATCCATGCCAACCCATTCACTATAGAGGTCATTATTATTGTATATAATGGGGGTATATGATAGGATTGACAATTAGAGAAGATTTTAGAAACACGAGAAAATTGCAAGGCCCCGACTGGGATTTGAACCCAGATCCTTAGCATACATGGCCAACCGCTCTACCAACTGAGAAAAACATGCATTGTGAGCAAGCTCAAATAGTGTTCTCTTGCAGACTGACTTGATGGTCCACTAGCTGAACTAGGCGACCCATGGTGTTACCCTCAAGTTTTCCCAAGAACCTAATTTTTTTAAGCACAGCGTACATCGACCTTGCAACTGGAAGAGACTCAACTGATCGGTTGCTGTTGATGTCCATCTTACGTATTCAGAGGCACTTGTGCAACTGAACACAACTAGTTGCAGGTACTCGTACATCAACGAAAAAGTAGAACACGAGTAACTCACGGCAACTGCAATTTTTCCAGTTGCAAGTGTGCATACATGTACATCAACTAATGCTGTAACGAAGTCCTCAAGTTCGGGTTCGGTTCGGGAAAAGGTCGGAAATGTCTTCCCGAACATTTGTTCGGTTCGGGTTCGGCAAGTATTGTCGGCGGTGTGGGTTTCGGTTGAAAGTGATCACGCACATGCAGCTAGGTTTCTTTATAAATTAGGGCCTATGTATTCCCCTTTTGCTTGGAGGATGGGAATGTGTCAATGCACTTTTTGACAATAGCAATGCATTTTGTGACATTTCACTTTACACTTGTCCTGTATTCAGCTGTGCTGCACATCACCCCCAATTGCTTAATCATAACAAATGACACATCATCGTAAAGAGGAATAACAGGGCTTTCCAATTATATAAATTCAAGGAAAATTATTTTGCAACAAGAGAAATTGTCAGTCAAACTTGACTTTCCAAACTTTTTTTGAGGAGTTTATATCGATTCATCATCTATGCTTCAGAAAACCTTCAAAATCCATGCATGCTTTTTGTGTTAAGTGAATGGTAGAAAATGTGTCGGTTAAGGTGAGTGATACAAGTAGGTAGGCATGTTCGTTTGTTTCTGCCGTTCAGGCCCGTGTTGTGTGTGCACATTTCCCCCTCTGAAAACACTTTAGAAGTACGGCTAAGTCATTCCAAAATGCAATAGATTTGCTGGTCGCTGGTGTCATTGGTCACTTACCACGCATATCTATCGCATCAGCGACCTACATGTAATCTGTGGCCGATAATGGCCATGCATGCATCTGTTTTGAACGGCGCCCTCATGCTGCGAACGAGGGTTGGTCAGTTTTTGTCGCAGGAGGGCGCTGCTCAGTTCGCCTGGACAAATTGTCGACCAGTGGTGAAAACTCATTGAATATTAAAATTACCTCAGGTTGGTGTGAATTGGCTTTCTGCTTAACAGGAACTCTAAATGTCTGTTTCCTCTTGCACACTGATGGTGCTGCAACACAAACAAATATGATTAGCATTCAGAATGGATTTTTATGCACTTTGGGAAAGTGTCCACAAGCTGCCAAAATCTTACTTGTTAATGAACTACCTGTACATGTACTATCAAGTATTAATGCAGAATGCGGGTATTTTTTAATAGCAAAAAACAAATCCTTGTCCCGAAATAATACCAAGTTCTGCCAGGTTGAACTTGCCCTAGGATGGCCTGGTACCCTCAGTCATGTGAGTACGGTACCCTCAGTCATATGTCAGTACGTACGGTACCCTCAGTTTGCTTGAAATATATACAGTAAACTCTCATTATAGCGCTTTTCAAGAGACCAAAATAATTTGAGCTTTATATCCAGAAAGCGCTATTACCAGCGCATACACATAACAGGGAATAATGGCTGGGACTTAGAAAAAGGAGCTTTATATCGAGAGGAGCTTCACATAACGAGAGTTTACTGTAAATGTGAAATTGAAGTCGATCGCATCCAACATTAAACACAAAGTCTAATTTTAACTCTGGTTTAATCCATGTTGATTTTAAAGCAGTCTTTCACTAAACATGTGGGTGAGGAGTGCGTGATGGTTACATTGCCCATATACTTCCAGGGCTCGAATTTCATGAAAAAATCTGCTAGACCACAGGGTTAGTAGCTTAAATCATTTACTGGACAGTCTACGCTATTTTTACAAGACCAAAGCCACAAGGAACGTGGATTTACTGTTCGTTAGTTTAAAAATGCACTGGACCACTGGTCTAGTACGGTAGAGAAAGCACTAGACCGAGGCTTAAATTACTGGCCTCGGTCCACCGGTCCAGTGGGTATTTCGAGCCCCGACTTCACAATTATGAAAATGTGCCTTACGGTATAAACTGGTTAAAGTTTTGCAAAATACTCCAACCTGTTTGTCTGTGAGATTTCTCCGTTCCACCGGGCTTCCAATCTTCATCACTATCGCTGGAGTCAACGTACTTGGGCTTCTTCTTGCGAAATGGTCCATTCATAAACTCTGGCTTCGATACATTCAGACCTGTGGAGGGTTCAAACATGCAGTTTGTTAAAGTTATAGCCTACTACTCACAAATAAAAAGAAATTTTTAGGGGTGTTTAGCATATGATACAAATGCACATTTGAAATGTTCCACTGATCATCAAGCTGCTTGCGATAAGCCATCTTGACGGGTCACAGTTTAGCATATAAGCCTATTAGGCCAAAGTTAGGGACAGGATAGGCCAAAGTAATATATAACAGGCCTAACAACAGGCCTCGAAATTCATTTTCAAAAGGGCACGGCAATTTACTCTCAGTACATGTAAGGGCACCTCAATGAGGAAATGGACAATTTGTGTTAGAACTTTTTAAGGGCAACACGGCAAAAGCATAGGGCACCGATGGCAATTTGCCGTGGTGCTGTCTGTTATTTCAAGGCCTGCTTTTGTAGTATGGGACGTCAAATTTATTTATGGGCTGGCACAGACATCTATAGGAACTCTTACTCTTAAAGGCCCAATTTTGTTTTTCATGAGTTGACAAGAAAAACCTTACTCAAAGTGTTGATAGCAGTGGTAACAAACACCACATGAATTGATTTCCGTCCAAAATGGTATTTCATGTTGGAAATTGACAACTGAAGGTAGTTTTTTTTTAATTGTCAAGTGCACGGGACCTTTTTACCATTAACTTTCAAGGTTTTCTAAAGCATTGATTCATCTACTGTATGTACATGTAGCTAAAATTTCTTCAGGCTAGTTTACCAACATTCTTTCTTAGATATGTTACACTCTTATTCCACGAATCTGTAAAAAGTTTTATCTTGCAAATGATACAGGGCCTTTAAACTCCCAATCCGATCAAACTGTGTGGCTTTAGAGTTTTGTTTAATAAAAAGGAAACAGTCCGAAAATCAGTCGAACAATGAGACATGCGCACACAGTTAATTTTGATTTGCGGGGCATTCTCCCTTGCTCCTAAAAGTAAAACATGTAAAGGTCTAACCAATTACAAAACCCGCAACTTCAACATCAAAGAACAACACTTACCAATTTCTATCATCATTTCATAGTTCTCCTTGATGTTTCTCAGCCGCAGCTTTTCATAGTCTGACAGTTCCTTAAATTCACTTGCATTAAAGAACTGCTCAATATCATCTAAACTGCTCGCTTTCGGCATTGTGATGAAACAGATGGTGGTTGCAGAAAACTTTGCACACAAAATCAGCACCTTCTCAGTTAGTCTGTAAAAAAAATAGGCAAAACTTTCATACAAGATTACATTAGGCCAAACAAAATAAATGGTGAGTTTACGGTAACGGCCTAAAAAAAATCCAGGTAGGTAGGTAGGAAAATTATTTTATTTTGTCTTTTTTTGTTACATTTCAGTTTAAGCATTTGCATGTTGTTTTGCAATGTTTGAAACTCACTATTGTATTAACACTATTAAACATGTTCATGTACAGGTGCATCCTGAGATCTCAGGGAATTTCCACTCTGCAAAGCGACGTGACAATACCCTGAGGAAATACACGCAAATCTGTGGAGCGAGCCGGCTGTTGTCTTGAACCAACTCACGCCCGAGTCATTTTGATGTAATTTAATCAATTCGGTCATGTTATGCCAAAAAGAAACAATTTCTATACTTTCCAGAAATTGTATTGGGTTCTGTTCCTTATGACTGTCCCATTCCTACCAAACTTTCAAACGACGAACCTTATTTACTCCGCAGTTGTTCACATTAATAACAGGGATGCATGCTGACGAATGTAATGGAACGGATTCCCCAGTATTCTTTAAATAGCAGCCAATCGCCGACGCGGACAACGGCCAGCATTACCGAGTACATGTATCACATGCATGCACGGTGTTTACAATCTGCGCGCGTTACATTTGAATGCCTGCAATCGTGCTACAATGCACTGCAAGCGTCCTGATTGGTCCAGCAGAGGCGACAAGATTTCTGTCGCTAGTCCCACCGCCAAATGGGGCCTTTTTCAACAGGGCCACTGTACGCAGGAGTTAGGGAGTGCGTTAAAGGGGCACTGTTGCAAGAGGATGGTACAGGTGCAGAAAATGTTATGTTCGTTGGAAATTATTGCAAATAGTGCTCATTTAAAATTGGAATTAAATATCATTATCAACTTGAAAATTGGCAACAAAAAGTTTGAGGTCGGCAATTTTGCCTCAAAAATTCCAGGTAGGTCGGGTTACCGTAAACACACCATTTATTTTGTTTGGCCTTAGTACCGGTACACCCAACCAAAAAAGTAAGTTCCCATTTAATACTTTATGATGTAACTCAAAAACTAATTTATTGATTTTTGTCATTCAATGTGTGCACAGTACGTTTTCGGGGAAAACGGACCACGGTACTACATTCTGGAGATTCCAGGTAAATTCCATGATAAGTTTTTCAATGTTTAATTTTGACTGTATTGGTGAACTATAGTTTGGGGTACGGCGGCCATCTTGCCGCGTGCAGCAAAATGTACGATAGCGAATGGGGTTAAATTGGTAAGGTGCTAAAAGTGTTACTAGAAAATGATAACGTCCAATATATTGTTGATGTCCCCCAACGTGGCGCGGCCCCTAACGTGGCGGGCTTTACTTTCCGTTCTCTCTTGGCGCAATAAACAATCTGTTGCACTTGGCATTACATAGAAATAAAGTTCTCAAGTACCTTCATAAATTCTAAAACTGAAATACGGAGAAGAATCATTCAGTTACTAGAAATTCACCGGAATGTGAAGGCATCGCCGTTTGCTTCAGGTTGTCATGACACCATACACGGAAGCCTGTAATAGGCATTTCACGTGAATAAAACCAGGCATACTGGCGTTGTGTAGTGTCACAGTGTGTGCGTGCAAGTGGTCTTTGTGGGCCATCGTAGTAAGGCATCAAACCGTTTCAGCCAATCAGCGACGCGCTCCACGTTAGGGGACAGTCCGGGCGATTTCGGGAAAAAAAGTGTTCATCGTTTTGTCCTGATTCAGTGATTGTTTTGTCCTGATTTACCCCTAGAACTATGGGGGATACTTATCCCCCATAGGTCATGTGGTTTTTTTCCAATATGGCGGCGCCTGAAGTTTAAGATCGGACAGAAACTTTTCTTGCTAGCGCAATAATCCGCTGCCCAATCGCCACCAAACTCCGTCTGATAGTTCTTGAGACACTCACCTTGCGTGTATCTACGGAATTTCAGTACTATTTGTCCATTAAATTGTCAAAAAATTATGTTTCAAAATCAACGGGTACATGTGCGATCATCCACATGCGTGGTTCAGGCGCCTGAAACACGCACATGTGGATGGATCGCACATGTACCCGTTGATTTTGAAACATAATTTCTGGACAATTTAATGGACAAATAGTACTGAAATTCCGTAGACACACGCAAGGTGAGTGTCTCAAGAACTATCAGACGGAGTTTGGTGGCGATTGGGCAGCGGATTATTGCGCTAGCTTAAACCGTATCGGTCCGATCTTAAAGTTCAGGCGCCGCCATATTGGAAAAAAACAACATTACCTATGGGGGAGAGTATATCCCCCATAGTTCTAGGGGTAGTCCTGATTCAGTGATTGTTTGTGTTATTTTGTACTTGTTGATGAGTCAAAATATTAAAGTATTACTTTTTCTTGGAGCCTATGAATTATACTAGCCTACAAGGTGTGTAAGTTTCAACTAATTCTGCTAGGGGGTTTTGCTATAAGGTGAGCGGATTTCCAGTGAGTTGTCGAAGTGCGCCAAGTTAGGGGACATCACTATACATGATATAAACGTTTAAAAAAAAACACTTTTAGCCTTCTAAAAGTAGGGTGAGTCCCAGCCCAGCTGCCCAGGGGAATTAGTGTGTCACGGGGAGAAAATGACACCTTTTGATTTGAAGTTTTTTCAGATAGCGTGTTCATGTTCATATATTATATTTATAGGTAGGCTAACCTAGCTCGGCTCTGTA
This sequence comes from Henricia sp. BOLD:AAB3569, assembly GCA_037783545.1. Lineage (NCBI taxonomy): Eukaryota > Metazoa > Echinodermata > Asteroidea > Spinulosida > Echinasteridae > Henricia > Henricia sp. BOLD:AAB3569. Next base: position 643,029 of record JBBELK010000570.1, read on the forward strand.
AAAGATTACCACATGAAACAATTCGAGCCGAGGTAACCTTACCTTGTCTACGACTACGAGCACGCTAGCTAGCCGTGGGAAGTTCCACAATTTTAGAGAACGCTTTAGTTGAATACTTACCATAACATTTTACCGTGGATACATGCCCCGGAGGCGGGTCACCATGGTCACTAGATGCGGAATCAAATCAAATCGGCCTTCGCATCTCTCATCTCTCGCTCTCGAGCCGACTGTCGACACGCACTTACAGAGTACACGTACGATCACGACACGGCAAATGAAAAAGCAAAAGCCCGCGCTAATTCTGAAACAGCTTGCCATATACATGGTGCGATGATACAATCCTATGACTGCCACGTAACAGAATCCCCACCAACTACACTCGCTTTAATTTTGCATGCATTGTCGTCAGGTGTGTCGCAGTGAGAAACTAGACTGGTTCCCGGACCTTACGTTTCACTGAAGCTAGATCATTTGAAAAGCAGTAAACAGGTAGAAATAATACGTTATTGTTGGGTTTCACCTTCTTAACAACCGGTTGCTATCCGCCATTACTGTGTCCATACTATGGCACGCCAAAGCGAAAATAATTCAACACTAATAATTTAATGTCGACGCATATTATAATTTTCGCAAATGGAAAAAAAGGGAAAAAAAGCCTGGAGGCTTTTATGTTGATAGACTGTTTGAAACTGGCATATACCGTGCTTTTGTTTTAAAAATGTTGAGTTGGGTAGATGGCAGAATTATCAATGTTGAATTATGTCGCTTTGCCGTGCCATAGTATAGACACAGTAATGGCAGATATGATAGTTGTTGACGTCACGCTTACATTTGACAAATAGATTATTAGCAAGTTATGTTATATCCCACAAAAAACACATTGACTGCAGTGCTTAATTACAAAATTTGCAAGATGCCAAAAATGGAAATCAGGGGCGGATCCAGGAATGTTTTCAGGAAAGGGTTTTGGCAGGGGGTGTGGTGGTGGGGGTGGGGGGGGGGGGGTGCGGTGGTGGTGGCGGCGGCGTTACAAGTCACTTTTATATAGTGCGGACACTGGCGGACACACAGAAAATGCATTACATTAAGCGGGCCTCCCACTGTGCGATTCTTGCCACGAATTTCAAAATATTAGGTACGATTTGGTACGATTGTGTATAGAGTACGATTGTGTATAGAGTCTATAGACAGTCTCTGCTAATCGCACCAAATTGTACCTAATAATTGGGGGGCCGGGTTTGACCTCACCCCCGCCCCGCCCCAACCCACCCACGCACACCCCGCCCCACCCAACCCCCCGCTCCACCCAACCCACCCAACTCCCCCGCCCCCTCCACCCCACCTCCCACGGATCCGCGCCTGCATGCGATGCAGTTTTTTTCTTTTTGACTGGTTCCCGTCCACATATTCCACACAGGATAATATAAGGACAGGTAAAGGGCGCTCCATCTTGATCTGTAATTGGTCGTCTTTGCGCGTGCGCATTGTGTTTTTTATATTTAAAAATTGGCCAAGCCCTTTGCATGCTTTAATAGGCAATGTACTTTATTTACATAATTGGATATGTTCGACACGCACGGCCAAGTTACAAATGTCAATGCAAAATCTGCGAACTTACTAAAAAACAAAAAATAATAATAACCACGCGACGGGCAGAATTCTGCCCGTCATGGCTGCCCTTTACCGATCCCTATATTTTCGCAATAAGCGAACCAATCTATAGGGATCGGGAACCAATCTATATTTCTTTGTGACAGGCAACGTTTTCATTTTATAAATTTAATCTGCAGTGTATAATTTAAGATGCTTTTCATTTATTTGCGTTTGGGCGCCTACAAACGTGGTGCGGTATAAAGTGACAATTTAAAGAATTGCGTTTTGGTCCCCAGAAGTCTGACCCGCGGCGAAACTTACAATATTTTTCTTTTCTCCTTTTCAAAATGATAAAGATGAATGGGCGGGAACTGCTGTAAGTTTAATAAATTTGTTTTGACAAAATCTAAAAAAAATACCCCAGTGTTGCTTTGGATTAACTTCTACACACTTTACTTCCAAGTACATGCATGTAAAAACAATGATGTTTGAAATTATTCTATCGGCATTATTTTGCTAAGACAGATTTATTTAAAATGCAGAAAACGCAAAGAAAACATTGGAAATCAAATTAGATTCGTTTATTATTATTATTTTATTTCTCTCCACAAAAAAACAAAATAAAATCTATTACGTACACCAGTAAAAAAAATAAAAATTCAAAGTTTAGTACCCGAGACAATTGCTCGGTAATGGATGACGTTTTGCTATTAAATATTAAAGTTAGTCGAATTAAAAAGTACGATTTACGCCTTACCTACTTCAATGAACTTTAAAAAAGCATAAATACAGTTACTCATTAACAAAAACGCACGTGGCTTGTTTGCCTCAAAACATTAAGGACGCGTTTAATGCATTATTTTCGCAAAGCCATTTAACTTCGACATACTATACCTTTTGCCAAAAATAAATTGTCACGCACACCGCGTAACTCCGAGATAATGTGTTTTGCCAGAGAAAATATCAAAAAAAGTTGTAAAAGTGCCCAAGATTGGTCACGGTGCTATTTTTAAATTGAAGCTTCGTATATAGAGACTTGAGGTTTTTAGAAATAAAGAGAGCGCCCCCAATTTTCCCCAAAATGAATTTATCTAAACAAGTATAAAGTTTGTGTAATTTTTTTGAAGGATGTTTTACCATCAAAGGGTTTTATAGCAGTTTCAAACCCCCCATGTTGTTATTGACTGAAAACAGGGAAGTTCTAATACCGTGCACTGAGGAATAACAGCAAAGGGGGACAGAAATTATAGCGGGACACCGGCACGTCAAGCCAGCAATGTGTCTGAACTTAACCGTAAATACAACAGACACACAACCAAAACTTGGACAGCCTATACTAGCATAACCTAGAACAACTAAAAGCAGAAAATGCGCAAAAGATGCGCAAAAATATATTTCTAAACTCAAAACAAGAGATAAACGCCTTGACCAAAACTACTTAAAGAGGAAGAATCCCCCTTGACGAAAATCCAGCATTTAGGCTTTTTTCGATAGTCCAAACATCCCTCTTGCCGACGTGGATTTTTATTATGTTTTAATTGTCGGTTTTAAGTGGATAAATTGCAAGCAAAAGTGCGCTTTTCGAAAATGAGATTTTCGCGATTTCTGAAACGCTCATTAGGTATTCATGATATGCGCGTGACCCCGTGACGCAATCCTGAGAAAGAGAAGTCAACACGATTGTTAGCTCCATACGTTTACACGCAAAAAACTTGGAAAACCGTCTCTGTTAGATGGTGTTTTTTGAAGAATTTTGTTGGTCCAAAAAGCCAGAGATATGCCCAGTAGCTGCGTAGTTGTATGTTTTACCAGACACTATGAAACAAAAAAGAGCAGAAAGATTTTCTTTTCTATTACCAAGAGAGAGAAAAATGAGTCGCTCATTCTAACTTGTACCGGGCGATGTTCAAATACGTCGAAGCTTCCCCCGCAGTGAACCGTCCAATGCTGTAGACAGACCGCTGTGAATGCCGTTCGTGACAAAACCACCCGTCGCAATGCACCAGTATTTACTTCAAAAGAGCTTCATTGTGAGCGACATTTTCACCGTTTTTTCACAAAACAGGTAAAGAGTGTTGTCATATTACATGAAGTGTTTTTCACGTTTGTATTTTGAATTACAAGGACAAAACAGGCATGATAAACATTCACTTCGTGTATTTTCTATTCAATACTGCACAGGCCGTTTTGTATGTTTCTCAGGATGACGTGAAAAGTGACCTCGAGCGTTTCAGAATTGGAGTGAAGAGGGTCGGAACTGCTTTACGTTTTAAGCAAAAGCCTGTCGATTTTTTTGTGAAAAACAAGTTGTCGTGGTGTTGTAGACTCATACACCTCCATGATGAACAGAAAAACTAAAAAAATGTGGACGGGGGGATTCTAGCTGTTTAAACACTACAGAATATAACCTAAACATCAGTAGGCATATTGTTATATTCATACCGAAACTACTAAAACTGTCAAGGCTAAACAAAACTCAAAAAAACTAAGAGATCACTAAACACAGAAAAAAGCAAACCAACTACTAATGGATGCGAACGCAAACCTTAGAAAACTTAACCAGGAACAACCTGTGAACAACTACCAACCTATCCAAAGCAAATCCTTCAAGAACTGAAAATATACTGCTTTGGGTAAACAACTAAAACAAATTGTTCCGACAATTGCTAAAACATTGGGAAAATCTACGAGCGATATATAACCTTAAACCACCTATAAATGACAGTGGCCCATATGTTAAACACGCAAAAATCCTTAATTCTAACACCAAACGGCGTTTTAAAGAAGGCATGCCGGCAAACGCCTAAACAAGCCAACGGATCAAAATAATGAAAGGAAACCTCAAAAAACCACTCAGTTTTAATATCCATAACAATACCAGCAACAAACCAGAATTTAAAAAAAAAGCAGTCACTCAATACTAAACAATCCTGCTCTAACTAAAAAATACACAAAAAAAGCTAGTTCTATCGCTCTCAAGAATTACCCAAAAATAGCCCCATTGCAATGCGAGAATAAGCCGATTCATTTTGAATCCACCCGCAACTGATGAAGGGCAGACGGAAGCCCAGAAAGCTAGCTCTTGCTAAACCTAAAGGAACTGAAAAACCTTTGTGACTGTTGCCGGTCAGACACGAGTACATCAAAATTATGGGCATGGAACACTGAAGGAAAATTTAATTGTTGGACTGGTCAACACTGTTCTTTAACTACCTCACTAGAAAAAGTCACAAGGAGTCAAATCCGGTGACCCTTAAGCCCAATTCATACTCGCTCGGCGACCTACGTGCGGAACGGAAATTTTGTCCGCCGAGTAGGGTCAAACGAGTTCAACAGTGCGCGGTCAGTATTAACTCTGCAGCGACTACACTCGGCGAAAGTGCGGCGAGTATGCGGCGAGTGAGTTCGGCGGAGAAGTATGAACCTAGCTTGAAGCTAGGTTCATACTTCTCCGCCGAACTCACTCGCCGCATACTCGCCGAGTGTAGTCGCCGCAGAGTTTTCACGCGATCATACAAATCCGCTTTGCGCATAGTAGTCGCCGAGGTATAAACGGGCTCTGTGGCGCACTTTGTATGCGCGTTTTAATTCAGAGCGCGCGCATAGAAATGGATGGAAACGACCCGTCCGCTCAGATGCGGACTGACCGCGCACTGTTGAACTTGTTTGACCCTACTCGCCGCAACTGCGGCGGACAAAATTTCCGTTCCAAATGTAGGTCGCCGAGCGAGTATGAATTGGGCTTTAAGCTAGGTTCATACTTCTACGCCGAACTCACTCGCCGCATACTCGCCGCACTTTCGCCGAGTGTAGTCGCTGCAGAGTTAATACTGATGACCGCGCACTGTTAAGCCCAATTCATACTCGCTTGGCGACCTACATGCGGAACGGAAATTTTGTCCGCCGCAGTTGCGGAGTAGGGTCAAACAAGTGCGCGGTCAGTCCGCATCTGAGCGGACGAGTCGTTTCCACCCGTTTCTATGCGCGCGCTCTGAATTAAAACGCGCATACAAAGTGCGCCGCGGAGCCCGTTTATACCTCGGCGCATATGCGCAAAGCGGATTTTTATGATTGCGTGAAAACTCTGCGGCGACTACACTCGGCGAGTGTGCGGCGAGTGAGTTCGGACTGACCGCGCACTGTTGAACTTGTTTGACCCTACTCGCCGGAACTGCGGCGGACAAAATATCCGTTCCGCAAGTAGGTCGCCGAGCGAGTATGAATTGGGCTTAACTCAGCACAAATTGAGCGTGATCCAATTCCGTCCCTTACGTGAGGGCCGAAAATCAAGACACAAATGCCTTTCCTTAAACAGCTAGAATCCCCCCTTCCACATTTTTTGAGTTTTTCTGTTTATCATGGAGGTGTATGTGTCTACAACACCATCACAACTTGTTTTTCACAAAAAATCGACAGACGTTTGCTTAAAACGTAAAGCAGTTCCGACCCTCTTCACCCAAATTCTGAAACGCTCGAGGTCACTCGGCTTGTTTATCAACAGGGTTTTGAACGTCATCCTGAGAAACATACAAAACGGTCTGTGCAGTATTGAATGGAAAATACACGAAGTGAATGTTTATCATGCCTATTTTGTCCTTGTAATTCAAAATACAAACGTGAAAAACACTTCATGTAATATGACAGCAATCTACTATTACCTGTTTTGTGAAAAAACGATGAAATTGTGGCTCACAGTGAAGCTCTTTTGAAGTAAATACTGGTGCATTGCGACGGGTGGTTTTGTCACGGAACGAACGGCATTCACAGCGGTCTGTGTACGGTCCACTGCGGCGTAGTTTCCACGTGTTTGGACATCGGCCGTACAAGTTATAGAATGAGCGACTAATTTTTCTCTCTCTTGGTAATAGAAAAGTAAATTTTTCTGCTCTTTTTTTTCCATAGTGTCTGGTAAAACATGCAACCACGCAGCTACTGGGCATATCTCTGGCTTTTTGGAACAACAAAATTCTTCAAAAAACACCATCTAAAAGAGACGGTTTTCCAAGTTTTTTGCGTGTAAACGTGTGGAGCTAACAATCGTGTTGGCTTCTCTTTTTCAGGATTGCGTCAAGGGGTCACGCGCATATCATGAATACCTAATGAGCGTTTCAGAAATCGCGAAAATCTTATTTTCGAAAAGCGCACTTTTGCTTGCAATTTATCCACTTAAAAGCGACAATTAAAAAATAATAAATATCCACGTCGGCAAGAGGGATGTTTGGACTATCGAAAAAAGCATAAATGCTGGATTTTCGTCAAGGGGGATTCTTCCTCTTTAAACCTTTATGTCCGATGCGGATGAGTTCATGCTAGGGGCGCTATATTCACGAAGGAGGGTCTTTAGGCACTTTCCCCCGTCCGTGGATGTGGTCTCGCTGGCTCCACAGTAATGAATGGATGTCGGTCGTCCCAGAGGAGGGGGAGGCGCTGGCTGCAACTCAATAGTGGGCTCGGGTGGGAGAGGTGGCATAGGAGAGGTAGAGTGTGGATCGGGGTGGGTTGCCTGGGGCTTAGGGCGTGATACGGAAGACAAGACTTTACAGCGCCATGTCTCAGGGTTCTTGCTGCCTCTCTGGTGATTTTTGAGGTGCCAGTCCCTTGAGTCTCTCCTGGTGAAACGTTCCCCGCAGATGTCACATCGGAACCGAGAGTTCTCCCTGTGGCATTCTCTGAGGTGCCTGACAAGATTCGACCTTTTTGTCGTCGTCGTTCCGCACCCCGACTGAGAACAGTGGTATCTGGGTTCAATGGGCTGGGTTTTGGAATCCCGATGCCGGTCCTTGTCGGCTCCCCGCTTTTCTTTGTCCACTCCCATCTTCGCCTGCACTGTACGAATCACGGTAGATTAACGGTCGTAATCACAGTGGAATAACAGTCGAAATCGGATGGAATAACTATCGGAATCACGGTGGAACAATTATGGCAGGAATCACGGTGGAATAATTGTCGGATTCATGGTGGAATAGCTGTCGGAATGTTTCTTGAATGGCTGAATACGTGTGGTCTTCCCGAAAGCTGAAGTATGAATGCAGATTCTGTTTCCAGAGTTGCCCGTATCGCTTCATCTAAGGACTTTGGGTGTGCTCTGAAGATACCCGCTCGCACTTCTACATCTTGGATAGCATCCATGAAATGCCCCTGGGCGAGTCTTTCCCTCGAACCTCTAGGGAGCTCTGGGTATGCCAACTCGGTAAGCCGTCGGATGCTGTGTCCGAGAGCTTGTAGACCTTCATTGACTCCCCTCGCCGTACTCCGCAGTTCCGATAGGAATCTATCGGCCTTTTCTCCGGGACCAAATCTCATTTCCAACCTTGTAGTAAGGTCGTCGTAGCTCACTTGTTCGCCGTGTGCCCCGTCTCCAAGCACCTGCTGGGCCTGCCCTTTCAGACTTGCTGCCAAGAAGAATGCTTTTTCTGCCGAAGTCCGCGCGTTAATGGCGGCACAAGCCTCAAAATGAGCCTTGTAATCCCTCCAAGGAAGGTCACCTGAAAATCTGTCCGGAATAAAGCTCGGCTTTCGTTGTCATCTGTGGATCTTCTCATCCCCTGCACCCGTCTTCTCTTCTGGTTCTGACCTGGGTCTCCCTGGGTTCCTGCTTCCAATTGTCGCTTCCGTCAATCCTTGCTCCAGTCCTCCCATTTTCGTTGATGAGGAAACCTTTGGTAGCTGTGATTGACTCAACTCCATCTTGGTAGTAAAAACTGGACCCCTTGTGCTGGATCGTTCATCTGCAGTCCACACATAGGCCTATTCGCTTCCAACTCTCCATTGTGCCACCTTGAAAGGTCTCGCTTGAGTGGAAACCGTGCTCAGGTTTGCCGCTCGTGCAGACTGTCCGGCTGCCACTGCATATCTTGGGGATGTTCGCATTCCTGCCGCCATGGTGCTGAAAACCAGTGGCACGTATGGGCCGTACCCCGGTTGCGTTTGGAAGTCCCCACTAGCGGTAGTGATTCCCGGTGGTGCAGAAACTCCAACATTCACTGTGGAATGTTCTCTTGTTCCCATTCCCTCCGGGTACCAGTCTTCGATCTTCCCGGTTGTTACAGGTGGCCTACGTGCCGCCTCTGCTTTGGCTCTTGCCATTTGCACGTTGCTCACTGGACTAGAGGAGCTAAATGGATTTAGCATAGGCGATCCTCCGGCTGGTTCCCCGAGCTCGCTTATCCATCCACGTTGTAGCACCCTCTGCTGAGCCCCCTCAAGTTGTGAAGTGGTGCTTGCCAATGGTTGCTTCATCCACCCTTCCCCATCAATTGTCCATCCTGACAATCCTCCTGGAGCCGCTCCGGGATTCACTGTAGATGTCATTGGAGACAACTGATGCTGGGTTGCTTCTTTGACTGATTGAAGCACGTTGGCTGCTCCACTTGTTGCTGTACTCCCCACAGCCGCTTGAAAGGAGTCACTCCCTCGGTATACCGGAATTCCACTCCAGAATCGACCTCTTTCACCTGGTGTCTCCCCGGTGTAAGTACGACTTGCTCCCTCTGCTCCATTCCGTTGTCCTCCGCTTCAGTTATCCAGAGTACTGGTGGATCCCACCGCTGCCGAAATGTGGCGGTCCGTACCAGCTTCCGTCAAGGCTGGTCTGGTTGGTAGCGTGCCGCCTCTACTTTGTGGAACCCCTGCAGTGGTGGGCTGCAGCACCAGTGGTTTGTGAGACGGAGGAATCGGAGTATGACTGGAGTCGGAATAATCGGAATCGGACTGTGGAGTCGGAGCTCGGAATATGGGTGGAGCAACTTAAGGGCGGATCAACTTAAGGAACTTTGCTTCTGATTTGCTTATTCCTAGGTGGAGCCAAACTATATAGACTAATAATTGGTGGACGGAGGCAAGGAATCAGAAAACAACAGTGACCATGTCTTTAATCATTCATCTTTATCCGCTATGTCTCTCTTTCACAATCACGAGCCCCCTAATTTAAACAATCTAACAATCGAAGGGAAAACTCTCTCTAAGAAGTCAGCGCCCGGCACGGCGGCCGGCGCCACTCAAACTCCCGTGGCTATAGGCTGAACGCCACTTTATAAACTTCCAGGCCCCATAGACTAAAGCACAATTTATCTTTATCATACAACAGTGCCTGACTTAATCGACCAATCAGACAACAGGATTTCCCAACATGTAATGTGCGAGTGACTTAATACATGTGCTCAAAACATACAGTTGGTGCCTAGGGCCTATATACATGTAGTTATTGTTCCGTCACAGTACGTTTCCACTTTTCCCAATGGGTTTTTGTGGTTTTTCGTATCTGGCAACCAACACAGCAACTGTTAAAATGTGCACATTTTTAGCAGTCTGATCACACTCGGCGATGATCTTCGTTTGTTAAGGGGTTTTGCTTAACAGATAAGTTTACTTTGCATCGTATACAATCGTCAAGTGTTGTCGTGATTGTCGCTTTTAGACAACTTTTTGATCAAAGTGACTGGATTGTACATGATAATTAAGACATGTGAGGTAGCTGAATAAACCAGGTCACAGCTGCAAGCCGTGATCTTCTCAATAATTATATTGGTGTGATCGTTGATTGTGTCAAAAGGATAATGAACCTGTATGTTTACCTGCTACCGATATAAATACACACACCCAGTTTATCACATGTTTTATGCAGAGTTGTTTTTATGCGTGAGGGACGGACAATCAATAAAATTGACAAACTACAATTTTTCATGCATTTTCAACTATTTCTTGAAAATGTGATGGCACGGTTAATTTGTGTAATATAATCAATGGTGAAAATATGATCATTTCTTTACTGTTATTACTGGTATTATTTTGATTAATTTAAGAAATTGAAATTTTTATCCAGTTTTTACCGGTTTTGGATCACGTTTCTGAACCATCCTGCTAATGCTAGGTTTACATTATGTTCCCGGTGTCCACGGCAGCCCCGTTTGCCCGAAACTTAGTGCGCCGTGGGATTTTGGCCAGTTTTTCTCCGTGTTCAAGTTTTGTTATGCTACGTTTACACCATGTCCCCGGCAGTCCCGGCGCCCCGGTTTGGCCAAAACGTAGCGTGCCGTGGAACTTTTGTCGTCTTTTTATTACTTTGGCTCGACTCGGCCCTAGTTGGGCCGGTGTGTTGCGTTCTACCACGGTGCGTCACGTCCCGGTACGGAAAGCGTGGCGCGCCGTGCCGGTTCCGGGCCGCGAGGCGGACGGCGCGCTACGTTTCAAGCGCCGTTCCACTACGGATGGGTCCACGTCCCAGGCCGGCCTGCTAAGTTCTGATGCGGTGCCTCACGTCCGTCCCGTTCGTGTCACGTTTGTTGTCCCGGCCCAATACGTTCCCGACGGTGTGCGAGGGTCTGTTGCGGCGACCTGCGACTGAACGTGGCAGCTGTCACGTTTCACGCCCGGTGGTCACCCGGTGAGCCCCGGTGGGTATAAATAGTGCGCTCCACACCTTCATTTTTACTTCGTCCTGGAGCGCGACGCAGTGAGGCGTAACTGGCCGTGAGCAACAACCGTCACACACCTTGTCGCACCGCAGTTCACCAGGCCGCATTCACACCATGCTGTGGCCGCTACCGTGTCGGGCCCTGACAGACCGTGGGGTGCCGGGCTTTCAAACGTGGCGGAGCGCGAGGCACCGGCCGCGATCAGAGGTCCCCGGCACCCCAAGGTGCCACACCCCGGTGAGTCAAGGCACACTGCGGTCCGTCACGCCCTGTGACGGAAGCCCCGTCCCACTGCGGCCTAGGACGATTCTCATTAGTGCCGGGACTGCCGGGGCAAATTTTTTGACAGAGCTGCTCACCGGCCGGTGGCAAGGGTGAGCTACGGTCATTCACGTTTCGCCACCCCGGTCCCCTACGCTCCCCGACGTCCATCCCGGTGCCTCCACGGTGCTCCTCTACCGGGGCGCCGGGACTGCCGGGGACATGGTGTAAACGTAGCATTAGGTCTTGCTAAGTTTTATCACGGTCTATCACGGTATCCGTGACGGGCCTGGGGGGAGGGGGGTGCGGCGGCGGCGGAAGGGGCTGCTGAGTCCCGGAGGCTCAAAGGCGCACTACGGTTCGGCCCGCGGTCTACCACGGATGCCGCGTTTCTGTCAAGGCTTTCTAATTCTACGGATGAAACGTGGACACCGTGCATCTTTGGAGCACGTTTGTGCCCACGGTATAAAAAGAAGCCCTCCCAAGCAATATCAATCATTGCATCCCTCCCAGACCGCGCGCGCCGTGTCGGGCCGTAGTAGAACGCAACGCGCCGGGCCCGTAAACCGTCACACGCCGGGACGCGCCGTGATTGAACGCGACGAAACGGCTACCATACACCCTACCTTGCCGTGAGAACCGGGACAAAACGCGCACTGAACGTGACAAAACTTGAAAGGACCGTGAGATGCCGAGGAATACACATGCTTCCCGTCCCACTATACGGACCGCCTCCAAGTGTTGTTACGGCCTATTACGTATTGTTGCGTTTACCCCGTTTTAATACGGCCTACTAGGTTTCTCATCATCACCGTGACTGCCGTGGCAAATGTTTTGACAGTTTAAAAATCTGGCCCGGCATTCACGGCCTTTCACGTTTGCCCATCCCGTCCCCCCGCGTTGTCGCACGTCCATCCCGTTTTGTCCACGGTGGCCTGCAACGTGATTGCCGTGGCCACCGCGGGAACATAATGTAAACCTAGCATAACGTGGGTTTAATCTGAGAATACCTTTCACAGACGCATTGGCGTAACCGTCAAGAAAGTGTTGCAGAGTTTGAAAATGCCACAAGTAATCCACCCACACCCGAGTAGGAGAACAAAGCCAGTCATTTTCCGAACAAAGGTTCTCAGTGGTGTGGGACTATAGAGAAATTCAATCAAGTTATCACTGGAAAGCATGACCAAAAGCAATAAATTGCGTATCTTGGCCACAGTAACCCCCTTTTTGTCATGATTACCTTTTTCTGGGATCACCCGGTATGAGTTGAGCTTACTACCAAAGGAAAACTTTTGACACCATTCCGTTTCAATGAACATTTGTCAAACTCTTTATTTTTATCGGATATAATCAGTAATCCAACAATGATGTACTTGCAAAAACGTTAATTGAAATGCTAAATTGAACATCAAAAACTAATTTCAAAACCAGGAACACAACACCTAAACGTGAATCTAAAGCCAGAAGCACGGCACAGGCTCGTCAGCAATGCGCGCGCACCAAATTCGTGCTAGGAATTACGCAGCTCCATGCCTTTGCTATGGAGCTGCGTATTTCGTGGCACGAATTTGGCGCGAGCGCATTGCTGACTAGCTGTGCCTTTAACGCAAAAAAGGGGTGCGATTTGTTAATTTATTTTATTTACCAAAACGTTACAACAATTGATGTCAAATCAGCTTTTTGACGGACGCTGAAGAAAAAATGTTTTGGAGGTGGGAGGTCAACTCTACATACCCAAGCATGTGGACAAAACCCACGTGATCAAGACACTGAAAACAGGATTCGGACCCAGGCCACAGAGGTGGAAGGCTATGACAGTTTCTCCACACCAGCTGTATTCCTGTAATTTTCCGTGGGTGGATTTCAAATTTTTAATTTTATTGGCATCCTTTTCCAATTTAATTCTTCCCTAGAAGGGGAACACCCTACATGCACACTGCAACAAAATAAATAAATAAATAAATTTTCTATGAGATCAGAAGGTAAATTTCCGGAATTATTCTGTTCATTTAATTGTTTTTCCGTCTAAATACAGAAAATCCATAAATTTGTATATTTGTACGGAAATTGTTTCGACAACAAATGTGTTATAATTTTTTTCCATGCCCAAAAATATTCTGTACGTAATTAAATCAGTAAATATTTTAGAAATAATCCGTTTGTCCAATACAAATTGAGATACTTCGCAATTAGTCTGTAAAATTACTGAATTTTGTCTTTAAACACTGTTCGTAAAAGTACGGAATCTTTTACACGGTTTAAGCTATTTTATCTTCAATAAAAGTTCATAATTTACACAAAACACTTCTGTGTAAATTCCAATATCCTTTTATACATCCCTAAATAGGCCCATCGATTTTATTACATTACAGAGGCTTTCACGTCAATACAACCTGGGATTTGCACATTCCTGGGACGTGTAGGTGGGGATGGCTACCATGAAAAACAAAATCTTGAATTTGATTATTTAAAAGGTCCTAATACATGTACTTTATTTATAGTTGTGTAAGTTGCACTGCCCCTTTCTAAATCCATTCATTGCATAACCTCACCTAACATGTGGAGAACTTTAATTTTGAAGTGACAAAATCCTCTCACCCTGGGGCAAAACTTGAAATACCATGTCCCCACGGAGGGGACAAGACATGCAGGTTTTGTTTCCATATGCGCTGAACATTTGACTTGTCAAAATCCCCATCCTGTGGTATGAAACAAAAATGTGACCAAATCCCCTCCCAAAGGGTAGGGAAGCACAAGGGGTGGGGAGATAATTGATAAATGTACAATTTATGCAAATTGTATCATACTGCTCCCATGTTCCCTGAAGATTTAATGTATGTGTCAAATTCCCCAACCTGGGGCAGCGCAGGGGCGTGGTTAATTGATAGGTAATATGTTCTAATGAAACTGCAAAGAATGATGGTACAGCTAGGCCTACTGTACATCGACCACAAGTCATTACAAAGTAGGTGCTCTCTAATTATCAGGGGCCAATTTCATGGTGCTGTTTAGCACAAACATTTGCTTAGCACAGAATTTATTCGCTTTATATTGCAAAAATTGGTTGACGACCAAAATTGTATGTGATGTGTATTTACTATTAGTACTAATACATGTATTTTGCTACTCTTTCTAAAAACACAATGACATACGATTTTGGCAGGTAACCCATTTTACAATTAGCAAATAAATTATATGCTACTTGTAAGCAAATTTATGTGCTAAACAGCGCCGTGTAATTAGCCTCTGAGCTGCAAGCCAAACCGAACTAGGACATAGTGGTAGATAATTTTTGTTGCAAAAACATCTGCATTTAAATTATATGACCATGTTTCTGGCAAAATTTGTGTGTGAAAGGGCAAGGGCTTCATACATAACTCACATGCACAGTGGGATTGCTTTAGGCATTTCATACACAAAATGGCCAGTACCAACGGACAAGCGTGAAAACCAGCTTAACTTTTCATTCCTGATAGGTTTAACTTGTGATACAAGAGTAGGGTTGAGAGTGTGGCTATGTACATGTACTTGCATGAATTATTACTGAATGTGTTGCATCACCTGTCCTGGCCTCCAGTATGGGTTCTCATGTGTGTCTTCAAGCTAACCCTCCATGTGAATGTCTTATCACAGTGGCTGCATGCATATGGCCGCTCACCAGTATGGGTTCTCATGTGTTTCTTCATGTGACCACTCTCTGTGAATGCCTTGTCACAGTGGCTGCATACATGTAGCCGCTCACCAGTATGGATTATCATGTGTGTCTGCAAGTTACCAATCTGTGTGAATGTCTTATCACAGTGGCTGCATGCATATGGCCGCTCACCAGTATGGGTTCTCATGTGTGCCTTCAAGTGAATACTCTGTGTGAATGTCTTATCGCAGTGTCTGCATGCATATGGCCGCTCACCATTATGGGTTCTCATGTGTGTCTGCAAGTTACAACTCACTGTGAATGTCTTAATTATCACAGTGGCTGCATACATATGGCCGCTCACCAGTATGGGTTCTCATGTGTTCCTTCAATACATCTCTTCGTGTGAATGTTTTATCACAGTGGCTGCATGCATATGGCCGCTCACCAGTATGGGTTCTCATGTGGTCCTTCAATACACCACTCCGTGTGAATGTCTTATCACAGTGACTGCATGCATATGGTCGCTCACCAGTATGGGTTCTCATGTGTTCCTTCAATACACCACTCCGTGTGAATGTTTTATCACAGTGGCTGCATGCGTATGGCTGCTCACCAGTATGGGTTCTCATGTGGTCCTTCAATACACCACTCCGTGTGAATGTCTTATCACAGTGACTGCATGCATATGGTCGCTCACCAGTATGGGTTCTCATGTGTGTCTGCAAGTGACCAATCTGTGTGAATGTTTTATCACAGTGGCTGCATGCATATGGCCGCTCACCAGTATGGATTCTCATGTGTGCCCTCAAGTTACCACTATCTGTGAATGTTTTATCACAGTGGCTGCATGCATATGGCCGCTCACCAGTATGGATTCTCATGTGTGCCCTCAAGTTACCACTATCTGTGAATGTTTTATCACAGTGGCTGCATGCATATGGCCGCTCACCAGTATGGGTTCTCATGTGTCTCTTCAAGTGAATACTCTTTGTGAATGTCTTATCACAGTGGCTGCATGCATATGGCCGCTCACCAGTATGGGTTCTTATGTGTGTCTTCAAGTCACCACTCTGTTGGAATGTTTTATCACAGTGGCTGCATGCATATGGCCGCTCACCAGTATGGGTTCTCATGTGTTCCTTCAATACATCTCTCCGTGTGAATGTTTTATCACAGTGGCTGCATGCATATGGCCGCTCACCAGTATGGGTTCTCATGTGTTCCTTCAATACATCTCTCCGTGTGAATGTCTTATCACAGTGGCTGCATGCATATGGCCGCTCACCAGTATGGGTTCTCATGTGTGCCCTCAAGTTACCAATCTGTGTGAATGTTTTATCACAGTGGCTGCATGCATATGGCCCCTCAGTTGTCTTGCCCAGTCTTTGTTTCTTCACAGCATCTCTTTTAGAATTTCTACCCGACATTGTTCCTGAGTGAGTTCTCATGTGTTTCTGCAGAACACTGTTCTCTGCAAATGACTTAGTGCAAACATCACAAGAATAGGGCTTGGCATTTGTATGAGTTCTTACATGCTTTTCAAATGAGCTGTCATCCGAGAATGTCTGACTGCAGTCGTTGCAATGATGTTGCTGCTCCACAGTGTGAATTCTCTTATGTGCTGCTGAACGACTTGACATAGAACCAGTTCCTGCCAGTGCAGAGTTTTCATCATGGCATTCTGTTTTAGATTGGTCATTGTGCATCCCATGTTGGTGCTTCATCAACAATGCATTCGTTGAGAACATATCGCCACAGAACCGGCAAATGTACTGCCTTTCATAATTTGTGTTTTCTTTACAAATACTCCGCTTGGGATCCGTGTTGGTGCATTTCTTAAATCCTCTGTTGACACTGCTGAGGGATTTCTTTACTTGTGATGCTATTTTAACATTACATGAATTAATGTTGAAAGAAGACACCTTGATCTTTTGACTCTTCAAGTAGTTATACCACTCTGTGGAGGACTGGTGGGACTGTTGAAGATGCCTAGCCAGAAACTTGTAACCTGTGAAGATATTACTGCATTTTTGACATGGGTGACGCTCTGCATCTGTGCAAAATTTTAAAAGATTAAAAGAAACAAATTAAAAAAGCATTAAATCACAAAGTTTAAAACATCTTGCTGACCAGCTAACAATTTTCAGAGCCAGATACTATACAGATTGTGCTAGAAAAACGGAAACCGAGAATAACACTAATTACTCAATATTGAAAATAAAAACAAACGGAAAGGACTATCCATTTCATCACTAAGAAATCCAGAATACCTTCAAGGATAAATGAGCACGGTTGGTTAAAAGCGACTGTCAGAAACGGCTTTGTACCAGACTAAAAATATATTAATCAATAAAAAAAGAAACAGAACAAAATGAAAAATAATCAGGATGTCGTGGGTTTGAGTCCCGCCTGAGCACGCTACAGTTTTAGCGTGTCCTCGGGAAATGCACTTAATATATAGTGCATATCGCGTTGTGATGGGCAAAAATTACTTACACTTATCATTAAAGTTTGTTTTGCTGAAGGCTTTTTAAATCGTTTCTTTGTCTTTTTATGTTTATCGTTTTTAGCAGATTAACTTGTTCATAATCTAGTACAAGCTATTTTCAACAGGGTCGCTTTGAACTAGCAGTGCTCAGTCATCCATGAAGGTATTCTTGATTTCTTGGTGTCATAGGACTGAGGACACAGAGTGATGAAACGAATGGTACCGGTAGTTGTCGTTTTCCAAAATTCTCAAGCGATTGAATATTGGTTTCCTTTTTACCAGGTCATCTATCCTGTTCTTAAAACCACTGGTTATAACATAAGATTCGTCAACCAAATTTTGATTCCAGTTGTCCGATTCCGTCCCAGATTTTTTAATATAAAAATAATTGAAGAATAACATACGTTTACACACATTTTCTAACAAGAGCGCCCTCGTGTGAAAGACAATAAGTCCCTGATTGCAGTGACATTATTTTGTTGTCCAAGCAGTACCATGGAACCAAACAGGACAGTGGCTTTGTAAAATTTCTTGAAAACATCAACACAGTTTTTCATTGTTTTCTTGGAACGACGAGGAGGCACTGAGCTGCGAGGACCCCATTCGCACTAGAGAAATCACTTCATTCAACGAAGATCAGCTAATCATGATTACTACTTAATGAAGTGTGTGTTCACATCTCACTTAACAAAGATCGAAAGAAGAGCGGTACCGGTCACATTAAACCGAACAACTACTAAAGATCGAATTAAAGTACGCGCGACGTCCCTATCTTATTAAATCGTTTTGAATCGTTTCGTCGAACAAAGGGAGCGTTCACATTACAAATTCGCTTCGTCAAATGAAGCGATCTCTTTGTCAAATGAAGCTATTTTGCTTCGTCGAATGAAGCGATTATAATCTTCTTCGAATGAAGAGGCATGCGTTGACATCAAAAAATCTCTTCGTCGAATCATCATCGAAACTTGCAAACGAAGCGATTTCTCCAGTGAGAATGAGGTCTTACACACAGGTTTGCTTTTAATATCACTTACGTCTTTCATTCACGTGAAGATAATGTTTTTAACATGCAATTTCGTCTTTAAATAATTATTTTATCACATCCGAAATGTACAAGTTTGCCAGCTTACTGATGGACTCTTGTGCGTCACTTTTGCCATTCACTACAATCCCCAGCTCAGCAGCATATTCCTCTCCATAGAACACAAGCAGCTCTTGACCCGGGTAGATTGGCTTAAAACTCCTGTAGTATATGTGCCCTTGATACTGGTAAGCCACGAGGTTCTGCTCAGTTTCACTGCAAGCACAGTTCACATAGCGCATCCAGTTGCCTTTGGTTAAGCTCTTGCCATCCACGTAACGGCTTTTCCCATCACGATCAAAAATCTGCAGAGAAATGTTCAAGTGCTTTCATGGATGACAGTGAGCACCAATGGTTCAAAGCGACTAAGGGCAAGTTCGGGCGGGCGACTAGACTTAACCATATTCGATATATGGCCTTGAGCAAGTTTGCGCGGGCGACTATAGGGCTGCGTTCGGGCGTGCAGTTTTCGTTACTCGGGAGTAATGCGTGCGCATTGCACTCGGGTCACATCGCGCGAACGGCGCGTGCGCGAATGGCAATCAATGAAGATGGCCGTCTCTTGCCATCACTGCACAAAAAATGCCATTTCACTGCTCACAAGAAACTGAGGAAATACAGGCCGTAAGTCGTGAGAACCTTTGATGCCGTCTAAAACAAACCTTAGTGAGTTATTGTTTCATGCAGTTATCGAGTTGACACGTTGAGCAAATTCACAAAAAATCCCACCCATATTACACCATCTTCGTACAAATCACATGACCAGGCCTTGAATAAACCCACGGCACCACGGCAAATTGCCATTGGTGCCCTATGCTTTTGCCGTGTTGCCCTTAAAAAGTTCTAACACAAATTTTCCATTTCCTCATTCAGGTGCCCTTTACTAAGGGAAAATTGCCGTGCCCTTTTGAAAATGAATTTCGAGGCCTGCATGACACTTGACAGGAGTACGAGCACACTCCCCATTTGTTAGGGAGTAGTGAGAGCATACTCTCACTGACCCGAGTGTCGTTATTCTTGCCGTTTACGCGCGCAGGAGTATAACTCGTGTTAACACGAGTACACGCCCGAACGCAGCCTAGTTAACTAGACTGACCTACCCCCGAGTGACATCTAGATCGACTATGGTTAACCATATAGTTGCCCGCCTGAACTTGCTCCTTGTCACCCGAACTCTGCGTGGTTTAACTAGCTAATTTGACTAGAGGACCCAAACCTCGGGGGTAGGTTAGTCTAGTTAACTATAGTCGTCCACCCGAACTTGCTCCATGTGACCCTGTCAAAAATAGTTTTGAAACAGATTGTGGTTTGTCTCTTTATCGTTTCTAAGCCGATAAACATATTCATAATCTGGTACAAAGCTATTTCCGACAGGGTCTTCTGGAACCATCGGTGCTCAGTTATCCATGGTATTCTGGATTTGGGTCTTTCCATAAAACCAGAAGCCAAAGTATGACATTTTGATGCATTCGTAAAAATTGGCAATTTTAACTTAACAAAATTGTTTAAAGAAATTTTGGTGCAATTTCTAAATAATGTAGAATATTTAAAATAATTTTAAAACGGTTAAACATGTCTTGGTATCATAGTCTTAAAAATATTCAAGAAAAATGGTTCACGACGTAATGGGGGACTCCAAGGCATTTTCAACTCTTGCGATTACATTTCAAGTCTTTTTGACCAGTTTCTTTCTGAAAAAGGTAGTTGCTGATTTTACCCAGTTGTAGAACCTGGACTTTATCGATTCAAGATACATTATGAGCGAAATTTGTCACATTTTGAGCTAAAGTTTCAAAATGTCACACTTGCACTAAGAAGATCGCACTAGTTTATGTGGTGTTCGATTCATGAGGTCATATATTCTTTATATGCCGAGGGTGATCCTTCTCTGAAGTCCAGTAATTATAAAAAATCAACTCCAGAAGTGTCACAACGTAAGAGGGACACTGTGTCCCGTTTTCATGAAATGACCCATTTGTTGGTGTCATAAGAAAGTAATAAAACAGATAGTAATTGCTGTTTTTTCCAACATCCTCAATAATGCATAGTTCCGAGATTGCCTAGTTAGCCCCGCCCCCTTGGATAGTGTAGCTATGCCTTACACGCTGTTGTCAAAATGGCCACACACACTGCACAAACCAATGGGACTTTCAACGGAAAACACAGATTCATTGGAGAAAACTCAAAAGTATTCATGTTTCAGTTATCATAGAACACACCGAGTAAAGGGCCAGTAATACAGGGATGTCATATATCATGAAATACATGCTTTCTTACATTTGAACAGCGAATCGCCCGGCCTTGAAACCAAAAATTCACCCGGATCACCGCATACAACACTGTACAAACTGTATGTTGTTGTGTTGCATGTTCATTGTTGTGAGGCATTGCACTTTGACCTATGTGGGCGATGTCTGCTAGCTCTGTTGTGATTAGTCGCTGGTTCAGCTTGATTGACAGGTCGGAACTATGCATTATCTAGTAATAAGTAATTTACATGTAATATCGGTTTACTTTTTCTAGGACACTCTGTATGAGGTGAATATTGTTGAACTTGAGCCAAGTTGAGGTTACAGCACATACAAGCCATGCCTTTTTATGATCAATTTGGGCTTTTACGAAGCAGTTAAACGATAGGCAATATGCGAAAGAGAGCAAATTTCCAATGCCTATTTTGTCCGGGTGACGCGCCCGGACAAAATCATTACAGGTACCGTTAGAGCCAGGACAAAATTTGCGGCCCGGACAAAAAACTTGGCAATGTGAAAGTACAGCCAAGTCATTCAAAAATGTGGTGTAAATTCACCAAACATGATTCGTTTGCTATTATCGATCACTTAACACGCAAATCTATCGCATCAACGTCGATATAACGGCCATGACAGTTACATGCATTTGTTTTAAACAGCGCCCTCAAGTGGTGAGTGTGTTCATTTAGGGCGCTGCATGCTCAGCGCAGTGGCTGGTCTAGGATTGCAACAACTGAAATTACCTCCCAAGCATAACCGCTGTCACGCCCAGCATCTCCTCCAACGATTTCTCCTCCGTACGGTCCAAACCTCACACCTTCAGGGAAGAGCTTCTCAGCCCAAACACCGAGGCCAGCATCCTTGATGCTTGCTTCTTTTACCACCAAACCATCTGGGAGGCTGCGCCTGGCTTGATCTCGACACCCTTTGGGAACTGGTGTATTCTCAATGATGGTCAATGGATGGTCAGGACAGTCGTGCTCGTAGAGTTCATGGCAGTCCTCACAATCTGTAATGTTTAATAGTACATACGGTAAAAGATCATCGGTTTGTCCACATTTGTATCGGATTTATTCACCCCGGTGGTCCCTTAATTAGTCATAATCTCAACAAAAAAAAAAAAAAAGCAACAAATTGTAATGGGCCACGCACGCGCTCGCAACGATCCACCTATTCCTTGCAACGCCACTGCACTGAGCATGCAGCACCCTCAAGATGAACACATTTACCACTTGAGGGCGCTGTTCAAAACAAATGCATGCAGCTGTCATGGCCGTTATATCGACGTTGATGCGATAGATTTGCGTGTTAAGTGATCGACAATAGCAAGCAAATCATGTTTGTTGAATTTACACCTCATTTTGGAATGACTTGGCTGTACTTTCACAGTACCTGTGATGATTTTGTCCGGGCGTGCCGCCCGGACAAAACCGGCAGTGGAGATCACTGATTAAGCAGAAGGCCCGCAGTTTGAATCCCGGTGGAGCCAACTTGTTTTTCACTGCATCCAGGTTTTCCAAACTCATGGACATTTGTCCACATTCTAAAGAAATAATTTGATACAACAATACGCACACACAAAGCAGTCATCACTCGGTCCATCTAGATCCTTGTAGCATTTCTTGGAGCCTGCTCGTTGAGGGTAACGGTGTGCATTTTCGTTCGACTGGCCAAAAGCTAAATGGAAGAAAATAGCAAATATGGTATGATCTCATACATGTACAGACTACTTCCTATCAGGCTGTCGTTGGAATGGTAACAAGTTCCATATGGGTCATTCTATAAATTTGGGGTCCACTTTTTCTGTCCCCGTTACATCTGACCTCTTGTAAAATGTTGTATTTTGTAAATTCAGGACATATTCTTTAAATGCCTTCTATTTCAAAGAGTGATTACATAAAATACAATTCATAAAAATATGGTTTAAAGGCATTTTTAATGATACTTGTATGGCAAATAGCAGTATGTCAGGTGTAACGGGGACAGAAAAATGTCACACGTTGGACCCCAAATTTATAGAATGACCCATATACTAGAAGGGCAATAACAATGTGTGCATTCAAAATTGCAATACTATTGTACTATGTGTCAAAACAACTTTCGACTTGGTATTCTCTATTGTCTACATGTATGTTTGAGGTCCCGTTGCACCTCATGATGTTGTGAAAAACAATCGGGACGGTTTGCAATAACATTAAGGGTGATCCTGCATTTCTTCAGAAGATTTCAGTTGCAGCATGCACATTCTGGTCACCACCATCTCCAATGATATATTGACACTGAATGGTGACGAAACTCACTCAACAAAATTCATCAGGCCTTGTATAATGTGCCATTGAAAATTGTATCAATGAAATTCAACATTGGATGACTGTAAATAAACTCAAGCTTAATACTGGAAAAACAGAATTTCTTATTTTAGGTACAAAAAAACAGCTGGAAAAGGTAACCGTGTCTCATTTGAAAGCTGGTAATATTGTAGTTAGTGCATCATCTGGTGCTATACGTAACCTCGGGGTTTGGTTTGATTCTGGGCTTAAGCTGGGGTATCATGTAAATAAAATAAGTAATTCTACAATTTACCACTTGTACAATTTGCGTAGAATCAGGAAGTTTTTCACTCAACAGTCTACAGAGTCTTTAGTGCATGCCTTTATAACAAGCAAACTAGATTACTGTAATAGCTTACTATATGGTATTTCCAGTACACACATTGGTAAATTACAAAGAATTCAAAATATTGCAGATCGACTTGTAACCGGATCACCACGTACATGTCACATTATGCCAGTTCTTCAATCCCTTCATTGGTTACCGGTTGTCTATCGTATTCAGTTTAAAATCCAGGGTATCTTTGTGACCTGGTGTCTGTTGTTCGACAAAACAGATATAGTCTTCGTTCAATGAATAGTGTGTTACTGACTCCGGGGAATGTTAAATGTAAAGTTTCATTAGGCAATTGTGCTTTTCAGACCGCTGCCCCTAAACTATGGAACAAACTTCCAGGTCACATCAGAAAACTGAAGTTAAAATATCTTTTTAAACTTGCCTTTGATTTATGATTTTTAATCTTAATTAAGTAACGATGATGTAATTAGTTTTGTTTTAAAATGTGCAGCGCACATGAACATATTTATATGGAATGCGCGCTATATAAATGTAATTATTATATATTATTATATACATGATCAGAAATTTTGGTTTGAATCCGTCTTGAAATAGGACACGTAGTACATGTACATCACAGTAAAGAAACACATGATTCCAATATTTCGGTAATCTCATATTTTGGTCATTTTTGACACGATGAACAGGTACAATACACATATTTGTTAATTTGCCGTTTGCTATTTTGTAAAAGTTCAGTTCTTGGAGAAACTGGAGGGAGGATACCACTATAGTGCCTTAAAGGGCCTGTGACATGCTAAACAACTTTGTGCCTAAGCTTTGCTTCATATGACGGATTACTTGTTCAGCAAGACATACTATTGTTCGTTTAGATGTAAAATCAATAAAAGGTGGCCTTTTTCAACTTTGAAGATTTCATTGCAATAAATCACAGACAGAGGGCGCTGTTTTGAGTGCATCACATAAGGAACACAGAAGGGAAAAGTTAAGAAAAAACATAAGACTTTAAGTTGGACTTGTGGCAAATTGCTGCAGTTTCTACCCCCAGTTTTGTCATGGCTTACAGCAGGCAACATGTTAAACAAACTCAAACAGCCAAAAGTTTCAGGAAAATTGAGAAAAAAGTGGAATCTTTTGGTTTCCAGCCAAAATTGTACAATGTATGTATACCGGTATGTGATGTGTATTTACTAGAATTCCGCAATTATTTATAAGAACACAATTTGTCTGGATGGTAACCCATTTTTACAAAGCAAATTCTGTGCTAAGCAAATGTTTGTGCTCAGCAGCAACATGAAATTGGACCAGGATACTACAGGGTGTATCAAAACAAAGTATACATGTACACTCAGAAAAATGTCCAAAAAATGAAAACTTTATAAGTTTCAGAATTTCTCTCTATACATATTGGTAGGCAGACATTTCAAGCCTTAAATGACACCACGATCATTTGGTTCACGCATGACTGACCATATTATATTTTCATAAATGTTTGCAAACGTGGGTTGCGCACGAAAATGCAGGGTTTTTAACACAACCAAATAATGGTGTCATTTAAAGCTTGAAATGTCTGCCTACCAATACCGGTATGCATAGAGAGAAATTCTGAAACTTATAACGTTTTGTTTTTTTTGACATTTTTCTGAGTGTATACTTTTGTTTTTATACACCTACATGTAGTATTAAACAAACAATTTGTTTTTGTTCCTGTTTTTTGGTTGCTTTTTCATTTGATTCTTAATTGTTGTATTATGTAAAGCCGAGTCCCCTCAGTTCTACTGAGACGATGGTAAAATAGAAAATGGCAAAATTTTACTGCTGTCCGCTTTTGGACTTTTTCACATGGGAAAATTCGTTCGAGACCGTGGGAGAGCATGCACTGTACCTTCACGGCTCAGACGTATGCCGTGTCCGTACTAGACGTATCGTCTCGGGAAAAGTTCTCTGGTCAATTTTCCTGGGCAGCAGTTGGCCAGGAAAAGTAAACGCAGGACTCAGGAAAGGTTACCGAGAAGAAAACATCCTAGGCTGTCCGCATTGGACTTAAAATTTGAAAAGTACCCATCGTCTCGGTAAGTTTCCCCAAAAAAGTACAATGCGGACAGGCCTGAAGACACATAAATCTAACCACCGGTATAGACTACTAAAGTGTGACGTCGGTTGCCATGGTAATTGGGTCTAAACATTCGCTGGTAATCTAAAACGTCCATTGGTATAGCGCAGGGAAACAGTTTACTGGTTTTAGTTTAGACCCAAAAACCATGGCAACACAAAGGGTGACGTTTTTACTTTAGTAGTCTATTGCTGTTATTTTTAGTTGTACCGCTGTTATTTTTAGCGGTACTGCTGTCATTAGCACCGGTTAGATTTTGGTGTCATTTCTTTTAAACACAAACCCTTAAGAAGTTAAGTAATTTCCGAATCCAACATATTGTTTTCTGCAAAGGCTAGTTATCTAATTTACGAAGTTCAACAACTTGTATCAAGTAAACCATTTCAAACCTGGTCTTCTGGCTCTTTTCTTGCGTGGTATGTCATCAGACTGTTTCTCTACAGTCTCGGCATCTTCATCAGCAACGAGGTCTCCATCTTCATTGATTGTCACTCGGCCCATATAGTCAAATGTATCTTCACCTTCTCTTTGCGGGGGTGCAGTTTTAGACGCTCCTTGTCTTGAAGAGTTCTGAAATGCAAATATCCAAATTTGAGTTGAGAGAAAAACATCCATTGTGAGCAAGTTCAAATAGTGTTCTTCTGCAGACTGACTTGATGCTCCGCTAGGCTGAGATAGGCGACCCATGGTGTTACCCTCAAGTTCTCCCAAAAACCTAATTTTTTTAAGCACAGCGTACATCGACCTTGCAACTGGAAGAGACTCAACTGATCGGTTGCTTTCGATGTCCATTTTACGTATTCAGATGCTGACCGCAACTAGATACAACTAGTTGCCGAAAGTAGAACACGAGTAACTCACGGCAACTGCAATTTTTCCAGTTGCAAGTGTGCGTACATGTACATCAACTAATGCTGTAACGAAGTCCTCAAGTTCGGGTTCGGTTCGGCAAAAGTTCGGAAATGTCTTCCCGAAGATTTGTTCGGTTTGGGTATTGTTGGCGGTGTGGGTTCCGGTTGAAAGTGATTACGCACGTGCAGCTAGCTTTCTTTATAAATTAGGGCCTATGTATTTTTTTTTTATCTTCAAACCCGCTCTTGTCGTAATGAACAAGATAACGGCTTTGGTGGGATGAAATTGACCCGGGAAACTGAATCGACGGCTGGAGCACGGCGCTACTGTCGGTGTGCATGCATTTTGTGATTTGTACCACATGCAAACCATCGTGAGACTGCGAGGGATGGTATTTTTTCCCTAGCCTTTGGTGTTTATTTTCTGACGGTTGTTTGTAGTACCCGCAAGTATCTTATTAATTTCCGTCAAAACGCTTTTCACAATGTTGTGCGAAAAATTATGTCCAAGACAATTCTGTCCCGATACGCCATTTTCACAATGCAAATGTTTCCACGCCGCTAGAGGGCGTTTGCAATCAAACCATTGTAAACAATCGGACTGCGCGGTAACTCATGGCTCTGGCACTTTGCAGCGATGGAGCCAATACAACATTTGATCGGAACCGATAGAGCGACATCCGTGTAGATATCAATCGTGAAGTCATGTCGGTACGGAGTCATGCATGTCGGCGCCGGCTTCAAAATGTCTTATCTGATTTGGCACAAGAATTGCTTTGTACAGTGCATACATGTACATGTATGACGTTCGCCAGTTAAACACGAAGCGCTTTTGCAAGCATAAGCTTGCAAGTCATTTCGAGTGTGCTTTTGACATTCAGGAAGCCAGCTCTCTTTCACATTTACAGTTAATATGAAATCCAAAGTGAAACACTCCCGAACAGCCAAACTGAGTGAAATGTTCTGTTCGGTCAGGTTCGGAAGTGCCAAGTTCGGTAAAATCTCGTTCGGTTCGTCTGTTCGGTTACAGCATTAACATCAACCTTTTTCCAGCAACTGATCAGTTGCTCTCAGTTGTTGCGAGTTGCTTAGAGTTGCCGGAAACATCAATTGTCACTATATAGTTGCCACCACTTGCAGGGTCGATAAAGTATGTCCCAACAAGAAATTAAAAGCCCAATATATCTAAAGAAGAATATTTGTAAACTAGTCGGCAGAAATTCGAACTACATCGATTCATAATCTATGCTTCAGAAAACCTTCAAAATCCATGCATGCTTTTTGTGTTAAGTGAATGGTAGAAAATGTGTGGGTTAGGGTGAGTGATACATGTAGGTACTGTGTAGGCGTGTTCGTTTGTTTCTGACGTTCGGGCCCGTGTTGTGTGTGCACATTTCCCCCTCTGAAAACACTTTAGAAGTACGGCTAAGTCATTCAAAAATTAGGTGTAAAGTCAGCAATCGATTCGCTGGCCACTGGTGTCAGTGGTCACTTACCACGCATATCTATCACATCGGCGACCCAATCCGTGGCCGATAATGGCCGTGCATGCATCTGTTTTGAACAGCGCCCTCATGCTGCGGAGGGTTCGGTAAGTTTTTGTTGCATGAGGGCGCTGCAACAAAGTTCGCCTGGACAAATTGTCGACCAGTGGTGAAAACTCATTGAATATTAAAATTACCTCAGGTTGGTCTGACTTGGCTTTCTGCTTAACAGGAACTAGAAATGTCTGTTTCCTCTTGCACACTGATGGTGCTGCAACACAAACAAATATAATTAGCATTCAGAATGGATTTTTATGCACTTTGGGAAAATGTCCACAATCTGCCAAAATCTGACTTGTTCATGAACTACTATCAAGTATTAATGCAGAACGCGGGTATTTTTTAATAGCAAAAAACAAATCCTTGTCCCGAATTAACACCAAGTTCTGCCAGGTTGAACTTGCCCTAGGATGGCCTGGTACCCTCAGTTATGTCAGTACGGTACCCTCAGTTTGCCCATAATATATACAGTAAACTCTCATTATAGCGCTCTTCATCAAGGGACCGAAATAATTTGAGCTTTATATCCAGAAAGCGCTATAACCAGTGCATACACAATGCAGAGAATAATGGCTTGGACTTACAAAAAGGAGCTTTATATCCAGAGAGCGCTATAACCAGTGCATACACATAACAGAGAATAATGGCTGGGACTTAGAAAAAGGAGCTTTATATCGAGAGGAGCTTCACATAACGAGAGTTTACTGTAAATGTGAAATTTAAGGCGATCGCATCCAACATTAAACACAAAGTCTGTCCCAGATTAATTTTAACTCGGGTTTAATCCATGTTGATTTTGGTGGTTACCAGGGCTCAAATTTCTTGGCGGCCACGACGGCCATGGCCGCCGATGCCCCTCTTACTGACCTTGATGCCCCTAAAAAATTTGGCCATTTCACGGCCAAAAATGCCCTGCCCTTTTTCGCCGATGGCCGTCGTGACCCTTTTTTGCATCAACAAACTTGGCCCCAATTGCCTTGTGTACAAACTCGGCCCCAGACCAACTCAGCCCCATATACTTTGTGTATAAACTCGGCCCCAGACCGACTCGGCCCCAATTAATTTGTGTATAAACTCGGCCCCAGACCGACTCGGCCCCAATTAATTTGTGTATAAACTTTGCCACCAGACCTACTCGACTCCAAATTTGTTTTCATTGTTTGTTTCCTTGTGGCCTTGTTGCCCTTTTAAAAAAACTAAAGTTGGCCTTAGTGCCCCGCCTTGTGGCCTCGGTGCCCTTTCTAATTTGCCTTCATGCAAGGCCAAAGTGGCCTTGCCCTAAAAACTGCAAAATTTGAGGCCTGGGTTACATTGCCCATATACTTCACTCAAACAAAACTAATTGAGGTGGGAAATGTAATGATGAAAATGTGCTTTACGGTATAAGCTGGTTAAAGTTTTGCAAAATACTCCAACCTGTTTGTCTGTGAGATTTCTCCGTTCCACCAGGCTTCCAATCTTCATCACTATCGCTGGAGTCAACGTACTTGGGCTTCCTCTTACGAAATGGTCCATTCATAAACTCTGGCTTCGATACATTCAGACCTGTGGCGGGTTCAAACATGCAGTTTGTTAAAGTTATAGCCTACTACTCACAAATGAAATGCGAGTCACTTGAAAGTCAGTTTTTAGGGGTGTTTAGCATATGATACAAATGCACATTTGAAATGTTCCACTAATCATCAAGCTGCTTGTGATAAGCCACCTTGATGGGTCACGGTTCAGCATATAAGCCTATTAGGCCAAAGTTAGGGACAGGATAGGCCAAAGTAATATATAACAGGTCTAACAACAGGCCTCGAAATTCATTTTCAAAAGGGCCCGGCAATTTACTCTTAGTACAAGTAAGGGCACCTCAATGAGGAAATGGACAATTTGTGTTAGAACTTTTTAAGGGCAACACGGCAAAAGCTTAAAGGGTCTGTGACATTCTAAACAAGTTTGTGCCTAAACTTTGCTTCATAATGACGGATTACTTGTTCAGCAAGACATACTATTGTTCGTTTGGCATTTTTCAACTTTGAAGATTTCATTGCAATAAATCACAGACAGAGGGCGCTGTTTGGAGCATTACTCGTACACTCTCGATTATTTCTGTCATTAAGTCTCACCGTGCATTTCCATCGGAGCCGATGGAAACAGTGCTTAAGGAGTCACTGGGGCACTGTAATCCCTTGTCCAATGAGAGAACGTACCAATGCCACAGCCTGGTAGTCATGAATATTAACGACCCACCAGCTCCCACAATCACCTGAGAAGTGATTTACACCAAGGCCACAAAACCTATGGAGGAAGGGAGATCTTTCTTGGTTGTTTTTTAATCTGGTGGTACCTACAATACAAATACATGCATGTACAGTGTATTCGAAATTAATCACGAATATTATTTTGGATTGTGCACAGCGTATTTACAGGTTTCAACCTCTAGTAAACCAAAACTGGAGTAACTTTCTTCTTAATAATACTGGTTTACAAATTCATAGAAGTTGTCTATGAATTTGGACTTGAAGGTTCTGAATGATTGGCTACTTTTAGATATTTAAGCTTTGCATTTTACGTCTTTTTATATTGTATAGATTTATTCAAATTGTAATTGGGGTCTTTTTTCCCCCTTTCCTGACAGGAAATCCCAAATAAAATTAATTCTTCCCAACGCAAATTAATTATAAATTGTATACTGTTCTTTTCTTGTATGGTTGCTTTTTATGATAATTTGTTCAACCTGTCCTGCTTATATTATGTATCTTACAAGTTTTATACACGTAATTAATGCACTTGTAACATTCGGGCTATGAGCTTATGGGAAAAAAAGAAAATAAAGTGACATGCATGTGTGTAACCACTTACACACTTTATCGCTTTGAATTCCTGAGCTTAGAATGATAAAAGGGATATTTCCTGTAAGCATCAATGATATTTATAAATAAGGCAAATAATGTATAACATATACCTGTAAAAACAGTATTTTGAAATTATTATTAGTGTGCTTAATTATTGATGTCCAGTCTTATGTTTTATTGGAGAAGCACGACCATTGCTGTGCTTTGAGGTTTTTGCAATTATTTTGGCACACACATAAAATATTATGCGACGCTCATTGATTTCCAGACACATGTACTTGCATTTATTAGAATGCAAGTACGTTACGCTTAAATAGTTTTGCCACAAACTGGAAATCTTGTGTGAATGTATATACCTACTCACGTTAAAGTTTTTATTGGTAATAATTTTCCATTTTTCATCTAGAGTTTTACTACATGTATTATCATTTAGATTTTAATGACTATCCTGTGTGAACTGTTATTTTTACTTTTTGCAGTGCATACATACATGTAGTAACCCATAGATCCATGTACATTACTGCAACTTTGCTGCATATTTAATGAAGGTCACATTCCTAAGCCACTGCCCATACTATAATGCAGAGAGGCTGGGACCTTTTTATAGCTTTGTTGGGCTGACCAAGAGTTTTATTGCCCAGGCAACAATTAAGTATATGTGGTTTCTGGCCAAGACTTTTAGACTTGCGCCAGTCTCTTGTTTATTTCAGAGCCACGCTGTATTATGCATGTACACTGTGTACCAGTATATAGTAATGCACTCTCAGCAACACTATAATGTATTGTGGATCAGTGCAAGTCTATTCAGGCACTGCAGTCATGGAGGCACTAATAGCTCCATGATGAAATGTACTTAATTGTTGGACTTATCAATGGTATACAGTTGTTCATGTGTTTTGTTTAGTGCGATGTTTACAATCGCATACACGTATTAAGTTCTAAAAGAATGAGATTAACTCGAATATGTCAAAGTGCACGTAGTTACTGCAATTTGTTTTTGACATTGTATTTCCCTTTATTCTGAATGAATTCCCTGAATTCTGAATGTGTCTGGAAATCAATGAGCGTCACATAATATGTTATGTGTGTGCCAAAATAATTTCAAAAACCTCAAAGCACAGCAATGGTCGTGCTTCTCCAATAAAACATAAGACTGGCATCAATAATTAAGCACACTAATAATAATTTCCAAATAAGGTCACGTGCTTTCCTTGACTGTTTTTACAGGTATGTTATACCCTTATAGCTCCATGGTTATACCATGGTTATACCTCTTTCCTTCCTCCATGGTTATACATTCTTTGCCTTATTTATTAATATCATTGAGGCTTACAGGAAATATATTTTTTATCATTCTAAGTTCAGGAAAGCGATAAAGACTATGTGTAAATGCATGGTTACCCCATGGGTGTTTTTTCCTCCATGGTTACACACATGCATGTCACTTTTTTCTTTCTTTCCATAAGCACATATAGCCCGAATGTTAATACGAGTGCATTAATTACTTGTATAAAACTGTTGCTGCTATTTGAAGAGATACATATAAGCAGGACATGTTGAACATTATCGTAAAAAAACAACCATACAAGAAAATAACAGTATACAATTTATAATTAATTTGCGTTGGGAAGAATTAATTTTATTTGGGATTTCCTGTCAGGAAAGGGGAAAAAACAGACCCCAATTACAATTTATGAATCAATCTATACAATATAAAAAGACGTAAAATGCAAAGTTTTAAATATCTAAAAGTAGCCAATCATTCAGAACCTTCAAGTCCAAATTCATAGACAACTTCTATGAATTTGTAAACCAGTATTATTAAGAAGAAAGCTACTCCAGTTTTGGTCTACTAGAGGTTGAAACCTGTAAATACGCTGCGTACAATCCAAAATAATATATATTTAATAATAATATTCGTGCATGTATTTGTAGGTACCACCAGATTAAAAAAAAACCAAGAAAGATCCCCCTTCCTCCATAGGTTTTGTGGCCTTGGTTTAAATCACTTCTCACGTGATTAACTGCTGATATGTCTGTCACAGTCTGTGGGAGCTGGTGGGTCGTTAATATTCATGACTACCAGGCTGTGGCATTGGTGCAACGTTCTCTCATTGGACAAGGGATAACTGTGCCCCAGTGACTTCTTAAGCACTGTTTCCATCGGCTCCGATGGAAATGCACGGTAAGACTTAATGACAGAAATAATCGAGAGTGTACGAGTATGCATCATGTAAGGAAGACAGAAGAGAAAAGTTAAGAAAAAACATAAGACTTCAAGTTGGACTTGTGGCAAATTGCTGCAGTTTCTACCCCCAGTTTTGTCATGTCTTACAACAGGAAACATGTAAAACAAACTCAAAAAGCCATGGATTACGAAAGTTTCAGGAAAATTAAGAAAAAAGTGGAATCTTTTGTGCACAGTTAAATGTGATTTTCCTGTGTTTGCCTCTTGTGACATCATGACCTTGGTCATTAATATGCATATTTTCATTAGCATAAAAACTAAAAACCTTTGTTTTAACCCCCAAAGCAAGCTCCAAATAGGATTTTTATGACTTTAACTGAGTAGAGTGGTTTTAAAGCGTATATTTCATTGATAATAATCCTAAATAAGGGGCCCTTTAATGGGCACTGATGGAAATTTGCCGTGGTGCTGTTGGTTATTTCAAGGCCTGCTTTTGTAGTATGCCACATCAATAATTTATTTATGGGCTGGCACAGACATCTAGGAACTCTTACACCCCGTTTACACTCGATTCGCTAGCTTTGCCGAATCGAACTCCGCAATTTCCAAAAAGGGGAGTTGAAGCCAGGTAGGCACTTAGTGTAAACGCAAAAGGTGACTTGAAAAAGGCGGATCAGACCCGGGTCTGATTCACCTTTTTCAAGTCACCTTTGGGGTAGGGTTGAACCCCGCAATTGCGGGATTGAACCCTGCAATCGTCAAGGTCGCTTGTAGTGTAAACGCTACCCGAATACAGATTCGGCAATTTGAGTGTCCTTGGGGCGGTGCCCGCAGTGTAGTAGTTTAATTGACCAATCTGGCACTAGTGCAGCAACACCTAACAGCGGACGCATGCGCTGCAGTTAGTGGTGACTTTTGCGGTTTCTGAAGCGAGTTGAAGCGATTTGGGGTGTAGTGTAAACGCGGCAAATGTTCAGTTTTGTGGTCGCAATAAAAATGCTGGATCTGTATCCACCTTTGCTGATTCAAGTGTAAACGCGGTGTTACTCTTAAAAGCCCAATTTTGTTTTTCATTAGTTGACAAGAACAACCTTACTCAAAGTGTTGATAGCAATGGTAACAAACACCACATGAATTTATTTCCGTCCAAAATGGTAGTTCATGTTGGAAATTGACAACCGAAGGTACATGTAGTTTAACTTTCAAGGTTTTCTGAAGCATTGATTCATCTATGTACATGTAGCTAAAACTTCTTCAGGCTTGTTTAACGTTCATTCTTCCTTAGATATGTTACACTCTTATTCCACGAATCTGTAAAAAGTTTTATCTTGCAAATGATACAGGCCCTCCCAATCCGAGTAAACTGTGTGGCTTTAGAGGATTGTTTTATAAAAGGCAACCAGTACAGTCGAAGAACCAGTCAAACAATGAGGCATGCGTACACAGTTATTTTTGATTTGCGGGGCATTATCCCTTGCTCCTAAAAGTAAAACATGTAAAAGTCTAACCAATTACAAAACCTGCAACTTCAACATCAAAGAACAACACTTACCAATTTCTATCATCATTTCATAGTTCTCCTTGATGTTTCTCAGCCGCAGCTTTTCATAGTCTGACAGTTCCTTAAATTCACTTGCATTAAAGAACTGCTCAATATCATCTGAACTGTTTGCTTTCGGCATTGTGATGAAACAGATGGTGGTTGCAGAAAACTTTGCACACAAAATCAGCACCTTCTCAGTTAGTCTGTGAAAAAAACAGGCAAAACTTTCATACAAGATTACATTAGGCCAAACAAAATAAATGGTGCGTTTACGGTAACGGCCTAAAAAAAATCCAGGTAGGTAGGTAGGAAAATTATTTTATTTTGTCATGTTGTTTTGCAATGTTTGAAACTCACTATTAACACTATTAAACATGTTCATGTACAAGTGTAGAAAATGTTATGTTCGTTGGAAATTATTGCAAATAGTGCTCATTTGAAATTGGAATTAAATATCAACTTGAAAATTGGCAATAAAAAGTTTGAGGTCGGCAATTTTGCCTCAAATTCCAGGTAGGTCGGGTTACCGTAAACACACCATTTATTTTGTTAGGCCTTAGTACCGGTACACCCAACCAAAAAAGTAAGTTCCCATCTAATACTTTATGATGTAACTCAAAAACTAATTTATTGATTTTTGTCATTCAATGTGTGCACAGATGTCTTACGGACACAATAAGCGGTTACAGTTGGACAAAAGTCAGCATTTCCACCATGAAATCACACATTGTATGGAATTTTGCGCAAAAAAACAAGAAATTGCACTGATACTTTTGTCAGCATGCATTACACACATGAAAAGAAACACACATTGTTTTCTGGCTAGGATTACTCCTTGTCTTAAAGAGGAAGAATCCCCCTTGACGAAAATCCAGCATTTAGGCTTTTTTCGATAGTCCAAACATCCCTCTTGCCGACGTGGATTTGTATTATTTTTTAATTGTCAGTTTTAAGTGGATAAATTGCAAGCAAAAGTGCGCTTTTCGAAAATGAGATTTTCACGATTTCTGAAACGCTCATTAGGTATTCATGATATGTGCGTGACCCTGTGACGCAATCCTGAGAAAGAGAAGTCAACACGATAGTTAGCTCCATACGTTTACACGCAAAAAACTTAGAAAACCGTCTCTTTTAGATGGTGTTTTTTGAAGAATTTTGTTGTTCCAAAAAGCCAGAGATATGCCCAGTAGCTGCGTGGTTGCATGTTTTACCAGACACTATGAAAAAAAAAGAGCAGAAAGATTTTCTTTTATATTACCAAGAGAGAGAAAAATGAGTCGCTCATTCTATAACTTGTACGGCCGATGTTCAAACACGTGGAAACTACGCCGCAGTGGACCGTACACAGACCGCTGTGAAGGCCGTTCGTTCCGTGACAAAACCACCCGTCGCAATGCACCAGTATTTACTTCAAAAGAGAGTCACTGTGAGCCACAATTTCATCGTTTTTTCACAAAACAGGTAATAGTAGATTGCTGTCATATTACATGAAGTGTTTTTCACGTTTGTATTTTGAATTACAAGAACAAAATAGGCATGATAAACATTCACTTCGTGTATTTTCCATTCAATACTGCACAGACCGTTTTGTATGTTTCTTAGGATGACGTCAACACCCTGTTGATAAACAAGCCGAGTGACCTCGAGCGTTTCAGAATTTGGGTGAAGAGGGTCGGAACTGCTTTACGTTTTAAGCAAAAGTCTGTCAATTTTTTGTGAAAAACAAGTTGTGATGGTGTTGTAGACACATACACCTCCATGATAAACAGAAAAACTAAAAAAATGTGGAAGGGGGGATTCTAGCTGTTTAACTTTATTTTAACTGCCTTGTGAAAATGCTGTATTTTGTCCAATTGGGTTTGTTAAGACATCTGTGCACACACCACTTTTTGAATGACAAAGATCAATGAAATAGTTTTTGAGTTACATTAAAAAGTATTAGATCATTTAGATGGGAACCTACTTTTTTGGTTCAATGGGTGTGTTTTAGGTATTTTTTGTACAAATTGGACAAAGATTTTTTTGAAATTACCTTATCCATTTCTAAGATATACTAACTTCCCACTTAATTGCACTTAAATACATGTACTCCACAGAGTAATGGACAAAATCACGGTGCGAGTACTCCGTGCTTAAGTGCAACAATAGAGGGCGCTGCATGCGCACGTAAATGGTTTATATTGTGCACTAACTGAATGTAATTTTTGAAGGAAAAAATGTGATTTTTCTTTAGAAAAGCAACATTTGCGACAAAAGTGCATGTTGAAAGTATATCATCTTAGAATTGGATTATAAAATCTGTCATTTGATCCCAGGAGATAATTTTCTTTAAATCTTTTTTTAATGTATACGAAAAAAATACCATATTTAAATTTTACAACGTAATTGGTTCCAATGATTCAAGATGGAAATGTAGTTCTTTTAAATTGTTTTAAACAGTTAGCCGCGAATAGCCCGTGGCGCGACGGGGGCGAGCGGCATTGTTCCAGCAACGTTAAAAAAATTTTTTTTAAAATATCCGCTTTTAAAAAGAAATTGAGGTGGTCAGTTTTCGTTGGGTCAGGCGGGGACGAACAACAATTTTTTTTCATGTCGCCTTACTTTGGGCGAGTTTTTTTGCTATTTAAAAGAATCATCGGGAAAAATCGACCACTGTGCAGAATTCTGGAGATTCCAAGGACCTCCATGGTATGTTTTTTAATGTTTAATTTTAACTGTAAGGTGAAATTTCAGATTCGTGAATGGGTGCCATATTGGTCGTGCAGGCATGGCCAATATTTCGCCCTGGACAATAAAACTTAATCAAATAAAAGTGATTCATCACGTCCCAATGTTAACGTCAGAAAATCACTTGGTATTTTTGTTCGTACACATTGAACAAAGATTTGAAGGAAATTGCATGTACCTCCTGGAATCAACAGATAATCTACTTTTGAGATATAGGGTAAGCGCAGGTATATTCGACCAGCCTTTATTAAAAATGTACTCATTAGTATAAGTAAACAACTATGCTAAAATCATAATTAACCTACAGACTGTCTTGTTGAAGTCACACCATCAATGGTGATTGATGGTGTGCATGCTACTCATTTGACCAGTAATAAATTGCCGGTCTAAGAAGCCGTCTTGTGTTTAAACAATGGGTAGTCGAAAAACACAGCACTATTTCACTTCAGTGCTTGGATATATTCAATCACTTAAAGGAGTGTGTCCAGATCACTTTTTTTTACCCATAACTCCCCGGGACTTACCTTATGGATCATGAGATTTTTATATCATAACATCCGTTATATTTTTCTGATTACGAAACTGAAACTCCCGCGCTTCTAGGCCGCATATTTCCGAGGATATTGTCGAAAATCCACCGCTTATTTGTAAACTAGGATCAACGGCCGGTTTCGTCTATAATAATGCGATTTCGATTTACATGACTAGCGCCCTCAATCGACATCTAAAAAAGAATTTATCTTATTGATAAAAATAACGTACACATTTTCAGTTCAGTTTATCACTTTTATTGAAATAAATAATCTATTTTGTCATTTTTTTGTGGGTGAGAAAATATCGAAATGTTTAATAAATATTGAGGTTTGACTTTTGACCCTGAGACCAGTGCCAGATTGACCATTTTACCAACTCGACAGTTGTGCATTGTGTACACAGAGCAGTGTTAGTATTTGGTTGAGTACGTTGACTCCACTTTGAAATCGAGTTGGTCACGATGAACGAATAGACGGAATTATTTTTAATATGGTTGACTACTGGAGATACAACAGACGATTGAGGAATCCAGCTGGACGATAAAATAGAGTGATCGAGTAGCACGCATTTAAAAAAGAAATAGGCATTTACCAATTTTGGCCTAGACAAAAGATGTACCATAGCCTATAGTATCTATAGGCCTAATTGGATGATCTGGAGGTAATTTTTTTCAAATCTTTGTTAAATGTATGCCTAGGCGTATACGGAAAAAAAATACCAATCACTTTTAGCCTTCTATGCCCAAGTCCTGACCTAGGCTAGCATTAGCCCCGCGAGCAGTGCTTCGGAAAACCCTCGGCCATGTTGCCTAATCTACTCCAAAGCTGGGATAAACACACGGACGTCAATATGAATTATGCATATTGCACAGCCGGGCTCCTTGACCGAGAAGCGCCACCACGCGTCCAGCATATCAGCTAAGATGGCGTCGCCCAGGGAATGCGGCTCAGAACGTTGTCCGAAACTTGTCCAATGTTTCCAGACATCGTAGGTGGCCAAATTGACGATTCCGTAAGCGTTACCGTTATTTTATGAAACACTAGACTCTCAGGATTGCAATGGTGTATGTGAAAGTGCTCGGTCTGATGTGCTTCGGACGATATTTGTAGTGGAACTTTGTCAGATTTGAGCAGTTTGAGACTCAATTAGGGCTGTGAATTTGCGACTGTAATAAGTCAGATTTGAAAAGCGAGCAATTTACAGCCCTAACTTTAGGGCTAGGCTAGCATGGGCCTAATTTTTTTAATTAGGCCTAGGCCTAGACAGAATGATTATGTCCCTACGGGTATCCCGTCGGGACAGAATGAGAAGGTACCCCTTTCATACAGTGGATTGTTGCCATTTTGCCCGGAAATTAGAATCACACCCAAATATTTCCTCCTAGTTGTGTCCTACAGTGGTTTGAGATGTCCATGATTGGAAAATGATTGGAAAGAAATACTTACAACACCGTTTTTTAAGCAAAATTGTTCTCCCAAATGCAAACTGACCGACAGATTTCCTCGTTGACGTGTTAATAATTCTGGAGTTGAGAACCAGCCAGAACCTAGCACGAAATTCGGGCCGGAATTTCCGCTGGCCGGATTTTGTACATATTGTTATTTTTACGGCTTCCGGAAATGCTCGAAAGGTCGATGGAAAGTTAGGCACAATTCTACACACAGATGCCGCGCTTTTCAAATGATTTTGTAAAATCGTAAAAAGGAAAAATTCCACAATTGTTTTCTTCTAATCGGTAAAGAATATCCTCAAGTTTATTTTATAAGCGCCCCGAAAGATTTGGTCATGGGAAAACTTCAAATTTTTCCTTTTTACGATTTTACAAAATCATTTGAAATTCTACATCATCTGTGCGTAGAA
The DNA here is from genome assembly GCA_037783545.1 of Henricia sp. BOLD:AAB3569. NCBI lineage: Eukaryota > Metazoa > Echinodermata > Asteroidea > Spinulosida > Echinasteridae > Henricia > Henricia sp. BOLD:AAB3569. The sequence goes on from JBBELK010000570.1 coordinate 682,582, forward strand.
TTGTGCCTAACTTCCATCGACCTTTCGAGCAGTTCCGGAAGCCGTAAAAATAACAATATGTACAAAATCCGGCCAGCCGAAATTCCGGCCCGAATTTCGTGCTAGGTTCCGGCTGGTTCTCAACTGCAGAATTATTAACACGTCAATGAGGAAATCTGTCAGTCAGTTTGCATTTGGGGAAACAATTTTGCTTCAAAAACGGTGTTGTAAGTATTTTCTTTCAATCATTTTCCAATCATAGACATCTGAAAGTGAAACCACTGCAGGACACAACTAGGAGGACATTTTTGGGTGTGATTCTAATTTGGAGGAAAAATGACAACAATCCACTGTATGAAAGGAAAGCTGACTGACTAGCCTAGGACTAGGTCCTAGCATTAAATTTTTAAAAATTAAAGTTTGGTGAATTTTCTTTTTTTTTCTTGACGCCTTCTGACGCCAGTGACGGTTTTGGGCCGTTTCCTGACAGCTTCCGACGGTCCCTTGAGTTGACGGTGATCGGGCACCGTGGCCGGCTGGCCACACGGCCACAAACACATGACGAACACTGGAACAGCACTCTCTGACTCTGACTCTGAGTCTCTCTAGCTAGCCGTGGGAAGTTCCACGATTTTAGAGAACGCTTTTTGAATACTTACCATAACATTTAACGTGGATACATGCCCCGCGCGAGGACGGTCACCATGGTCACTAGATGCGGAATCAAATCGGCCTTCATACACATCTCTCATCTGGAGCCGACCGTCAATCGCCGACGACACGTACGTACGTACGTACGTACGTACGTACGTACGTACACACGACACGGCAAATGAAAAAGCAAAAGCCCGCGCTAATTCTGAAACAGCTTGCCATATACATGGTGCGATGATACAATCCTATGACTGCCACGTAACAGAATCCCCACCAACTACACTCGCTTTAATTTTGCATGCATTGTCGTCTGTGTATCGAAGTGAGAAACTAGACTGGTTCCCGGACCTTACGTTCCACTGAAGCTGGATCATTTGAAAAGCAGTAAACTAGGTAGAAAGAAGACGATATTGTTGGGTTTCACCTTCTTAACAACCGGTTGCTATCCGCTATTACTCTGTCCGTACTATGGCACGCCTAAGCGAAAATAATTCAACACTAATAATTTAATGTCGACGCATATTTTCGCAAATGTTGCGCAAGGAAAAAAAAGCAAGGCATGACAGACGGTCCGTCATGCCAGGCTTTTATGTTGATAGACTGTTTAAAACTGGCATACCGTGCTTTTGTTGGCAAGTTTTTGAAAATGTTGAGACTTTATAAATGTTTCTGGGTCGACGGCAGAATTATCAATGTTGAATTATGTCCGCTTTGCCGTGCCATAGTATGGACACAGTAATGGCGGGTATGATAGTTGTTGACGTCACGCTTACATTTGACAAATAGATTATCAGCAAATTATGTTATATCCCACAAAAAACACATTGAATGCAGTGCTTATTAATACAAAATGTTTTTTCAAGATGCAAAAAATGGATATCAGCTAGGGCGGATCCAGGAATGTTTCTAGGAAAGGGTTTTGGCAGGGGGGGGGGGAGGGAAGGAGGGTGGAGCAGGGGGTGGGGTGGGGGGGGGGGGGGGGGAGGAGGGGGTGGAAGGGGAAGGGGGCGGTTGTGGGGGGAGGGTGGCGTTACCAGTCACTTTTATATTAGTGCAGACACTGGCGGACACACAGAAAATGCATTACATTAGAGGCACAGGCTCGTCAGCAATGCGCGCCCGCCAAATGTGTGCCACGCAATACGCAGCTCCATAGCAAAGGCATGGAGCTGCGTGTTTCGAGCACGAATTTGGCGGGCGCGCATTGCTGACGAGCCTGTGCCTTTAAGCATGCCTCCCACTGTGCGATTTTTGTTACGAATTTCCGAATATTAGGTACGATTTGGTACGATTGTGTAGAGTCTATAGACAGGGGAGAGGCTATAAGCCAGGCACTCCGTGCATGACGTAAGCTTGATCCCATCACAGCCCGTGCACGAACCATCATGGTATGGAAGGAAATGTACCCAATTTATGTTTACCTCTCCCCTATAGACAGTCTCTGCTAATCGCACCAATTCAATTGTACCTAATTGTTAGAAATTCGTGGCAAAAATCTCAGTCGGAGGCCCACTTTAGTGTAGGGCCTACTGTTTTTATTCAGAGGGGGCGGGGGTTTGACCACCACCTCGCCCTCGCCCCCTCCCCCCGCCTGCATGCGATGAAACGTTAGGTACTTGCAAACCGGAAACTAAAAGCCAAGCAATTTTATTTTAATTGCGACTGGCAACATTTTATAAATTTAATCTGCATTGTAGAATTTAAACAGCTAGAATCCCCCCTTCCACATTTTGAGTTTTTCTGTTTATCATGGAGGTGTATGTGTCTACAACACCATCACAACTTGTTTTTCACCAAAAAAATCGACAGGCTTTTGCTTAAAACGTAAAGCAGTTCCGACCCTCTTCACCCGAAATTCTGAAACGCTCGAGGTCACTTGGTCTGTTTATCAACAGGGTTTTGACGTCATCCTGAGAAACATACAAAACGGCGTGTGCAGTATTGAATGGAAAATACACGAAGTGAATGTTTATCATGCCTGTTTTGTCCTTGTAATTCAAAATAAAAACGTGAAAAACACTTCATGTAATATGACAACAATCTACTATTACCTGTTTTGTGAAAAAAAAAACGGTGAAATTGTGGCTCACAATGAAGCTCTTTTGAAGTAAATACTGGTGCATTGCGACGGGTGGTTTTGTCACGGAACGAACGGCATTCACAGCGGTCTATCTGCAGCATTGAACGGTTCCCTGCGGGCCGTATAGTTCCCACATCGGCCGGTACAAGTTAGAATGAGCGACTCATTTTTCTTAATTTTGAAAAATACCCCAGTGTTGCTTTGGATTAACTTTTATACACTTTACTTCCAAGTATACATGCATGTAAAAACAATGATTTTTGAAATTATTTTATTGCATGCTGTAAATTTCTCTAATGCAAGATTCTATATCGGCATTATTTTGCTAAGACAGCTTTATTTAAAATGCAGAAAACGCAAAGAAAACATTGGAAATCAAATTAGATTTGTTTTTTATTATTATTTTATTTCTCTCCACAAAACAAAAAATCCATTACGTACACCAGTAAAAAAAATAAAAATTTAAAGTTTAGTACTCGAGACAATAATTGCTCGGTAATGGATGACGTTTTGCTATTAAATATTAAAGTTAGTCGAATTAAAAAGTACGATTTACGCCTTACCTACTCTAATGAACTTTAAAAAACAATAAATACAGTTACTCATTAGCAAAAACGCACGTGCTTGTTTGCCTCAAAACATTAAGGACGCGTTTAATGCATTCTTTTCGCAAAGCCATTTAACTTCGACATACTATACCTTTTGCCAAAAATTAAATGTCACGCACACCGCGTATAAACTCCGAGATAATGTGTTTTGCCAGAGAAAATATCAAGAAAAGTTGTAAAGTGCCCAAGATTGGTGCACGGTGCTATTTTTAAATTGAAGCTTTGTAGATAGAGACTTGAGGTTTTTAGAAATGAAGAGAGCGCCCCTAATTTTCCCCAAAATAAATTTATCTAAAAAAGTATAATGTTCGTGTAATTTTTTTTAAAGGATGTTTTACCATCAAAGAGTTTTATATAGCAGTTTCAAACCCCCCATGTTAATTGTTATTGACTGAAAACAGGGAAGTTCTTATACCGTGCACTGAGGAATAACAGCAAAGGGGGACAGAAATTATAGTGGGACACCGGCACGTCAAGCCAGCAATGTGTCTGAACTTAACCGTAAATACAACAGACACACAACCAAAACTTGGACAGCCTATACTAGCATAACCTAGAACAACTAAAAGCAGAAAATGCGCAAAAGATGCGCAAAAATATATTTCTAAACTCAAAACAAGAGATAAACGCCTTGACCAAAACTACTTAAAGAGGAAGAATCCCCCTTGACGAAAATCCAGCATTTAGGCTTTTTTCGATAGTCCAAACATCCCTCTTGCCGACGTGGATTTTTATTATTTTTTATTTGTCGGTTTTAAGTGGATAAATTGCAAGCAAAAGTGCGCTTTTCGAAAATGAGATTTTCGCGATTTCTGAAACGCTCATTAGGTATTCATGATATGCGCGTGACCCCGTGACGCAATCCTGAGAAAGAGAAGTCAACACGATTGTTAGCTCCATACGTTTACACGCAAAAAACTTGGAAAACCGTCTCTGTTAGATGGTGTTTTTTGAAGAATTGTGTTGGTCCAAAAAGCCAGAGATATGCCCAGTAGCTGCGTAGTTGTATGTTTTACCAGACACTATGAAAAACAAAAGAGCAGAAAGATTTTCTTTTCTATTACCAAGAGAGAGAAAAATGAGTCGCTCATTCTAACTTGTACCGGGCGATGTTCAAACACGTCGAAGCTTCCCAGGCAGTGAACCGTCCAATGCTATAGACAGACCGCTGTGAATGCCGTTCGTTCCGTGACAAAACCACCCGTCGCAATGCACCAGTATTTACTTCAAAAGAGCTTCATTATGAGCGACAATTTCACCGTTTTTTCACAAAACAGGTAATAGTAGAGTGTTGTCATATTACATGAAGTGTTTTTCACGTTTGTATTTTGAATTACAAGGACAAAACAGGCATGATAAACATTCACTTCGTGTATTTTCTATTCAATACTGCACAGGCCGTTTTGTATGTTTCTCAGGATGACGTGAAAAGTGACCTCGAGCGTTTCAGAATTGGAGTGAAGAGGGTCGGAACTGCTTTACGTTTTAAGCAAAAGCCTGTCGATTTTTTTGTGAAAAACAAGTTGTCATGGTGTTGTAGACTCATACACCTCCATGATAAACAGAAAAACTAAAAAAATGTGGACGGGGGGATTCTAGCTGTTTAAACACTACAGAATATAACCTAAACATCAGTAGGCATATTGTTATATTCATACCGAAACTACTAAAACTGTCAAGGCTAAACAAAACTCAAAAAAACTAAGAGATCACTAAACACAGAAAAAAGCAAACCAACTACTAATGGATGCGAACGCAAACCTTAGAAAACCTAACCAGGAACAACCTGTGAACAACTACCAACCTATCCAAAGCAAATCCTTCAATAACTGAAAATATACTGCTTTGGGTAAACAACTAAAACAAATTGTTCCGACAATTGCTAAAACATTGGGAAAATCTACGAGCGATATACAGGTATAACCTTAAACCACTTATAAATGACAGTGGCCAATATGTTAAACACGCAAAAATCCTTAATTCTAACACCAAACGGCGTTTTAAAGAAGGCATGCCGGCAAACGCCTAAACAAGCCAACGGATCAAAATAATGAAAGGAAACCTCAAAAAACAAACAAAAACCACTCAGTTTTAATATCCATAACAATACCAGCAACAAACCAGAATTTAAAAAAAAAGCAGTCACTCAATACTAAACAATCCTGCTCTAACTAAAAAATATTAAAAAAAGCTAGTTCTATCGCTCTCAAGAATTACCCAAAAATAGCCCCATTGCAATGCGAGAATAAGCCGATTCATTTTGAATCCACCCGCAACTGATGAAGGGCAGACGGAAGCCCAGAAAGCTAGCTCTTGCTAAACCTAAAGGAACTGAAAAACGTTCCTTTACTCGCCCAACCTAAAACCCGGGGAACTCTCCCGTATATATACCACCAATGGCTATATTCAAAACCAAACAAGGAACAAACGGGACAAAACAAACTTTGAAATAAATTGAATTTTATTTCATACAATCAAAGCAAGTCAGCCATGACGGCCGTTTCACTGAATGGGAAAACGCCATCACCCCATCCCCCATTTATTTCAGTCACATTGATCAAAAATGGTTACCGGTATAAATAACGGCTAAGATGTGCATTTTATGAAAGTTAATCATTAGTTTACCGTAAAGTAGAGGCAAATGCCTTATCAGTGATACCATGATTGTATTTTTCACTCACGCCTGACGTGGACACTATTGTTTGGAAAATGGTATGCGAAAACACCTTTGTGACTGTTGCCGGTCAGACACGAGTTACATCAACATTATGGGCATGGAACACTGAAGGAAAATTTAATTGTTGGACTGGTGAACACTGTTCTTTAACTACCTCACTAGAAAAAGGAGTCAAATCCGGTGACCCTTAAACCCAATTCATACTCGCTTGGCGACCTACATGCGGAACGGAAATTTTGTCCGCCGCAGTTGCGGATTAGGGTCAAACAAGTGCGCGGTCAGTCCGCATCTGAGCGGACGAGTCGTTTCCACCCGTTTCTATGCGCGCGCTCTGAATTAAAACGCGCGCTCTGAATTAAAACGCGCATACAACGTGCGCCGCGGAGCCCGTTTATACCTCGGCGACTACTATGCGCAAAGCGGATTCGTATGATCGCGTGAAAACTCTGCGGCGACTACACTCGGCGAGTGTGCGGCGAGTGAGTTCGGCGGAGAAGTATGAACCTAGCTTAACTCAGCACAAATTGAGCGTGATCCAATTCCGTCCCTTACGTGAGGGCCGAAAATCAAGACACAAATGCCTTTCCTTAAACAGCTAGAATCCCCCCTTCCACATTTTCTGAGTTTTTCTGTTTATCATGTAGGTGTATGTGTCTACAACACCATCACAACTTGTTTTTCACAAAAAATCGACAGACGTTTGCTTAAAGGGCCCCTTATTTAGGATTTTTATCAATGAAATCTATGCTTTAAAACCACTCTACTCAGTTAAAGTCATAAAAATCCTATTTGGAGCTTGCTTTGGGGGTTAAAACAAAGGTTTTTAGTTTTTATGCTAATGAAAATATGCATATTCATGACCAAAGTCACGATGTAAAATCACATTCAACTGTGCACAAAAGATTCCCCTTTTTTTTCTAAATTTTCCTGAAACTTTTGTAATCCATGGCTGTTTGAGTTTGTTTTACATGTTGCCTGTTGTAAGCCATGACAAAACTGGGGGTAGAAACTGCAGCAATTTGCCACAAGTCCAACTTGAAGTCTTATGTTTTTTCTTAACTTTTTCCTTCCGTCTTCCTTATGTGATGCACTCAAAACAGCGCCCTCTGTCTGTGATTTATTGCAATAAAATCTTCAAAGTTGAAAAAGGCCACCTTTTATTGATTTTACATCCAAACCAACAATAGTATGTCTTGCTGAACAAGTAAACCGTCATTATGAAGCAAAGCTTAGGCACAAAGTTGTTTAGCATGTCACAGGCCCTTTAAAACGTAAAGCAGTTCCGACCCTCTTCACCCAAATTCTGAAACGCTCGAGGTCACTCGGCTTGTTTATCAACAGGGTTTTGACGTCATCCTGAGAAACATACAAAACGGTCTGTGCAGTATTGAATGGAAAATACACGAAGTGAATGTTTATCATGCCTATTTTGTCCTTGTAATTCAAAATACAAACGTGAAAAACACTTCATGTAATATGACAGCAATCTACTATTACCTGTTTTGTGAAAAAAACGATGAAATTGTGGCTCACAGTGAAGCTCTTTTGAAGTAAATACTGGTGCATTGCGACGGGTGGTTTTGTCACGGAACGAACGGCATTCACAGCGGTCTGTGTACGGTCCACTGCGGTGTAGTTTCCACGTGTTTGGACATCGGCCGTACAAGTTATAGAATGAGCGACTCATTTTTCTCTCTCTTGGTAATAGAAAAGAAAATCTTTCTGCTCTTTTTTTTCCCATAGTGTCTGGTAAAACATGCAACCACGCAGCTACTGGGCATATCTCTGGCTTTTTGGAACAACAAAATTCTTCAAAAAACACCATCTAAAAGAGCCGGTTTTCCAAGTTTTTTGCGTGTAAACGTATAGAGCTAACAATCGTGTTGGCTTCTCTTTCTCAGGATTGCGTCACGGGGTCACGCGCATATCATGAATACCTAATGAGCGTTTCAGAAATCGCGAAAATCTTATTTTCGAAAAGCGCACTTTTGCTTGCAATTTATCCACTTAAAACCGACAATTAAAAAATAATAAAAATCCACGTCGGCAAGAGGGATGTTTGGACTATCGAAAAAAGCCTAAATGCTGGATTTTCGTCAAGGGGGATTGTTCCTCTTTAAACCTTTATAGATTTATTCGGTGAATTAGAATAAATCTGCTTTATCCTTGTTACGTAAGAGCAACGGTTCAGTGCTAGGGGTTGATAAATGAGGGGTGTTCACGGGTGTTGGGCATTCTCACGTTGCTTGCATACTGCAGCGCACATCGCTAAAATGGGTGACCAGGGGCCGATTTCACTAACACGCTGTTTTGCGACCATCGTTAGAATGATCGCTAAATTCAAATCCATCGTTATTGCGATGGTGATGGATTTTGCATTTCACTAAAGCCGTCGCAATAGCGATGAGTATTAATTATAAATACATTTATTGGACGAGGACGATCGCTTAGTAACGCGTAAACAACCAGAAATTCGGTGACTTGATGCACGATTCTGCAGCGCAGACACTATAGCGACAGATATATATGCCATGATGCTCGGATGTTGTGGAATAGAAGCATCCTGTATGAGAGCTTAATACTTGAACGGTTGCATCTATTGCGTGGCTCCTTAGAGTTGAAGGGCGGAGATGTGGCTCTAAAATGTCAATAATTCTCATGACACCATTCCGCGTAAACCGATAATATTTGTGCATCTTTTTGTCATTGTATGAATCCAGAGGATTTGTCCTGTCCCCGTTGTTTATGTACAACAACTGAAACGCCATTTCGAGACACACTGAAAATCACCAAACCTTCAAAATACTAAACAAATGGCGCGAAATTGTATTTTAGCGATGAATGTTTCCATTTACGATGACAAATTAGTCGTCGCTAAATATTCATCGCTAAATAACAACTAGCGATGGCCAACGCCATCGCTAAGTTTTTGTGAAATCGCTCTTCGAAGTTGATCGCTAAACTGCGATGGATTTCGAGTTTAGCGATTGATTTGGGCATTAGCGATCATCGCAAAGCGTTAGTGAAATCGGCCCCTGGGCTATGTTACGGCCGACAATATCCTGGAATAAGTAGCGTATACGAACACCTTTTGCAACGCTACAACAACCATGCAACAGACTGGCTTCAGGAAACGCCAAACAAAGCTAAGTTGCAGTCATTCAGTCAGATTGTGTAAATAATGTGTATGATTTATCGTCCTATACACTTTCGAAATCTTCCCCGTATATTTGTGAACGCAAGTAAGGCGATAAATATGCTGGACATTTCCCGTATAGGCCTATCCTCGTGCTGCTAGTCATGCACGAACATAGCGGGATCGACGCAATTTAAGGGCCTTTTACTATTATATAGATCTGTAGTTTTCTGTTCAAGCACGCGTGGAGAATTGAAGACATTATCCAGCATGGGTCGAAACGTTTTAGCTACATACATGATGTTTTTTTTCAGCAGTGGTCAATGATTGCTGTGTAGCGAAAAGAACAAGCTGCGTATTAGTAAAGTATTCCACAATGCTAATCGAATCCAGTTCACGATAGATGACTTATCGTTTGGGAAATCGTGTTAACCCTTTATGTTTATTGATTCCCATGCAAGAATCGGTTATAGTTTACGAGACAAATACCCTAACGGGTCACTGTACTAACGCTTTCTTGTTCCCAGACAAATGGGTAGCATATACTGGGCCTATGGGTCGACTTCAGATAAAGACCACTATAGGCCAACATGCCGGCTGGCATTTCTCCGCGGCCGCCGGCTCCGTACTGTTATTCGTGCTTATAAAGGATAATGACAATGGCCTTTTACTGTTCTATGGAACTACATTGTAGGGCTGGAGGTTTTTGTACATCCAGCACCCAGAAAGCCACATTTTGTGCATATTATGCAATATACCGTGTTGAAATTCTACGGTTGTGCATTCGAATGTTATGTGTGCATTGACTAGGTGTGTGGCCAAGGCACTAAATAAGTTGCCCCTCTCCACCCACGAACAAGCGAGTACCCGCAGCGGGCGCCGTTCAGCATTTGTGTGTCACGCTGCGGGGGCTACGTTCTACCCACTATACAGGCAGTTATGCCAATGACTAGGGCGGCACTATGAGTATCTCGCAGGACACATAATGTGCCCTATAAGATGTCATTATAATTTTAATGACCATTGTTTTTCTCAAATTTATAGTTAGCCACCGTCGATGTTGAAAACGGGGTACTATTAATGCTAGACTGTGAAACTCGTAATTCAGAACAAAAACGGTTTTAAATAAACCTGAGCTAGGCACTCGGAGTGCCACATGTCAATACTGCACTTACGTTTATATGATCTCGACAGTCCAGTACGACTTAGAAGTGTCGAAGTTGTAAAAGTCACGATTCGTGGTGTAATCTAAGAGTTGAAATGCGTTCGAAACGCTAGCGGGTTAAGGATACCCGAAGACCCCAAGAGTCAGTCATCCTCGGTGGACAAAGGTGTCGCATTTGAGTAAAGTCACGATTCGTGGTGTAATCTAAGAGTTGAAATGCGTTCGAAACGCTAACGGGTTATGGATACCCGAGGACCCCAAGAGTCAGTCATCCTCGGTGGACAAAGGTGTCGCATTTGAGTAAAGTCACGATTCGTGGTGTAATCTAAGAGTTGAAATGCGTTCGAAACGCTGACGGGTTATGGATACCCGAGGACCCTGAGAGTCAGTCATCCTCGGTGGGTGTACAGAGGTGTTACATTTTTTTTGGGAGCAAAGTCACGATTCGTGGTGTAATCTAAAAGTTGAAATACGTTCGAAACGCTAACGGGTTATGGATACCCGAAGACCCCAAGAGTCAGTCATCCTCGGTGGATGTACAAAGGCGTTACATTTTTATTTGTAACGCTAACGGGTTATGGATACCCGAAGACCCTGAGAGTCGGTCATCCTCGGTGGATGTATAAAGGTGGCGGAGTTGAGTAAAGTCACGAAACACGGTGTAGCCTAAATGCGTTCGGTACGTAAACGGGTTATGGAAACATGAGGACCCTGACAGTCGGTCCTCGATATTGTGGATGCACAACATGATATTTTTGGATTTGACTAGAGACACCAAATGGCCTAGTGTAGTAACTAGTAGCCTAAGTGCGTTTCAAATGCAAACGGGTCATTTAAACCCGAAGGCACTAGTAGTGTGTTATCCACTGTATATATGAGTCTGTAACCATTCAGCACAAGGACAGAACAGTGTTTAATATAACATTACAGTTGGTAAAGTCGTTTTATTTTTCTCTCCTTTCAAGTTCATCTGCAACGGTCAATACCAAACTGAAGGCAGCTAGGGCCTACTATCGGGGGATAGCTCCAAGTCGAAAACCGCGTCTACAGTGGGGCACCATAGTTCCGCAGAAGCAAGGAACCAATCCGCACAATACGCCCTGCAAGTAGACCCGTACTAAAGGTTGGCATCAACGCACTTGAACCTGGAAAAGAGAAATTTGCCTAATCTCCGATACACACCTGCAAGCAGGGACAACTGTCGTTTTTCGCCTGAACGTTGTCCTACCCAGCTGCAAGGAAATACCGAAATATCGTTATCTTTGACTAACTCCAGAAACGATAAGCAGTCAAAACTTTGGTGATTTGACACCGGCCAGCATGGTTCCCATTTCATTTACAAGACAGAAGGCGAACTCGGCGACAGCAGTCAAGTCTGAATCTTTATCTCTATCGACTTGGCACATCGCAATAACCAAAACCCATATTGGTTTTTAAAAACCCGCCCAATATACAATTAAGATTTGAAAAGTGTTAACAAACTTATTTCAAAAGTAAACAGGTTGCTTGCCTTTTGTCTGTGTGTTTAAGGTGGCTCTTATAGTTTAAGAGCAGGAGGAGCCTCGGAGGCTTGTTGAGACAAGGTCTCAAAGCGTCACGGACGCTGGAAATCAGAAACAGCCAGGAGAAAGGCTGACAGGCAATTTTCTTTTAAACTTTGACTTTCACAAATTGTAGATATTTAAATTTTCTAACCCTGTCTTTTAACTCATATGCAGCTGGCCACAGCTGCAAGCCATGATCTTCCCAATAATTATATTGGTGTGATCGTTGATTGTGTTAAAAGGATAAATATAGATTTATTCGTTTGAGCCCCGGTGAATTAGAATAAATCTGCTTTAAATTATCCTTGTTACGTAAGAGCAACGGTTCAGTGCTCTAGGGGGGTTGATAAATGAGGGGTGTTCACGGGTGTTGGGCATTCTCACGTACGTTGCTTGCATACTGCAGCGCACATCGCAAAAATTTTGTGTTTTTCGGAATTTGATCAGTTGCATTGCTGGCCTGAAAGCCGTTGGTTTGCATAGGTCAGGCGTACTGTGGCGGTCCGTACCAGCTTCCGTCAAGGCTGGTCCGGTTGGTAGCGTGCCGCCTCTGCTTTGTGGAACCCCTGCAGTGGTGGGCCGCAGCACCAGTGGTTTGTGAGACTGAGGAATCGGAGTGAGACTGTGGAGTCGGAGTAATCGGAATCTGACTGTGGAGTCGGAGCTCGGAATATGGGTGGAGCAACTTAAGGGCGGATCAACTTAAGGAACTTTGCTCCTGATTTGCTTATTCCTAGGTGGAGCCAAACTATATAGACTAATAATTGGTGGACGGAGGCAAGGAATCAGAAAACAACAGTGACCATGTCTTTAATCATTCATCTTTATCCGCTATGTCTCTCTTTCACAATCACGAGCCCCCTAATTTAAACAATCTAACAATCGAAGGGAAAACTCTCTCTAAGAAGTAGGCGCCCGGCATGCACGGCGGCCGGCGCCACTCAAACTCCCGTGGCTATAGGCTGAACGCCACTTTATAAACTTCCAGGCCCCATAGACTAAAGCACAATTTATCTTTATCATACAACAGTGCCTGACTTAATCGACCAATCAGACAACAGGATTTCCCAACATGTAATGTGCGAGTGACTTAATACATGTGCTCAAAACATACAGTTGGTTTTGTGCTTAAAACATACAGTTGGTGCCTAGGGCCTATATACATGTAGTTATTGTTCCGTCACATAGCCCCCCCTCCCAACATTTTCAGTCCCTGAAAACCAAAACTCGGGAACTCTTTAACACAAAAATATAACATAAACTTAACTTACACACTTTTAGAACTTCGCAACTCTTTAACATGCATGAAAAATATAGCTACCGGTATATGTAGAAGAAAATGTTCACGAAAACAGTCTCATCGGAATACGGTTATGCTTTAACCCAGCCGGGCAGTTTATTGTTCAAGGCATGCGGAAGGTCCTTTTGATCTCCTCTTGGTGGCAGATGGCATCATCGCGAAAAAACGTGGTGGTGATTGTCATTTCAATGCGATTGGCTGGACGAGAATTAGCAGGAACAGTCGGACGATTCTGAACCTCTCTCTCGCTGTCCGATGCGGATGAGTTCATGCTAGGGGCGCTATATTCACGAAGGAGGGTCTTTAGGCACTTTTCCCCCGTCCGTGGATGTGGTCTCGCTGGCTCCACAGTGGTAATGGATGTCGGTCGTCCCAGAGGAGGGGGAGGCGCTGGCTGCAACTCAATAGTGGGCTCGGGTGGGAGAGGTGGCATAGGAGAGGTAGAGTGTGGATCGGGGTGGGTTGCCTGTGGCTTAGGGCGTGATACGGAAGACAAGACTTTACAGCGCCATGTCTCAGGGTTCTTGCTGCCTCTCTGGTGATTTTTGAGGTGCCAGTCCCTTGAGTCTCTCCTGGTGAAACGTTCCCCGCAGATGTCACATCGGAACCGAGAGTTCTCCCTGTGGCATTCTCTGAGGTGCCTGACAAGATTCGACCTTTTTGTCGTCGTCGTTCCGCACCCCGACTGAGAACAGTGGTATCTGGGTTCAATGGGCTGGGTTTTGGAATCCCGATGCCGGTCCTTGTCGGCTCCCCGCTTTTCTTTGTCCACTCCCATCTTCGCCTGCACTGTACGAATCACGGTAGATTAACGGTCGTAATCACAGTGGAATAACAGTCGAAATCGGATTGTTCCACCGTGATTCCGATAGTTATTCCATCCGATTTCGACTGTTATTCCACTGTGATTACGACCGTTAATCTACCGTGATTCGTACAGTGCAGGCGAAGATGGGAGTGGACAAAGAAAAGCGGGGAGCCGACAAGGACCGGCATCGGGATTCCAAAACCCAGCCCATTGAACCCAGATACCACTGTTCTCAGTCGGGGTGCGGAACGACGACGACAAAAAGGTCGAATCTTGTCAGGCACCTCAGAGAATGCCACAGGGAGAACTCTCGGTTCCGATGTGACATCTGCGGGGAACGTTTCACCAGGAGAGACTCAAGGGACTGGCACCTCAAAAATCACCAGAGAGGCAGCAAGAACCCTGAGACATGGCGCTGTAAAGTCTTGTCTTCCGTATCACGCCCTAAGCCACAGGCAACCCACCCCGATCCACACTCTACCTCTCCTATGCCACCTCTCCCACCCGAGCCCACTATTGAGTTGCAGCCAGCGCCTCCCCCTCCTCTGGGACGACCGACATCCATTACCACTGTGGAGCCAGCGAGACCACATCCACGGACGGGGGAAAAGTGCCTAAAGACCCTCCTTCGTGAATATAGCGCCCCTAGCATGAACTCATCCGCATCGGACAGCGAGAGAGAGGTTCAGAATCGTCCGACTGTTCCTGCTAATTCTCGTCCAGCCAATCGCATTGAAATGACAATCACCACCACGTTTTTTCGCGATGATGCCATCTGCCACCAAGAGGAGATCAAAAGGACCTTCCGCATGCCTTGAACAATAAACTGCCCGGCTGGGTTAAAGCATAACCGTATTCCGATGAGACTGTTTTCGTGAACATTTTCTTCTACATATACCGGTAGCTATATTTTTCATGCATGTTAAAGAGTTGCGAAGTTCTAAAAGTGTGTAAGTTAAGTTTATGTTATATTTTTGTGTTAAAGAGTTCCCGAGTTTTGGTTTTCAGGGACTGAAAATGTTGGGAGGGGGGGCTATGTGACGGAACAATAACTACATGTATATAGGCCCTAGGCACCAACTGTATGTTTTAAGCACAAAACCAACTGTATGTTTTGAGCACATGTATTAAGTCACTCGCACATTACATGTTGGGAAATCCTGTTGTCTGATTGGTCGATTAAGTCAGGCACTGTTGTATGATAAAGATAAATTGTGCTTTAGTCTATGGGGCCTGGAAGTTTATAAAGTGGCGTTCAGCCTATAGCCACGGGAGTTTGAGTGGCGCCGGCCGCCGTGCATGCCGGGCGCCTACTTCTTAGAGAGAGTTTTCCCTTCGATTGTTAGATTGTTTAAATTAGGGGGCTCGTGATTGTGAAAGAGAGACATAGCGGATAAAGATGAATGATTAAAGACATGGTCACTGTTGTTTTCTGATTCCTTGCCTCCGTCCACCAATTATTAGTCTATATAGTTTGGCTCCACCTAGGAATAAGCAAATCAGGAGCAAAGTTCCTTAAGTTGATCCGCCCTTAAGTTGCTCCACCCATATTCCGAGCTCCGACTCCACAGTCAGATTCCGATTACTCCGACTCCACAGTCTCACTCCGATTCCTCAGTCTCACAAACCACTGGTGCTGCGGCCCACCACTGCAGGGGTTCCACAAAGCAGAGGCGGCACGCTACCAACCGGACCAGCCTTGACGGAAGCTGGTACGGACCGCCACAGTACGCCTGACCTATGCAAACCAACGGCTTTCAGGCCAGCAATGCAACTGATCAAATTCCGAAAAACACAAAATTTTTGCGATGTGCGCTGCAGTATGCAAGCAACGTACGTGAGAATGCCCAACACCCGTGAACACCCCTCATTTATCAACCCCCCTAGAGCACTGAACCGTTGCTCTTACGTAACAAGGATAATTTAAAGCAGATTTATTCTAATTCACCGGGGCTCAAACGAATAAATCTATATTTATCCTTTTAACACAATCAACGATCACACCAATATAATTATTGGGAAGATCATGGCTTGCAGCTGTGGCCAGCTGCATATGAGTTAAAAGACAGGGTTAGAAAATTTAAATATCTACAATTTGTGAAAGTCAAAGTTTAAAAGAAAATTGCCTGTCAGCCTTTCTCCTGGCTGTTTCTGATTTCCAGCGTCCGTGACGCTTTGAGACCTTGTCTCAACAAGCCTCCGAGGCTCCTCCTGCTCTTAAACTATAAGAGCCACCTTAAACACACAGACAAAAGGCAAGCAACCTGTTTACTTTTGAAATAAGTTTGTTAACACTTTTCAAATCTTAATTGTATATTGGGCGGGTTTTTAAAAACCAATATGGGTTTTGGTTATTGCGATGTGCCAAGTCGATAGAGATAAAGATTCAGACTTGACTGCTGTCGCCGAGTTCGCCTTCTGTCTTGTAAATGAAATGGGAACCATGCTGGCCGGTGTCAAATCACCAAAGTTTTGACTGCTTATCGTTTCTGGAGTTAGTCAAAGATAACGATATTTCGGTATTTCCTTGCAGCTGGGTAGGACAACGTTCAGGCGAAAAACGACAGTTGTCCCTGCTTGCAGGTGTGTATCGGAGATTAGGCAAATTTCTCTTTTCCAGGTTCAAGTGCGTTGATGCCAACCTTTAGTACGGGTCTACTTGCAGGGCGTATTGTGCGGATTGGTTCCTTGCTTCTGCGGAACTATGGTGCCCCACTGTAGACGCGGTTTTCGACTTGGAGCTATCCCCCGATAGTAGGCCCTAGCTGCCTTCAGTTTGGTATTGACCGTTGCAGATGAACTTGAAAGGAGAGAAAAATAAAACGACTTTACCAACTGTAATGTTATATTAAACACTGTTCTGTCCTTGTGCTGAATGGTTACAGACTCATATATACAGTGGATAACACACTACTAGTGCCTTCGGGTTTAAATGACCGATACAAGCCTTTTTCTTGAAACGTGCTTCACATGTTGTACATGTGCGCGTACGCTCATATGTACATAGTATGTGTACAATGTACACATGTACGCGCACATGTACATTTACGTCATAACCCTGTCGATTAATTGACCTGCCAGCCTTTTAATCATTTCTTGTTTTTAATCGACTGGCATTAATCCTTGACGGATTTTTACGTTCTTGGTACCAAATGAAAGCTGATAACTTTTTCTATTCTAGAAAAATACCTATTTAACTTTAAAAAACAAATTTGACGCCCAAATCGGCCCAAACACGGGCAGTGCAACTTTAAC
Organism: Henricia sp. BOLD:AAB3569; assembly: GCA_037783545.1. NCBI lineage: Eukaryota > Metazoa > Echinodermata > Asteroidea > Spinulosida > Echinasteridae > Henricia > Henricia sp. BOLD:AAB3569. The sequence continues at coordinate 699,788 of JBBELK010000570.1, forward strand.
GTTTTTGCAAGTACATCATTGTTGGATTACTGATTATATCCGATAAAAATAAAGAGTTTGACAAATGTTCATTGAAACGGAATGGTGTCAAAAGTTTTCCTTTGGTAGTAAGCTCAACTCATACCGGGTGATCCCAGAAAAAGGTAATCATGACAAAAAGGGGGTTACTGTGGACAAGATACGCAATTTATTGCTTTTGGTCATGCTTTCCAGTGATAACTTGATTGAATTTCTCTATAGTCCCACACCACTGAGCACCTTTGTTCGGAAAATGACTGGCTTTTTTCTCCTGCTCGGGTGTGGGTGGATTACTTGTGGCATTTTCAAACTCTGCAACACTTTCTTGACGGTTACGCCAATGCGTCTGTGAAAGGTATTCTCAGATTAAACCCCACGTTATGCTAGGTTTACATTATGTTCCCGCGGTGGCCACGGCAATCACGTTGCAGGCCACCGTGGACAAAACGGGATGGACGTGCGACAACGCGGGGGGACGGGATGGGCAAACGTGAAAGGCCGTGAATGCCGGGCCAGATTTTTAAACTGTCAAAACATTTGCCACGGCAGTCACGGTGCTGATGAGAAACCTAGTAAGCCGTATTAAAACGGCAGGAATCACGGTGGAATAATTGTCGGATTCATGGTGGAATAGCTGTCGGAATGTTTCTTGAATGGCTGAATACGTGTGGTCTTCCCGAAAGCTGAAGTATGAATGCAGATTCTGTTTCCAGAGTTGCCCGTATCGCTTCATCTAAGGACTTTGGGTGTGCTCTGAAGATACCCGCTCGCACTTCTACATCTTGGATAGCATCCATGAAATGCCCCTGGGCGAGTCTTTCCCTCGAACCTCTAGGGAGCTCTGGGTATGCCAACTCGGTAAGCCGTCGGATGCTGTGTCCGAGAGCTTGTAGACCTTCATTGACTCCCCTCGTCGTACTCCGCAGTTCCGATAGGAATCTCTCGGCCTTTTCTCCGGGACCAAATCTCATTTCCAACCTTGTAGTAAGGTCGTCGTAGCTCACTTGTTCGCCGTGTGCCCCGTCTCCAAGCACCTGCTGGGCCTGCCCTTTCAGACTTGCTGCCAAGAAGAATGCTTTTTCTGCCGAAGTCCGCGCGTTAATGGCGGCACAAGCCTCAAAATGAGCCTTGTAATCCCTCCAAGGAAGGTCACCTGAAAATCTGTCCGGAATAAAGCTCGGCTTTCGTTGTGCACTGTGGATCTTCTCATCCCCTGCACCCGTCTTCTCTTCTGGTTCTGCCGTGGGTCTCTCTGGTTTCCTGCTTCCAATTGTCGCTCCCGTCAATCCTTGCTCCAGTCCTCCATTTTCGTTGATGAGGAAACCTTTGGTAGCTGTGATTGACTCAACTCCATCTTGGTAGTAAAAACTGGACCCCTTGTGCTGGATCGTTCATCTGCAGTCCACACATAGGCCTATTCGCTTCCAACTCTCCACTGTGCCACCTTGAAAGGTCTCGCTTGAGTGGAAACCGTGCTCAGGTTTGCCGCTCGTGCAGACTCTCCGGCTGCCACTGCATATCTTGGGGATGTTCGCATTCCTGCCGCCATGGTGCTGAAAACCAGTGGCACGTACCCCGGTTGCGTTTGGAAGTCCCCACTAGCGGTAGTGATTCCCGGTGGTGCAGAAACTCCAACATTCACTGTGGAATGTTCTCTTGTTCCCATTCCCTCCGGGTACCAGTCTTCGATCTTCCCGGTTGTTACAGGTGGCCTACGTGCCGCCTCTGCTTTGGCTCTTGCCATTTGCACGTTGCTCACTGGACTAGAGGAGCTAAATGGATTTAGCATAGGCGATCCTCCGGCTGGTTCCCCGAGCTCGCCTATCCATCCACGTTGTAGCACCCTCTGCTGAGCCCCCTCAAGTTGTGAAGTGGTGCTTGCCAATGGTTGCTTCATCCACCCTTCCCCATCAATTGTCCATCCTGACAATCCTCCTGGAGCCGCTCCGGGATTCACTGTAGATGTCATTGGAGACAAGTGATGCTGGGTTGCTTCTTTGACTGATTGAAGCACGTTGGCTGCTCCACTTGTTGCTGTACTCCCCACAGCCGCTTGAAAGGAGTCACTCCCTCGGTATACCGGAATTCCACTCCAGAATCGACCTCTTTCACCTGGTGTCTCCCCGGTGTAAGTACGACTTGCTCCCTCTGCTCCATTCCGTTGTCCTCCGCTTCAGTTATCCAGAGTACTGGTGGATCCCACCGCTGCCGAAATGTGGCGGTCCGTACCAGCTTCCGTCAAGGCTGGTCTGGTTGGTAGCGTGCCGCCTCTACTTTGTGGAACCCCTGCAGTGGTGGGCTGCAGCACCAGTGGTTTGTGAGACGGAGGAATCGGAGTATGACTGGAGTCGGAATAATCGGAATCGGACTGTGGAGTCGGAGCTCGGAATATGGGTGGAGCAACTTAAGGGCGGATCAACTTAAGGAACTTTGCTTCTGATTTGCTTATTCCTAGGTAGAGCCAAACTATATAGACTAATAATTGGTGGACGGAGGCAAGGAATCAGAAAACAACAGTGACCATGTCTTTAATCATTCATCTTTATCCGCTATGTCTCTCTTTCACAATCACGAGCCCCCTAATTTAAACAATCTAACAATCGAAGGGAAAACTCTCTCTAAGAAGTCAGCGCCCGGCACGGCGGCCGGCGCCACTCAAACTCCCGTGGCTATAGGCTGAACGCCACTTTATAAACTTCCAGGCCCCATAGACTAAAGCACAATTTATCTTTATCATACAACAGTGCCTGACTTAATCGACCAATCAGACAACAGGATTTCCCAACATGTAATGTGCGAGTGACTTAATACATGTGCTCAAAACATACAGTTGGTTTTGTGCTTAAAACATACAGTTGGTGCCTAGGGCCTATATACATGTAGTTATTGTTCCGTCACAGTACGTTTCCACTTTTCCCAATGGGTTTTTGTGGTTTTTCGTATCTGGCAACCAACACAGCAACTGTTAAAATGTGCAAATTTTTAGCAGTCTGATCACACTCGGCGATGATCTTAGTTTGTTAAGGGGTTTTGCTTAACAGATAAGTTTACTTTGCATCGTATACAATCGTCAAGTGTTGTCGTGATTGTCGCTTTTAGACAACTTTTTGATCAAAGTGACTGGATTGTACATGATAATTAAGACATGTGAGGTAGCTGAATAAACCAGGTCACAGCTGCAAGCCGTGATCTTCTCAATAATTATATTGGTGTGATCGTTGATTGTGTTAAAAGGATAATGAACCTGTATGTTTACCTGCTACCGATATAAATACACACACCCAGTTTATCACATGTTTTATGCAGAGTTGTTTTTATGCGTGAGGGACGGACAATCAATACAATTGACAAACTACAATTTTTCATGCATTTTCAACTATTTCTTGAAAATGTGATGGCACAGTGTGCCCGGCCAAAATTATGTTCTCTGTTAATTTGTGTAATATAATCAATGGTGAAAATATGATCATTTCTTTACTGTTATTACTGGTATTATTTTGATTAATTTAAGAAATTGAAATTTTTATCCAGTTTTTACCGGTTTTGGATCACGTTTCTGAACCATCCTGCTAATGCTAGGTTTACATTATGTTCCCGGTGTCCACGGCAGCCCCGTTTGCCCGAAACTTAGTGCGCCGTGGGATTTTGGCCAGTTTTTCTCCGTGTTCAAGTTTTGTTAGGTCTTGCTAAGTTTTATCACGGTCTATCACGGTATCCGTGACGGGCCTGGGGGGAGGGGGGTGCGGCGGCGGCGGAAGGGGCTGCTGAGTCCCGGAGGCTCAAAGGCGCACTACGGTTCGGCCCGCGGTCTACCACGGATGCCGCGTTTCTGTCAAGGCTTTCTAATTCTACGGATGAAACGTGGACACCGTGCATCTTTGGAGCACGTTTGTGCCCACGGTATAAAAAGAAGCCCTCCCAAGCAATATCAATCATTGCATCCCTCCCAGACCGCGCGCGCCGTGTCGGGCCGTAGTAGAACGCAACGCGCCGGGCCCGTAAACCGTCACACGCCGGGACGCGCCGTGATTGAACGCGACGAAACGGCTACCATACACCCTACCTTGCCGTGAGAACCGTGACAAAACGCGCACTGAACGCGGCAGAACGTGACAAAACTTGAAAGGACCGTGAGATGCCGGGGAATACACATGCTTCCCGTCCCACTATACGGACCGCCTCCAAGTGTTGTTACGGCCTATTACGTATTGTTGCGTTTACCCCGTTTTAATACGGCCTACTAGGTTTCTCATCATCACCGTGACTGCCGTGGCAAATGTTTTGACAGTTTAAAAATCTGGCCCGGCATTCACGGCCTTTCACGTTTGCCCATCCCGTCCCCCCGCGTTGTCGCACGTCCATCCCGTTTTGTCCACGGTGGCCTGCAACGTGATTGCCGTGGCCACCGCGGGAACATAATGTAAACCTAGCATAACGTGGGGTTTAATCTGAGAATACCTTTCACAGACGCATTGGCGTAACCGTCAAGAAAGTGTTGCAGAGTTTGAAAATGCCACAAGTAATCCACCCACACCCGAGCAGGAGAAAAAAGCCAGTCATTTTCCGAACAAAGGTGCTCAGTGGTGTGGGACTATAGAGAAATTCAATCAAGTTATCACTGGAAAGCATGACCAAAAGCAATAAATTGCGTATCTTGTCCACAGTAACCCCCTTTTTGTCATGATTACCTTTTTCTGGGATCACCCGGTATGAGTTGAGCTTACTACCAAAGGAAAACTTTTGACACCATTCCGTTTCAATGAACATTTGTCAAACTCTTTATTTTTATCAGATATAATCAGTAATCCAACAATGATGTACTTGCAAAAACGTTAAAGTTGCACTGCCCGTGTTTGGGCCGATTTGGGCGTCAAATTTGTTTTTTAAAGTTAAATAGGTATTTTTCTAGAATAGAAAAAGTTATCAGCTTTCATTTGGTACCAAGAACGTAAAAATCCGTCAAGGATTAATGCCAGTCGATTAAAAACAAGAAATGATTAAAAGGCTGGCAGGTCAATTAATCGACAGGGTTATGACGTAAATGTACATGTGCGCGTACATGTGTACATTGTACACATACTATGTACATATGAGCGTACGCGCACATGTACAACATGTGAAGCACGTTTCAAGAAAAAGGCTTGTATCTCCAATTCCCGACGTCGGAAATTTAAGTTTTTGATATTTTTCGTTACAGAGACACGTAAGCTTTCTAAATTCGTTCGCTTGTGTAAATTAATTTTTTAAATCCTTTCACCGAAACACGGGCAATGCAACTTTAATTGAAATGCTAAATTGAACATCAAAAACTAATTTCAAAACCAGGAACACAACACCTAAACGTGAATCTAAAGCCAGAAGCACGGCACAGGCTCGTCAGCAATGCGCGCGCACCAAATTCGTGCTAGGAATTACGCAGCTCCATGCCTTTGCTATGGAGCTGCGTATTTCGTGGCACGAATTTGGCGCGCGCGCATTGCTGACTAGCTGTGCCTTTAACGCAAAAAAGGGGTGCGATTTGTTAATTTATTTTATTTACCAAAACATTACAACAATTGATGTCAAATCAGCTTTTTGACGGACGCTGAAGAAAAAATGTTTTGGTGGGAGGTCAACTCTACATACCCAAGCACATGTGGACAAAACCCACGTGATCAAGACACTGAAAACAGGATTCGGACCCAGGCCACAGAGGTGGAAGGCTATGATAGTTTCTCCACACCAGCTGTATTCCTGTAATTTTCCGTGGGTGGATTTCAGAGTTTTTATTTTATTGCCATCCTTTTCCAATTTAATTCTTCCCTAGAAGGGGAACACCCTACATGCACACTGCAACAAAATAAATATTTTTTTTATGAGATCAGAAGGTAAATTTCCGGAATTATTCTGTTCATTTAGTTGTTTTTCCGTCTAAATACAGAAAATCCATAAATTTGTATATTTGTACGGAAATTGTTTCGACAACAAATGTGTTATAATTTTTTTCCATGCCCAAAAATATTCTGTACGTAATTAAATCAGTAAATATTTTAGAAATAATCCGTTTGTCCAATACAAATTGAGATACTTCGCAATTAGTCTGTAAAATTACTGAATTTTGTCTTTAAACACTGTTCGTAAAAGTACGGAATCTTTTACACGGTTTAAGCTATTTTATCTTCAATAAAAGTTCATAATTTACACAAAACACTTCTGTGTAAATTCCAATATCCTTTTATACATCCCTAAATAGGCCCATCGATTTTATTACATTACAGAGGCTTTCACGTCAATACAACCTGGGATTTGCACATTCCTGGGACGTGTAGGTGGGGATGGCTACCACGAAAAACAAAATCTTGAATTTGATTTGTTGTTAAAGGTCTCACACATGTACTTTCTTATTTATAGTTTTGTATGTTGTACTACCCCTTCCTGGTAGATGTAATATTAAGCATGCATTGCATATTACTGCTTCCCACGCCCAGTTTAACCCCCTGCACCTAACATGTGAGGTTGTTGATTTTCAAGTGACAAAATCATCTCACCCTGGGGCAAAATTTGAAAGACCATGTCCCCACGGAGGGGACAAGACATGCAGGTTTTGTTTCCATATGCGCTGAACATTTGACTTGTCAAAATCCCCATCCTGTGGTATGAAACAAAAATGTGACCAAATCCCCTCCCAAAGGGTGGTGAAGCACAATGGGGAAGGGAGTTAATTGACAAATGTACAATTTATGCAAATTGTATCATACTGCTCCCATGTTCCCTGAAGATTTGATGTATGTGTCAAATTCCCCAACCTGGGCAGCGCAGGGGCGTGGCTAATTGATAGGTACATATGTTCTAATGAAACTGCAAAGAATGATGGTACAGGCCTACTGTACATCGACCACAAGTCATTACAAAGTAGGTGCTCTCTAATTATCAGGGGCCAATTTCATGGCGCTGTTTAGCACAAACATTTGCTTAGCACAGAATTTATTCGCTTTATATTGCAAAAATTGGTTGACGACCAAAATTGTATGTGATGTGTATTTACTATTTGTACTAATACATGTAGTTTGCTAGTCTTTCTAAAAACACAATTTGACATACGATTTTGGCTGGTAACCCATTTTACAAAGCAAATCAATTATATGCCACTTGTAAGCAAATTTATGTGCTAAACAGCGCCGTGTAATTGGCCTCTGAGCTGCAAGCCAAACCGAACTGGGACACGGTGGTAGATCATTTTTGTTGCAAAAACATCTGCATTTAAATTTTATGGCCATGTTTCTAGCCAAAATTGTGTGAAAAGGGCAAGCGCATCAAACATGTACAGTACATGTAACTCACATGCACAGTACAGTGGGATTGCTTTAGGCAATTCATACACAAAATGGCCCGTACCAATGGACATGCATAACAACCAGCTTAACTTTTCATTCCTGATAGGTTTAACTTGTGATACAAGAGTAGAGTTGAGAATTAGGCAGACAGTGATGACCTCATGAATAAAAACGTCTTTTATTGGCTACAAGTACAATTACGTGAATTATTACTGAATGTGTTGCATCACCTGTCCTGGCCTCCAGTATGGGTTCTCATGTGTGTCTTCAAGCTAACCCTCCATGTGAATGTCTTATCACAGTGTCTGCATGCATATGGCCGCTCACCAGTATGGGTTCTCATGTGTGTCTTCAAGTGGCCGCTCTCTGTGAATGTTTTATCACAGTGGCTGCATGCATATGGCCGCTCACCAGTATGGATTCTCATGTGTGCCCTCAAGTTACCACTATCTGTGAATGTTTTATCACAGTGGCTGCATGCATATGGCCGCTCACCAGTATGGGTTCTCATGTGTGTCTTCAAGTGAATACTCTGTGTGAATGTCTTATCACAGTGGCTGCATGCATATGGCCGCTCACCAGTATGGGTTCTCATGTGTGTCTTCAAGTGAATACTCTTTGTGAATGTCTTATCACAGTGGCTGCATGCATATGGCCGCTCACCAGTATGGGTTCTCATGTGTGTCTTCAAGTGAATACTCTTTGTGAATGTCTTATCACAGTGGCTGCATGCATACGGCCGCTCACCAGTATGGGTTCTCATGTGTGTCTTCAAGTGAATACTCTGTGTGAATGTCTTATCACACTGGCTGCATGCATATGGCCGCTCACCAGTATGGGTTCTCATGTGTGTCTTCAAGTGAATACTCTCTGTGAATGTCTTATCACGGTGGCTGCATGCATATGGCCGCTCACCAGTATGGGTTCTCATGTGTGTCTTCAAGTGAATACTCTCTGTGAATGTCTTATCACAGTGGCTGCATGCATATGGCCGCTCACCAGTATGGGTTCTCATGTGTGCCCTCAAGTTACCAATCTGTGTGAATGTTTTATCACAGTGGCTGCATCCATATGGCCCCTCAGTTGTCTTGCCCAGTCTTTGTTTCTTCACAGCATCTCTTTTAGAATTTCTACCCGACATTGTTCCTGAGTGAGTTATCATGTGTTTCTGCAGAGCACTGTTCTCTCCAAATGTCTTCGTGCAAACATTACAGGAATAGGGCTTGGCACTTGTATGAATTCTTACATGCTCTTCAAATGAGCTGTCATCCGAGAATGTCTGACTGCAGTAATTGCAATGATGTTGCTGCTCCACAGGGTGAATTCTCTTATGTGCTGCTGAACGACTTGACATAGAACCAGTTCCTGCCAGTGCAGAGTTTTCATCATGGCATTCTGTTTTAGATTGGTCATTGTGCATCCCATGTTGGTGCTTCATCAACAATGCATTCGTTGAGAATATAACGCCACAGAGCCGGCAAATGTATTGTCTTTCATAATTTGTGTTTTCTTTACAAACACTGTGGCTAGACTGATTCCCACACTTTGATTCGGTACATTTCTTAAATCCTCTGTGGACACTGCTGAGGGATTTCTTTACTTGTGATGCTATTTTAACATTACATGAATTAATGTTAAAAGAAGACACTTTGATCTTTTGACTCTTCAAGTAGTTATACCACTCTGTAGAGGACTGGTGGGATTGTCTAAGATGTGCTGCCAGAAACTTGTAGCCTGTGAAGATTTTACTGCATTTTTGACATGGGTGACGCTCTGCATCTGTGCAAAATTTTAAAAGATTAAAAGAAACAAATTAAAAAAGCATTAAATCACAAAGTTTAAAACATCTTGCTGACCAGCTAACAATTTTCAGAGCCAGATACAATACAGATTGTGCTAGAAAAACGGAAACCGAGAATAACACTAATTACTCAATATTGAAACTAAAAACAAACGGAAAGGACTATCCATTTCATCACTAAGAAATCCAGAATACCTTCAAGGATAAATGAGCACCGTTGGTTAAAAGCGACTGTCAGAAACGGCTTTGTACCAGACTTAAAATATATTAATAAATAAAAAAAGAAACAGAACAAAATTAAAAATAATCATGGGGTCGTGGGTTCAAGTCCCACCTGAGCACGCAACGAGTTTTAGCGTGTCCTCGGGAAACGCACTTAAAATAGTGCATATCGCGTTGTGATGGGCAAAAAAGAACTTCCACAATATCATTAAAGTTTGTTTTGTTGAAGGCTTTTTTAAAGTGATTCTTTGTCTTTTTATGTTGATCATTTTTAGCAGATGATGCATAATCTGGTACAAAACTATTTCCAACAAGGTCGCTTTGAACCATCGGTGCTCAGTCATCCATGAAGATATTCTGGATTTCTTGGTGTCATAGGGAATGAGGACACAGTGATTGAATCTTGGTTTCCTTTTTTCTGGGTCATTTATCCTGTACTAAACCACTAGTTATACCTTAAGATATTGTAAACCTCAAATTTTATCCGACTGTAAAAACCTTACATGGAAAATAAAAGTGATTCCAATTGTGCGATTCCATCTCAGATTCTTTTATATGAAAATAATGGAATAATTACACAATTTGTTTTTTACAAGAGCGCCCTCGTGTCAAAGAAAATAAGTGCATGATTGCAGTGTCCAACCAGTACAACCACAGAACCAAATAGGACAGTGGCTTTGCAAAATTTCTTAAAAACATCAACACAGTTTTTAGTTGTTTTCTCAGAGCGAATATAAGGCACTGAGCTGACACAGGTTTGTTTTTATCATTTACATCTTTTATTCGCCTGAAGATAATGTTTTTAACATTCAGTTTGAAATAATTATTTTATCACTTCTGAAATGTACAACAAGTTTGCCAACTTACTGATGGTCTTTTGTGTGTCACTCTTGCCATTCACTACAATCCCCAGCTCAGCAGCATATTCCTCTCCATAGAACACAAGCAGCTCTTGGCCCGGGTAGATTGGCTTAAAACTCCTGTAGTAAATGTGTTCTTGATACTGGTAAGCCACGAGGTTCTGCTCAGTTTCACTGCAAGCACAGTTCACATAGCGCATCCAGTTGCCTTTGGTTAAGCTCTTGCCATCCACATAACGGCTTTTCCCATCACGATCAAAAATCTGCAGAGAAATGTTCAAGTGCTTTCATGGATGACAGTGAGCACCAATGGTTCAAAGCGACTAAGGGCAAGTTCGGGCGGGCGACTAGACTTAACCAATATGGCATATTCGATATATGGCCTTGAGCAAGTTCGCGCAGGCGACTATAGTTAACTAGACTGACCTAGCCCCGAGTGACATCTACATGTAGAGCTGCTTTCGAGCGCTCGTCCCTGGTGCTCCTAGGTGTTGGGAGCGTTACGTCACATACATGCATACACACCCAGTCGCGCATTACGTACGCACTGTGGACGTTTCTTTGTATTCGTGCACTCAAGAAAATTGGTCGGAAAATCATTGTTTTTTTCCAAATTCTTCCCTCTTCCACCCCAATTTTTTTTCTAATCCATGTTTCTAAACTTTACTCCTGAACCCTAACCTTTTTTTTTAAGCCTCCACCCCCACCCTAATCCCTTTTCCCAAGTTTGGACAACATGACTGTGGACTTGAGCGAACGAGTGCAAGTCCACAATCCGTCACTTTTCCCCGCAAATTGTGGACTTGAATGGGTTTCGAGTACGCAAGGTGTGTACTTGTAAGCTTTCAGGCAAACACCATGGAGCACCAGGGATCCCTGGTGCCGCACTCGAAAGCAGCCGTGATCGACTATGGTTAACCGTATAGTCACCCAAACGCTGCATGGTTTGACTAGCTAGTCTGACTAGTGGACCCAAGCCTCGGGGGTAGGTTAGTCTAGTTAACTATAGTCGCCCGCCCAAACTTGCTCTTTTTCACCCGAACGCTGCGTGGTTTGACTAGCTAGTCTGACTAGAGGACCCAAGCCTCGGGGGTAGGTTAGTCTAGTTAACTATAGTCACCCGCCCAAACTTGCTCTTTGTCACCCGAACGCTGCGTGGTTTGACTAGCTAGTTTGACTAGAGGACCCAAGCCTCAGGGGTAGGTTAGTCTAGTTAACTATAGTCGCCCGCCCGAACTAGCTCCATGTGACCCTGTCAAAAATAGTTTTGAAACAGATTGTGGTTTGTCTCTTTATCGTTTCTAAGCCGATAAACATATTCATAATATGGTACAAAGCTATTTCCGACAGGGTCTTCTGGAACCATCGGTGCTCAGTTATCCATAAAGGTATTCTGGATTTGGGTCTTTCCAAAAAACCAGGAGCCAAAGTATGACATTTTGATGCATTTGTAAAATTTGTCATTTTAAGTTAACAAAATGTCTAAATAATGTAGAATATTTAAAATAATTTAAAAACGGTTAAACATGTCTTGGTATCATAGTCTTGAAAATATTCAAGAAAATTGTTTCACGGCGTAATGGGGGACTTCAAGGCATTTTCAACTCTTGCGATTACATTTCAAGTCTTTTTGACCAGTTTCTTTCTGGAAAGGGTAGTTGCTGATTTTACCCAGTTGTACAACCTGGACTTTATCGATTCAAATTACATTATGAGCGAAATTTGTCAGTTGCATGCATTTGTTTTGAACAGCGCCCTCAAGTGGTGAGTGTGTTCATTTAGGGCGCTGCATGCTCAGTGCAGTGGCGTAGCAAGCAAGGTATGGGTGGATCACCTCCCCCGCCCCCCCAAAAAAAATCTGGACCAGTGGAGAAAACTGATATCAAAATCTAATTTTACAGTAATTCCAACCACGACATGATTTTCCAAAATTACTGAGTGATTGGTTGCATTTTTGTTCTAGGACACCCTTGACATAGACATACTGTATCACATACAAACGTATAGGTGTTTTCCCTTTAATACAGGAAATTATGTTTCCCCATTTCGGTGATAATTGTGAATGAAAGATTTCATCTTCCCTTTCCTCCATTAAAATAAAATCAATGTAACAGCGAGACTTGCAGGAAAAAGAGTTTGCAATATGGCCCATTGTTGAAATAATTAATTGTTTGCATCACAATGACTGCACACGCATAGCGCGATCAAGAAAATGCGCAGCACGGGCAGTGATTCTCTCAAAACAACAACTGATCGTGCCCGACACGTACTATGGGGAACAACACAAAGATGGACGCACCGTGATGAAGGTCTAGGATTGCAACAACTGAAATTACCTCCCAAGCATAACCGCCGTCACGCCCAGCATCTCCTCCAACGATTTCTCCTCCGTATGGTCCAAACCTCACACCTTTAGGGAAGAACTTCTCAGCCCAAACACCAAGGCCAGCATCCTTGATGCTTGCTTCTTTCACCACCAAACCATCTGGGAGGCTGCGTCTGGCTTGATCTCGACACCCTTTGGGAACTGGTGTATTCTCGATGATGGTCAATGGATGGTCAGGACAGTCGTGCTCGTAGAGTTCATGGCAGTCTTCACAATCTGTAATGTTTAATAGTACATATGGTAAAAGATCATCGGTTTGTCCACATTTGTATCGGATTTATTCACCCCGGTGGTCCCTTGGTCATAATCTCAAAAAAAAACAAAAAACAAGCAACAAATTTTAATGGGCCACGCACGCGCTCGCAACGATCCACCCATACCTTGCAACGCCACTGCGCTGAGCATGCACCACCCTCAAGAGATGAACACATTTACCACTTGAGGGCGCTGTTCAAAACAAATGCATGCAGCTGTCATGGCCGTTATATCGACGTTGATGCGATAGATTTGCGTGTTAAGTGATCGATAGTAGCAAGCAAATCATGTTTGTTGAATTTACACCTCATTTTGAAATGACTTGGCTGTACTTTCATTATTTTTGTCTGGGCGGCAAATTTTTGTCTGGGCGCTAACGGTACCTGTGATGATTTTGTCCGGGCGGCGCCCCCGGACAAAACTGGCAGTGGAGATCACTGATTAAGCAGAAGGCCCGCAGTTTGAATCCCGGTGGAGCCAACTTGTTTTTCATTGCATTCAGGTTTCCCAAACTCATGGACATTTGTCCACATTTTTAAGAAATAATTTTGATACAACAATACGCACACACAAAGCAGTCATCACTGGGTCCATCTAGATCCTTGTAGCATTTCTTGGAGCCTGCTCGTTGAGGGTAACGACGAGCATTTTCGTTCGACTGGCCAGGAGCTAAATGGAAGAAAACAGCAAATATGATATGATCTCATACAGACCACTTCCCATCAGGCTGTCGTTGGAATGGTAACAAGTTTCATATAATGGCAATAACAATGCGTGCATTCACAATTGCAATACTATATTGTACTACTGAGATGTGTCAAAACAACTTTCGACTTGGTATCCTCTATTGTCTACATGTATGTGTTGAGGTCCCGTTGCACCTCTTGATGTTGTGAAAAACGATCGAGATGGTTTGCAATAACATTAAGGGTGATCCTGCATTTCTTCAGAAGATTTCAATTGCAGCATGCACATTCTGGTCACCACCCTCTCCAATGATATATTGACACGTACTGAAAGGTGACGAAACTCACTCAACAAAATTCATCGGGCCTTGTATACATGATCAGAAATTTTGGTTTGAATCCGTCTAGAAATAGGACTTTTTTTGACACGTAGTATATCACAGTAAAGAAACACATGATTCCAATATTTCGGTAATCTCATATTTTGGTCATTTTTGACACGATGAACAGGTACCATACACATGTTTGTTAACTTGCTGTTTGCTCTTTTGTAAAAGTTCAGTTCTTGGGGAAACCGGAGGGCTTTGTGAAAATGGGTTTCCAGCCAAAATTGTACAACGTATGTATACCGGTATGTGATGTGTATTTACTGGAATTCCGCTATTGTTTCTAAGAACACAATTTGTCTGGATAGTAACCCATTTTTACAAAGCAAATTCTGTGCTAAGCAAATGTTTGTGCTCAGCAGCAACATGAAATTGGACCAGGATACTACAGGGTGTATCAAAACAAAGTATACACTCAGAAAAATGTCAAAAAAATGAAAACTTTATAAGTTTCAGAATTTCTCTCTATACATATTGGTAGTCAGACATTTCAAGCCTTAAATGACACCACGATCATTTGGTAAACTTCACGCATGACTGACCATGTTATTTCTTCATAAATGTTGGCAAACGTGGCTTGCGCACAAAAATGCAGGGTTTTTAACACAACCAAATAATGGTGTCATTTAAAGTTTGAAATGTCTGCCTACCAATACCGGTATGCATAGAGAGAAATTCTGAAACTTATAACGTTTTGTTATACTGAGACGATGGTAAAATAGAAAATGGCAAAATGTTACTGCTGTCCGCATTTGGACTTTTTCACACGGGAACATTTTTCCGAGACCGTGGGAGAGTATGCGCAGTATCCCTTCACATGTATGCTGTGTTCGTACTAGACTTATCGTCTCGGGAAAAGTTCTCTGGTCAATTTTGCTGGGCAGCAGTTGGCCAGAAAAAGCAAATGCAGGACTTAGGAAAGTAGAAGAAAGTGTCCTAGGCTGTCCGCATTGGACTTAAAATGGGAAAAGTACCCATCGTCTAGGTACGTTTTCCCCAAAAAAGTCCATTGGCGACAGGCCTAAAGAGACACAAATGTAACCACTGGTAATAAAAACGGTATCACTGTTATTTTTAGTTGTACCGCTGTTATTTTTAGCGGTACTGCTGTTTTTTTTAGCGGTTAGTTTTGGGTGTCATTCCTTTTGAGCACAAACCCTTAAAAATTTTCGAATCAAACATTTGTTTTCTGCAGAGGCTAGATATCCAATTTGTATCAAGTAAACCATTCAAGTAAACCATTTCAAACCTGGTTTTCTTGCTCTCCTCTTGCGTGGTATCTCATCAGACTGTTTCTCTACACTCTCAAGATCTTCATCAGCAATGAGGTCTCCATCTTCATTGATCGTCACTCGGCCCATATAGTCAAATGTATCTTCACCCTCTCTTTGCGGGGGTGCAGTTTTAGACGGTCCTTGTCTTGAAGAGTTCTGAGTGCAAATATCCAAATTTGAGTCAAGAGAAAAACATGCATTGTAAGCAAGCTCAAATAGTGTTCTCTTGCAGACTGACTTGATGCTCCGCTAGGCTGAGCTAGGCGACCCATGGTGTTACCCTCAAGTTTCCCCAAGAACCTAATTTTTTTAAGCACAGCGTAGATCGACCTTGCAACTGGAAGAGACTCAACTGATCGGTTGCTGTCGATGTCCATTTTACGTATTCAGATGCACTTGTGCAACTAAACGCAACTAGTTGCAAGAGCTTGTACATCAACGAAATTGACCGCAACTAGATACAACTAGTTGCCGAAAGTAGAACACGAGTAACTCACGGCTACTGCAATTTTTGCAGTTGCAAGTGTGCATACATGTACATCAACTAATGTTGTAACGAAGTCCTCAAGTTCGGGTTCGGTTCGGGAAAAGGTCTGAAATGTCTTCCCGAACATTTGTTCGGTTCGGGTTCGGCAAGTATTGTCAGCGGTGTGGGTTTCGGTTGAAAGTGATCACGCACGTGCAGCTAGCTTTCTTTATAAATTAGGGCCTATGTATTCCCCTTTTGCTTGGAGGATGAGAATGTGTCAATGCACTTTTTGACAATAGCAATGCATTTTGTGACATTTCACTTTACACTTGCCCCGTATTCAGCTGTGCTGCACATCCCCCAATTGCTTAATCATAACAAATGACACATCATCGTAAAGAGGAATAACAGGGCTTTCCAATGATATAAAATTCAAGGAAAATTATTTTGCAACAAGAGAGAAATCGTCAGTCAAACTTGACTTTCCGAACTTTTTTTGGGGAGTTTACATCGATTCATCATCTATGCTTCAGAAAACCTTCAAAATTCATTCATGCTTTTTGTGTTAAGTGAATGGTAGAAAATGTGTGGGTTAAGGTGAGTGATACAAGTAGGTAGGCATGTTCGTTTGTTTCTGCTGTTCAGGCCCGTGTTGTGTGTGCACATTTCCCCCTCTGAAAACACTTTAGAAGTACGGCTAAGTCATTCCAAAATGCAATCGATTTGCTGGTCGCTGGTGTCATTGGTCACTTACCACGCATATCTATCGCATCAGCGACCTAATCTGTGGCCGATAATGGCCATGCATGCATCTGTTTTGAACAGCGCCCTCATGCTGCGAACGAGGGTTGGTCAGTTTTTGTCGCAGGAGGGCGCTGCTCAGTTCGCCTGGACAAATTGTCGACCAGTGGTGAAAACTCATTGAATATTAAAATTACCTCGGGTTGGCGTGAATTGGCTTTGTGCTTAACAGGAACTCGAAATGTCTGTTTCCTCTTGCACACTGATGGTGCTGCAACACAAAAAATATGATTAGCATTCAGAATTGATTTTTATGCACTTTGGGAAAGTGTCCACAAGCTGCCAAAATCTTACTTGTTCATGAACTACATGTACATTTACTATCAAGTATTAATGCAGAATGCGGGTATTTTTTAATAGCAAAAACAAATCCTTGTCCCGAAATAATACCAAGTTCTGCCAGGTTGAACTTGCCCTAGGATGGCCTGGTACCCTCAGTCATGTCAGTACGGTACCCTCAGTCATATCAATACGGTACCCTCAGTCATGTCAGTACGGTACCCTCAGTCATACCCTTACAAAAAAGTCCCATGGTAGCGCTATGGGGTCGCCATGGGTTCCTCATGGTGTCTCATGGGGTTTTGGACAAAACTCATGGTGGTGACTAAAACACCATGGTAGCCCACTTGAACACCATGATGATCCATGGGAACACCATGATGAACACCATGGGAACCTCATGGGAAGTGGCCAAAACCCCAAAGGAAATCGCCTTGGGACATTTTTGAACAGGATGTCAGTACGTACGGTACCCTCAGTTTGCTTGAAATATATACAGTAAACTCTCATTATAGCACTTTTCAAGAGACCAAAATAATTTGAGCTTTATATCCAGAAAGCGCTATTACCAGTGCATACACATAACAGAGAATAATGGCTGGGACTTAGAAAAAAGGAGCTTTATATCGAGAGGAGCTTCACATAACGAGAGTTTACTGTAAATGTGAAATTAAAGTCGATCGCATCCAACATTAAGCACAAAGTCTGTCACAGATTGATTCTAACTCGGGTTTAATCCATGTTGATTTTAAAGCAGTCTTTCACTAAACATGTGGGTGAGGAGTGCGTGATGGTTACATTGCCTATATACTTCACTCAAACAAAATTAATTTTGAGGTGGGAAATGCAATTATGAAAATGTGCTTTACGGTATAAGCTCCAACCTGTTTGTCTGTGAGATTTCTCCGTTCCACCGGGCTTCCAATCTTCATCACTATCGCTGGAGTCAACGTACTTGGGCTTCTTCTTGCGAAATGGTCCATTCATAAACTCTGGCTTCGATACATTCAGACCTGTGGAGGGTTCAAACATGCAGTTTGTTAAAGTTATAGCCTACTACTCACAAATGAAATGCGAGACACTTGAAAGTCAGTTTTTAGGGGTGTTTAGCATATGATACAAATGCACATTTGAAATGTTCCACTAATCATCAAGCTGCTTGTGATAAGCCACCTTGATGGGTCACAGTTCAGCATATAAGCCTATTAGGCCAAAGTTAGGAACAGGATAGGCCAAAGTAATATATAACAGGCCTAACAACAGGCCTCGAAATTCATTTTCAAAAGGGCACGGCAATTTACTCTTAGTACATGTAAGGGCACCTCAATGAGGAAATGGACAATTTGTGTTAGAACTTTTTAAGGACAACACGGCAAAAGCTTAAAGGGCCTGTGACATCCTAAACAAGTTTGTGCACAGACAGAGGGCGCTGTTTGGAGTGCATCATGTAAGGAAGACAGAAGAGAAAAGTTAAGAAAAAACATAAGACTTCAAGTTGGACTTGTGGCAAATTGCTGCAGTTTCTACCCCCAGTTTTGTCATGGCTTACAACAGGAAACATGTAAAACAAACTCAAACAGCCATGGATTACAAAAGTTTCAGGAAAATTAAGAAAAAAGTGGAATCTTTTGTGCACAGTTAAATGTGATTTTCCTGTGATTTTCCTGTGTTTGTGACATCGTGACCTTGGTCATTAATATGCATATTTTCATTAGCACAAAAACTAAAAACCTTTGTTTTAACCCCCAAAGCAAGCTCCAAATAGGATTTTTATGACTTTAACCGAGTAGAGTGGTTTTAAAGCATGTATTTCATTGATAATAATCCTAAATAAGGGGGCCCTTTGGGCACTGATGGAAATTTGCCATGGTGCTGTGGGTTATTTCAAGCCCTGCTTTTGTAGTATGCCACATCAATATTTTATTTATGGGCTGGCACAGACATCTAGGAACTCTTACACCCCATTTACACTCGATTCGCTAGCTTTGCCGAATCGAACTCCGCAATTTCCAAAAAGGGGAGTTGAAGCCGGGTAGGCACTATAAGTGTAAACGCAAAAGGTGAATTGAAAAAGGCGGATCAGACCCGGGTCTGATTCACCTTTTTCAAGTCACCTTTGGGGTAGGGTTGAACCCCACAATTGCGGGATTGAACCCTGCAATCGTCAAGGTCGCTTGTAGTGTAAACGCTACCCGAATACAGATTCAGCAATTTGAGTGTCCTTGGGGAGGTGCCCGCCTTTTTTTAATTGACCAATCTGGCACTAGTGCAGCAACACCTAACAGCGGACGCATGCGCTGCAGTTAGTGGTGACTTTTGCGGTGACTTTTTCTGAAGTGAGTTGAAGCGATTTGGGGTGTAGTGTAAACGCGGCAAATGTTCAGTTTTGTGGTCGCAATAAAAATGCTGGATCTGTATCCACCTTTGCCGATTCGAGTGTAAATGCTGTGTTACTCTTAAAAGCCCAATTTTGTTTTTCATTAGTTGACAAGAACAACCTTACTCAAAGTGTTGATAGCAATGGTAACAAACACCACATGAATTTATTTCCGTCCAAAATGGTAGTTCATGTTGGAAATTGACAACCGAAGGTACATGTAGTTTAACTTTCAAGGTTTTCTGAAGCATTGATTCATCTATGTACATGTAGCTAAAACTTCTTCAGGCTTGTTTAACGTTCATTCTTCTTCTTTGGGGAGGTGCCCCTTGGAGAAGGACAAGGTGTTTGATGGTTTGGTGATGAGCTCCTTCACTGAGTGAGGTCTCGGATGCAGAAGTGAAGAGGCTCATCCTATCCTCACCGTCAAAATCATGTGCCTTAGACCCAATACCCACATGGCTGCTGAAGGCGAGTGTAGATGTCCTTGTGCCAAAGGTAGCTGACATAGTCAATTCATCTCTCAAGAGTGCAGTGGTCCCATCATCCTTGAAAAAAGCCAATGTTTGCCCGTTGTTCAAGAAAACAGGTTTGAGCACGGAAGAGTTGAAAAGTTATAGGCCGATTTCTAATCTTCCTTTTTTATCAAAAATCATTGAAAAGGCTGTATCTTTTCAACTTGACGATCATTTGAATACTAATAATTTACATGATCTGTTTCAGTCAGCTTATAGACCACTGCACTCAACAGAAACTGCATTGATTAAGGTTCAGTCAGACATAGCACAGGCACTTGATAATGGAGAGGTTGTGCTTCTTTTGATGTTAGATATGTCAGCTGCCTTCAACACAATTGACCATACCATTCTCCTCCATCGCCTTGAGCATTCATGTGGCATCACTGGGGACGTTTTGACTTGGTTTAAAGGCAGTATACATCATTGGTAATTCGAAAATCAGAAATGTTCACAGATTTACGCCTAACTTACACAATATAAACATGATGACCGTAGAAAACTTCCCCTGAAATGATTTTGTCTAAAGTGCTATAGTCTTTGAGAAATGAGCAAAAGAAATAGTTTTGGTCTCATGAGACGAAAATTTGTTTTTTTTTAACATTTCGTTCAATGCTGCCCTCACACGACCGATTGTCTGCAGGATGTAACTTAGACTGGTTCCCGCTCCACATATTCCACATACAACGAAAATTCAGTCTACTCAAAAGATTTTTGGTCCGGGTACCAGACTAGATGTAACTTTGCAAATGCCCTTCTCCAAATTTAAACTTGGGCTAAGGCTCCGGCTCTATGTGGCCGTACACCTTTTCGCAAATACTTCTGCAACAGCACTGCAATGATATGCGGGAAGGATAGTTATTCAACAACCTTCGCCCAATGTCACTCTGTCTTTTGTCCAAGCTCACTCAAGCAGTATTTGTGAAAAAGTTACAGTTGATGCCGGAGCCTCAACCTCAGTCTAAGTCGAGATTTGGAAAAAGACAAATTTTTATTCGCGAATGGGCCGTGTTGCTGAACAAATCGGGAGAAATGGAAAAGGAGCGGCGAAAATCAGGAAGATCGAAGGCAAAGCAAACAGACAGCGCAAAAAAAAACGCTCAAAGTCTGCCTCAAACCGCCTCTGTCGAGAAAACAAGCGGCTTTTGACGGACAACATAGCACTCCCAGTTTCCATGCTGCATCGCCAGATCGCTGGAGGCAGGAGGATAAGCTCTCGATCCACATCGAGCTCTGCGAATCTACATGCATGACATGCATGACATGATGTAGGCCTAGGCCTAGCCAGAATGCTTCTGGATATGCATGATAAGTAAGTAAAGTACATGTAGCCTACATGTATGATGTAGCCTAGGCTATTAGTATTTTATAATTTGGAAAGAATTCCGTTAACTGGTCTCCACTTATTCTCCATGCATACTGACTTGATAACCTAACCAATGGCAATGCTAACCATGCTAACTGGGTGTGGGTAATTTGCGGAACTGTGGAACTTTAACTCTGCGGACAGGTCAACTCGTACGCAAGCCAACTCGTGCACAAGTTGGTGGACTTGTACGCACACCAACTCCTACGCACACCAACTCGTACACGTACCAACTCGTAGCCTACTCGTAGCATTTAGTTTGTGGTTTACTATGCAAATAATAAAATTGCTGATTTATTTTATTTAATTTTATTTTTTAAGGAACGGAGATTTTATTTAAACCAATTAATTAGGTGTGTTTACTGTAAAGAAATTGCCAAAACCTTTTAAAATTTATTTCGGCAGTAAAACCCAATTCTTGGGAAAATGAAAAACTGCCCTCCAGGGCCACAATATCCAAAAAAGATTTCTGCAAAAAAACAATCGGTTCTTTCAAAACCAGGGCTGCCCAATGCCCCAAAACCACTCGGTTCTCAAAAACAATGACCCAGATTTCTGTAAATGCCCGGCAACATTTTTCTTGAAAAAGAATTGTTAAAAACGGCAGTTTGTGAAAGTCGGACCCTCCGGATCTTTGTTAAAAATTGATACATGTATTTAACGAGCAGAAAGTACCTAGTTTGACTTCTAAATACGCTTACATACCTTTTAACACCATGTATTGCACAAATTTGTAATCATACACCACATCGACTATCCACAAAGTGACATTTTCAAAGAAATAGGTGTAGGAAGTGCAGGACACTACGAAAAAAGAAATTTGTTTTTTGTTCACGCCGGATCTTTAAAAATAAGGCCTGTACATGGCGGTAAAAGGTATGAAAGCGTATTAAGAAGTCAAACTAGGCACTTTCTGTTCATTAAATAGCCATTTTTGAAAAAGATCCGGAAGATCTGGAAGGATCCGGAGGGTCCGTTTTTCACCCAAACCCGTTAAAAACTGTTTACACATCTTGCTACAGTACAAACATGTTTGGGGCCACGATAAGGATTTCGATATTTGCACAACGGAGATTAGCTACATCATTATTGTACATGTGCTTGCTGGTCCGGCGTACGGGTTGGTCGGCGTACGGGTTGGTCGACGCACGAGTTGGCCCACGTACGAGTTGGTTGCGTACGAGTTGGTTGCGTACAAGTTGACCTGTATCCCTCAGAAATCAGAATAACATAAAACATTAGGCTAGAATTGCCACCTGGACAACTCAGTCTGTCATTTTGAGACACATGATTCAGGCACATAGGCTGTTTAGGAAAAGCGAAATTAAAAGGTAAATTATCTGTTTGCTAATGCAGACCAAGGGCACTATGAGATATCATTGTGATCCATAGAAATACTGTACATACATGTAGGTAAGGCAATCTAAACATGATGGTAGTAAAATTCCCCTGAAATGGTTTTGTCTAAAGTGCTTTTGTTTTGAGGAATTAGTAACACAATTTGCCTTACACGAGCAGACATTTGCCCCAAAACCCCTTCGCTCTGGACCACTTCGCTCCAAAAGCCACCACCAAAACACAACGTGCACAGGCCTTGGTTCAGGAAAGAGTAGTTGTGGTCAAATGACCGTAACGTTTTTTTTGTGTTAAGTTGAATGTTAATTAATCTTTTAGAAAACCACCATCAGTTACTAATTTCCCACAAGATTTTTGACTGAAATAAAACCATGTGTAATTTTTCTTGCTAACTCATGAACAAAAATTGGGGTCACTACATAAGTACAGTTGATGTACAGTATCTTTAGTGGGATTAAAAGACTGGGAAAAAAAGCAATTGTGCGACAATCTCCAAGTGTGGGGTAGGGCTACTGTTATTCAAATGTGGGCACCCTTGTAAGGAAAATTAGTTACTTTCATTTTGTGTACATGTATATATTAAGATATTTTTATGTACGAGTTTGTAATTTTTACAGAATCAGCATCGACTACAAACAGGATAAAGAATTTCTTTACTTTGACCCTACCAATTCGGACGAAGGACAACTGGATGAGTCATGGTATCCCGTAGTTTCCTACAAGAGCAAGTAGGTTGAAAATGCAACTTATTCCGATGTTAGGAGAATGTTAATAATTTACATGCTGACTTGTGCTACATGTACAATCCAATTGAAAGATGCACACCAATATATGATGTTATTACATCATATATTGGCTGAAATATTTGTGCATTTTTGCAACATATACCGGTACATGTATTACAAAATTAATATGTTGGTATGTAATATGGGTCATTCTGTAAATTTGGGGTCCAACGTGTGACTTTTTCTGTCCCCGTTACACCTGACATACTGCTATTTGCCATACAAGTATCATTAAAAATGCCTTCAAAACATGTTTTTATGAATAATACTTTAAGTAATCACTCTTTGAAATAGAGAGCATTTAAAGAATATGTCCTGAATTTACGAACTACAACATTTTACAAGATGTCAGATGTAACGTGGACAGAAAAATTGGATCCCAAATTTATAGAATGACCCATACGTTAATAGAATATAATTTTTAGGTGACGATGGAGGTTTGAATGATGTTTAGGATGCTGTAGATGGTGTATGGTCCGCAACATAAAAATATGTTCTCTTTATCAGAAAAAAAACTGATGGCCTGGAGTTTATCGCAGGGGATGAGGAGATTCATGGGAGAGTGCAAGAAGACTTCAAGGAAGCAGAAGAAGAGGACGTGCCAACCTTCACACGGAGCGAGCTTCATAAAGTTGCACCTTCAGTCAAGAAAGCTGAATCTACACAGCTTTACATCATAACTGAGACAAGGCTGAGAGATTTGGCACTGGAGGCAAGGTCCCACTGTCAGTCTTGCCAACAGCCAAATGACATCAACATAGCCAAGTCAGGAACGTCTGCACACATAACATGGGTTGGTAATTGCTCCATTTCACTTGTTTTGTACTTTGTATTAAAACGGTTTCTGCTTTTATTACATATGGCTGATACTCAGTGGGTCTTTCACACTGTCAATTTGGATCCATTTACGAAAAAGCAATATTTTGTATATTCTCAAGAAAATAGCAATTCAACTTTTTCTCTGCAAACGGTGTTTAAGAGTCAGTCCACAAAAAGACCATGCAAAATCTTTAAAAATCGGCAAGGTGGGGGGTCAGCGAATCAAAGTCAAATTCTACCCACTTAACCCCCTTCTGGAACAATGAGACCCAGTGGAGTAGCTCGGCCAATATTCACACAGGGGCCGAGAACAAGGCACCAACAATTTCCGTTAAAAATTAGGGACTTCTGGGTAGTCATTTTTGAGACGTTTTTAGCGTATAATTATCGTCGCGTTATGCGCTCTACCAAAATCGTATATTGTCGACCTGTACATCAAATGAAAGATCAGTTTCTGCTCTACACGATGTATCATAGACCCTGGAGTTGCAAGTAATCACGGCAGGTTTTTAGGCCTTGAGAAAACATACATCAGTTCCTGTAGTAAAAATACATCTTTTACGCGCTGATCAATAACGCAATTAGTGCAGGGAAAAAATTCACCAATCTTGGTCAAAAATATAGTTCAATTATCCAGCTACAAAAATAAAAAATAAAAAAATTGTCAGCTTTTTTAGTTTGGCGTCAGGAGCGGAATGAATTTCTACCAATTCCAGTTAAAGCCACGCTCATCGTACTAGCGCGCTACCAACAGAGGGCGCCATCACATTGCACATTCCCGTCAGCGTGTTTTTTTTTACACCGCAGCGAGGGGTACACCCCAATTCTAAGTTTCCAATGACTGATACTTCTCAAGTGACAATCTTGGAAATAGTCAGAACTCTTACTCTCACTATTAGAGAAAAAGAAGAAACCGATAAATTTCGGAAAATCCCAAACAACACTGAGATTTGAACCAGGGACCTTATGATTGCAAGTCGAGATCTCTTCTAACCAGACAACGAAGCTGGTTGCAAACCGACCGCATTCAAAACCCTAAATTCCTTAAAAATAACCAACCCTAACCCCTAACATATTATATAGTCTCCTTTCAAGGCGCTAAAAAGGTACAAAACCCCTCGTTTTCCCCTCGCAGTGGTGTAAACAAAATTACGCTTCCTGCGTAGATAGCGGCTGTTGATATGCCGACTGTGGCATTGCAGTGCGATTTTGCTGATTTAGACCAATGTAGAAGCATTCAGTGTGGTATTTACCTGTTCTATCCGAATGAAAAGAAGACATTGAGCATTATTTGCAGATGCACAAAAGACATTCGGAGGCACTTGCAAAAGTGGAAAGTTGCTGTAAATGACGTCAAACTGGAATGGAAACTAATTCTCCTGCGCTGTGGTTTGTTCGATGTTGATGCTCATGGTGATATGACAATATGCCCGGCACATAGGTACAAATTAGGGTTGAGTTGGACATCAACAAGGAATTGTACTCATCCACTCCAGGAAGGAAAAGTGAAACCATTTCGTGGTGTGAATAAAACAACAAGTCGTGAGGTGTTTGATCGATGGGGTACCCTTCTCCCAGTAGGAACAGTTGAGTCATGTCATGCATTGTTCCCCCTCCCCTCCCCGGGGTGCCCCACCCAGGAGGTGGGGATTCTTACTTTTGCGCGACAAAATCCCCACTCCTAGAGCAAAATTTAGGCGACAAAAAATCCCAATCCTCAGGTGCAAAACATGCACGCCTTGCTATTTATGCATATCACATTATCAGTGGGTCAAAATCCCCACCCTTGGGCTCAGGTCAGATAATGCAGGCTGTTACTACTGTGCACCTCTTATCCTATCCATGGCTGATCTCTCAAGAAAAGTGAGCATCAACATTTGAAGGTATGACTTCTCTGAGGTGCAGGCAGGAAAGGACATATGTGATCATAAGATAGCACCAATGAAAGCCCATATCGAGAGGTATGTAAATGAAGGAAACAACGTACTCACTGCTGATGACATGCACACTGCCTTGGAGTCATAACAAGTGAGAGGATGCTATGCCGCCGTTATGACAATCGGCGACATGCCATCTTCACAGGAAGCTCTCAGATGGCCAGGTGTTACCAACTATACAAATTTCTGTTTTGAGGAAAGTGGAGTGCGCTCCTGGCTTGCTTACAACATCAAGAACCAGTTCCATCCATATGCGAAACTGATCAAATGACCCCTTGACCCACTGAACACCGTTTACTCTGTTGGACAGTACACTGAACCCAAAGTCTTTACAGGAGTAATTTGTCAAACTGCATCAAAACCTTCCGAACGGATGAGCTCCTCACACAACACTTGGCAGCATGACAACATATGTGTCGTCCCCTGCGGGAATCTCGTTTTGACCAGATTGCACGTCAATGGGCTGAAAAGGTTGGTGAGATGCCACTTGGTACCTCTCATTCTGATCAAGGTTCAACAGCAGCTTCTGCCTCCAT
Organism: Henricia sp. BOLD:AAB3569; assembly: GCA_037783545.1. Taxonomy (NCBI): domain Eukaryota; kingdom Metazoa; phylum Echinodermata; class Asteroidea; order Spinulosida; family Echinasteridae; genus Henricia; species Henricia sp. BOLD:AAB3569. The sequence continues at coordinate 726,229 of JBBELK010000570.1, forward strand.
GTCCCAGCCACTCGAGTGTGGATGGGCTCGCAAAATGTTCAGGCCAAACAAGAGGTTCTCGCGGGAAATAAAGGATTTCTTGCTTGCTCAGTTCATGGTTGGAGTTGAAACGGGAAAAAAGGAAAATCCAGAAACTGTGTCCCGCCGTCTGAAAAGTCAGTTCCGCAAAGACGATTGGTTGACTGTCCAACAAATGACAAGTTACTTCTCCCGTCTCACTGTCCTGCAGAAATCAGGGACTCTACATGTACCCTCCAAGGACCTCTCTAATGTTGAGAACAGTGTGAAAATGGCTCAAAGACAGATTCTTGCAGATGCTGTGCAGGAGCAGTGTGGACTGTAGAGACTTGTCCTGCCCCTCACTTGCCACCACACCCCTGCCGGCTTGGGGTACATCATAATTATTATACAAATATCACATAGTTTGAGTGTGAATAGTCGATATTAGCTCCCCAAGGTATTGGAAGTTGACACGCTCGTGTGTCTGCACGCGCGTTGTACCGTCGCGGTGCTGTCGTATCGTGTGTACTGCGCGCTGTATGCGCTATGTCCAGTTGTTTCGTAAATCGGGCTGCCGAGAAAGAATGCTTCACAAAGCGCGTGCCTCCCACCCCTGCCACTTTCCACCCCGCCTCCGCCCACCACCTCGCCCAATGCCCTGACCGCCCCCCTTTTGAAATTCGGGAATGGGTATTTTTCACAATTTTACATTTGTTACGGTTAGTGCCCCACTGGAAAAATGTGTGCACCTCCAGGTGTCCCCTCAGATGTCTCACCTAGTTACGCCACACCTTCCCACCCCACCCCATGCCATGCCTCCCCACCCCTGCCACTTTCCACTCTTCCTCCGCCTACCACCTCGCCCCAATGCCCTGACTCGCCCCTGTCATGCCTCTCCACCCCTTCCACTAGCCACCCCGCCTCCAACCACCACCTTGCCCCAATGCCATGCCTCCCCACCCCCTGCCATGCCAACCCACCCCTGCTTCACCCTCACCCCTGACATGCCTCCCCACCCCTGCCATGCCATCCCACTCCCCACTCCCCACTCCCCACTCCCCACTCCCCACTCCCCACTCCCCACTCCCCACTCCCCACCCCCACCCCACATTTGGAAAAACATGCAAATATAGGTTCCTATTGGTAAACAGCTAGATACAATTATGATGAAAATTGAAGTCCCACTACACCATACTAGAAACTGCTGACAATTTTTTTATTAGTGCTGCCAAGAGATCACCATACCAACACTCTTTCACCAGAAATTCATTACTGAAGGACCTGCACTAATGACAGTACGGTGGCTTAAAAATGACACATAATGTGTAACATATTTAGTGGTACCCTTTAATAATGACTTGCCATTGCCTTTTATGAGTATTATTTTTTCTTGGTTTGTAGTTCCCCAAATAGGTCAGGATACACCCTCAAGACCCTGCAAGTTTGATGGCTCTACGACTTTCCATTGTTCAGCAGCAAGCGTTTGAAGTTATGTAGCCCAAAATGGCGAAAATAGCCCAATCATTACAAGTAAAATATATTTTGGGCTCTCATTTGTGGTACGGAGATTGGTTTGGCCTAAAACTTTGTATAAGTTCAAGGCTCCCTATAGCCCACCTACCCACCAAATTTTACCCAAATTTGCCGACCCCCACCTTGCCACGATTTGCATGGTCCTCTCATGGACACACTCTTAAATAAATGGCTTCCTAAAGAGACTTTAACCTCGGGTATTTGTTTTCAAATCAGATCTGATGTGTGTGTGCAGTAAATGAACACACCAATGTCGACCGATCTGTCACTAAAATGCCCTCTCGGACAGAAATGCTTGGTGGTGCTCTTATTGTTAAACGCCCGAATTGTGTATTTTTAGTGTACATTTCTCATAGTTAAAAAGCTCAAAAAATGACCCAAAGTTTTACATGATTGAACATAACATGTGTGTGAGAAAAGCCAATCTGTTCATAAGTCATTTCAATGCCTTATCATTTTCTGTGGCTGCACCTTGTCTTTAGAACAAATAGCCATGACACATCACCCTCGATACCTAATTTTTAACATGCACTTAAAAACTTATCTGAATGTCAACTGCTATGCATCAGTACATTGATCACTTTCTAGTGGATATCATTGCATCAGGATGCTTTCTGCAAATTGCTTTAATCAAAGCATTTTCTTTTTCAGAAATGTTCCGAGGGACACACATCTTTTTGCTGCCAAGAGACCATTCAAAGAAGTCATGTAGCAGATCTAAAGCTGGGAGCAGCACTAGTGCTGGCAACAATTACAGGAACGTGGCCCTCATGTTTACGTTCATGAACTTGAACATGTTCCATCCAAACACTTTCCACAGCTACCAATTGAAATTTGTCTTTCCCGCGATTGATGACATGGCATCCGGCGTCTTTCAGCAATCAAGGGACAAATGCCTTGGCAAGAAAGTTGTGGTTCTTGGTAAGTTATGTTGCAAGTGCCATATTAACTATTCATAATCAATGCATTCAATGTACACTAAAACTATAGTGGCTACCCAAGGGACGAACAAAATCTGGCCAGAATAAACAGGTGGTCTTACACAGAGGTTAAGCAGGCACATGCATGGATAAACAATAATTTTATAACATACAGCTACGCTGTAGAAGTAATACATTATGAAGTTGATATCTTTCAAGTTTTTATCAACTTTTTAGGCTTCTCATAAAATTTCCCTTTTTTTAAAACAAAATTTTATGCAAGTTGCCCATTACAAGGCCCGATGGCCACTCGAGGTAAGGGCTACCGAAGACAATTACGGAGAAACCAGCTCTTCACACCGAAACAAGATCAGAATTACGAGTCTCTTTACCATACAAGTGGGGCTGGGAGGGGTAACTAGTCCGAAGCGAGACAACCAAGTTGCTTCTGCCCCTATTATGAGCAAGCATGGTAAAGTGCCTTGCTCAAGGGCTCAAGTGTCACAACCTGTCACGGCCAGGATTCAAACCCATATTCTAGTAGTGGCACATGAGGCAATTTACTGTATGTGGCCAGATTATCCAGGTTCAACTGCTATAGAATTGTATACAAAGAAAATCTATTGCCCTGGCCCATTGACCATGTTAGAGAGGGCCCTAATATCAAGGTTCCACCTTCAGATGTTTGTGTACACTTTGGAAAGGTGGCCTGGCCTATAATAACAGGTTTCACTCTTGCCAATTATTTACATTATTGATTGTTGTCTTTTTTTATCCACATCTGTGCAGGTGATGGGCGAAATGATAGCCCAGGGCATTCTGCTCAGTACTTGACATATCAATCATGGACAATGCCACAAAGGAGATACTTCACATGGAGTTCATAGACAAGAGGGAGACTAAGGCCCGCTTCAAACGTTGCGCTTATGCCGTGTCAAATCAAATTCAACTTGATTTTTTTAATTCGACACGGCACAAGCACGACGTTTGAAACCATTTGGCTCGGAAAAATGAGTTCGACACGGCAGAAGATTTTAGCTTGACAGGGTCTGCCGTGCTAACTCTATTTACTGCGGCACAAGCACGGCTTTGCTTCAAACGTCGTGCTTCTGCCGTGTCAAATTTAATTCCAGTTCGAAGTTGGTCCGCGATTTTGTTCCTAACTAGGAATGCGCATGCTCGCAGCGCGTAATGTGAGTAAAGAAATAACCAACAAACAAGTGCATCAAAATAATAAAATGGCGACGTACAATGGACAGAATGGAAAACGCACGTGCACAACTTCCATGACGTGCACAATACTCATCCGCCATGTTGGATGTATTTAAGCTCGACTGTGAGTTTGCAATTAAGTTCGACGTTTGAAGCCAACGTCGTGCCAACGTCGTGCCATTTTTGTCAAGCTTTCATCAACAGGTGCAAGCAATAAGTTGCCGAAAGAAATGTCTGTTACAAAAGAATTCTTTTGCCGCCCTATCTACGTTTTTCAAAGCTGAAGTGACTGAAAGAAACAAAAAGGAAAATTTTACTGCAAACGGCATTTCCAATTTTCCTCTAATTATTGTGTCCCGTCACCTGATTGCGTTGTTTGTAATTTGTTCACATTAGGCTTAGGCCTACTTGGAATATGTTTTCTTGCGTATTTAAACATTTATGCAATCGATTTGTCAACCATATCATCTGCAAGTAGAGAATGACAATTTCTTCAGAAAAATATAGGAATTTCTGTGGTCTGTATCTCCTTTTGTCAGCGGTGTACAGAGTGTTTTGTACTGTAGGCCTACTACCCACGTACTAGCCTCCTACTGTATATTATGTGCAACTAAAAAATGGAAAAATTGGGTGGTTGTATCACAATTTTGCGTGTTTATTAAAGAAATGAGCGCATGTGTAAATGAGCATATTGATGTGAAATTCTCATTGCTTATGTTGTTTCAGATTAATAACCACACAAGATGGTGATATTACCACCCAGTTTTTCCGAGCCGCATACGTTTCCCATACGCGTATATCATCACAAGGGACCAGGTGGCTTGAAAAATACGGGGTGGTTGCCTCACAATTTTACGTGTTTATGCAAGAAATGAGCGCATGTGTGCATGAGCAAATTGATGTGAAATTCTCATTATCTATGTTTCAGACATGGAGGAAGTTGTTTTAGATGAAAAATGTGATACAACCACCTTATTTTTTTCCCGAGTCGCACACGTTTCCCGTACGCATCATATTAGAGACTATATTGGGGACCATTAGAAATAGTACAAGTACGGTATGCGGTTCGAAAAATCGGGTGGTTGTATCACAATTTTGCGTGTTTATTTAAGAAATGAGCGAATGTGTACATGTACAGAGGCCTATTGATGTGAATTTCTCAGATTAATAACCACGCAATATTTCAGGACAATAACTAACGGCCCGGTTTTTGACTGTTTTCTGAAAAGTCACCGTCGGAGAGATTACACTATTTGAAACGGTTGACCAATCATGTATACTGCCTTTAATTCAAATAAACACAATTTAAGAAAAATAAAGAATGTCTTTGGTCTGTGTCTCCTTTTGTCAGCTGTACAGTAGTGTTATGTGAAATTAATTAACCACTTTTGTGAAAATGTCACAAAAATTTTCAATACATTGTATTCTACAAAACCCGGCCGAGAGTTTGAATTTCAAAAAAAGTTGCGTTTTTCAACAAACTCGTCAACCTTGTTTTCACAAAAGTTGTAACAAATTCACAAAACTTTGATAAGCTGATTTCCTCTTGTTTCCTCATATCCCATTGAAAATTTGGAATAACTACCAGCATACACCACCTCCAGTTGAGACTTCATGCACTAAATCTATGGAACATGGCATAAAGATTCAAAGGAAAACTTTACATTTTCACCCCTAAATTCATGTTTCTTCACCATATTTACACTTTCTCAGTGGGGTGTTGTGTCATCTTATTCTTATGAAGGATTAGTGGCGAGGGTGTATGGTATTTATACGGAATATAAAATAAAAAACTGTCCTGCATTGTCCTCTTTTTTTTAAAAATGGAGCTACATGTATAACGTATACGGTTACCCATATACAAACATCGCCTAAAAAACACGTACATTATAATAGGTATACGGTTTACTGTGCATATGCCATTGACCTCGATCGACTAGCCATGCGCGCGCGCGTACTAGCTCACGGTGTCAGATTACGACTTGATTTGGTTACATATCAAACAGCTGTTGTATTAGTAAACTACGTAAACATGAAACAGTGCATGCTTTATCCATGCATCGATTTATTTTATCAGTTCGGACGCAAGAGGGCGCTAGTACAAAAACTCGCCGGGACTTTTGGTTTCACACAATTTCGGAAGAAAAACGACACGATTTTTTACTGTTTTCTCAAAAGTTGGACGAGGTATGGAGCTGGATTTTACTGAGGTTGGTTTTAATCATGCATATCTTCATTCACACAGGGAGATGACACTATATGACACTATTTGTAGTCGCTTACCAATGATGTATACTGCCTTTAAGTCATATTTGTCAAACAGGTTCCAGAGCGTAGTGATTGAGGACACCCATTCTGATGAGAAGGCAGTTAAGTATGGGGTTCCTCAGGGCTCCGTCCTGGGACCGAAATTGTATAGCATCTACACTAGGCCTATTGGTCATATTTTGAGTAGTTATGGTCTTCCTTACCATCTTTACGCAGATGACCTTCAGGAATATGTCCTAGTCAAACCGTCCCCTGTGAATTTAGCTGCTGCTATTGGTAAAATTCAGGAATGTTTGCTTGAGCTAAAATCTTGGTTTAAGATTAATGGTCTCAAACAAAACGATGACAAGACTGAATTTATGGTTTTTTGTCCAAAACGACTAAACGGCCTTTGTGAAAAAGTTTCTCTTATGGTGGGTGACTGTACTGTTTATCCATCGAATAAGGTCAGGAACCTTGGTGTCCTGTTTGACAGGAACCTGGATATGGAAAAACATGTTAGTAACATATCCCGAGTATGCTACTATCAGCTACGTAACATCAGTAAAATAAGGAGGTTTCTTACTGATGATGCATGCAGAGCCCTTGTTCAAGCCACTGTTGTATCTAGGCTTGACTATGCAAATGCCCTCTTATATGGTATAAGGGTCGATCTTATGAACCAGCTTCAACGGGTCCAAAACACAGCAGCTAGGATCATTACCAAGACAACTAAACGAGCCCACATTACACCTATCTTAATCCAGCTTCATTGGTTACCTGTTTGTCAGAGGGTAGATTTTAAGATTTTATTGTTGGTATAAAGCACTAAATGAACAAACGCCAACTTATGTTACTTCCATGATCCAGCAGTACAGACCAACTCGGGCTCTGCGTTCTGCAGATCAGTACCTCCTGTCCGTTCCAAGAACAAAAACAAAAGGTTTTGGAAAGAGGTCCTTTAGACAGGTGGCTCCTGATCTGTGGAACGCACTGCCTTTGGGTGTGAGGTTGGCAGGATCAGTCAGTGTCTTCAAGAAAGTTTTGAAAACTCATCTTTTTACTAAATGTTTTAACTAGTACATGTAGTTTGTTTTAATGTATTTTTAGTTTTGATGTACGTTTTTATCCTAATTTTAATGTAAAGCGCCTTAGAGCTTTTTTGGATTCTGGCGCTATATAAGTAATGTATAATAATAATAATAATAATATGTTACACTCTTATTGCACGAATCTGTAAAAAGTTTTATCTTGCAAAAGATACAGGGCCTTTAAACTCCCAATCCGAGTAAACTGTGTGGCTTTAGAGGATTGTTTTATAAAAGGCAACCAGTACAGTCAAAGAACCAGTCGAACAATGAGGCATGCGCACACAGTTATTTTTGATTTGCGGGGCATTCTCCCTTGCTCCTAAAAGTAAAACATGTAAAGGTCTAACCAATTACAAAACCCGCAACTTCAACATCAAAGAACAACACTTACCAATTTCTATCATCATTTCATAGTTCTCCTTGATGTTTCTCAGCCGCAGCTTTTCATAGTCTGAGAGTTCCTTAAATTCACTTGCATTAAAAAACTGCTCAATATCATCTGAACTGCTCGCTTTCGGCATTGTGATGAAACAGATGGTGGTTGCAGAAAACTTTGCACACAAAATCAGCACCTTCTCAGTTAGTCTGTGAAAAAAATAGGCAAAACTTTCATACAAGATTACATTAGGCCAAACAAAATAAATGGTGAGTTTACTGTAACGGCCTAAAAAAAATCCAGGTAGGTAGGAAAATTATTTTATTTTGTCTTTTTTTGTTACATTTCAGTTTAAGCATTTGCATGTTGTTTTGCAATGTTTGAAACTCACTATTAACACTATTAAACATGTTCATGTACAGGTGCATCCTGAGATCTCAGGGAATTTCCACTATGCGAAGCGACGTGACAATACCCTGAGGAAATACACGCAAATCTGTGGAGCGAGCCGGCTGTTGTCTTGAACCAACTCACGCCCGAGTCATTTTGATGTAATTTAATCAATTCGGTCATGTTATGCCAAAAAGAAACAATTTCTATACTTTCCAGAAATTGTATTGGGTTCCGTTCCTTATACTGTCCCATTCCTACCAAACTTTCAAACGACGAACCTTATTTACTCCGCAGTTGTTCACATTAATAACAGGGATGCATGCTGACGAATGTAATGGAACGGATTCCCCAGTATGCTTTAAATAGCAGCCAATCGCCGACGCGGACAACGGCCAGCATTACCGAGTACATGTATCACATGCATGCACGGTGTTTACAATCTGCGCGCGTTACATTTGAATGCCTGCAATCGTGCTACAATGCACTGCAAGCGTCCTGATTGGTCCAGCAGAGGCGACAAGATTTCTGTCGCTAGTCCCACCGCCAAATGGGGCCTTTTTCAACAGGGCCACTGTACGCAGGAGCTAGGGAGTGCGTTAAAGGGGCACTGTTGCAAGAGGATGGTACAGGTGCAGAAAATGTTATGTTCGTTGGAAATTATTGCAAATAGTGCTCATTTAAAATTGGAATTAAATATCAACTTGAAAATTGGCAACAAAAAGTTTGAGGTCGGCAATTTTGCCTCAAAAATTCCAGGTAGGTCGGGTTACCGTAAACACACCATTTATTTTGTTTGGCCTTAGTACCGGTACACCCAACCAAAAAAGTAAGTTCCCATTTAATACTTTATGATGTAACTCAAAAACTAATTTATTGATTTTTGTCATTCAATGTGTGCACAGTACGTTTTCGGGGAAAACGGACCACGGTACTACATTCTGGAGATTCCAGGTAAATTCCATGATAAGTTTTTCAATGTTTAATTTTGACTGTATTGGTGAACTATAGTTTGGGGTACGGCGGCCATCTTGCCGCGTGCAGCAAAATGTACGATAGCGAATGGGGTTAAATTGGTAAGGTGCTAAAAGTGTTACTAGAAAATGATAACGTCCAATATATTGTTGATGTCCCCCAACGTGGCGCGGCCCCTAACGTGGCGGGCTTTACTTTCCGTTCTCTCTTGGCGCAATAAACAATCTGTTGCACTTGGCATTACATAGAAATAAAGTTCTCAAGTACCTTCATAAATTCTAAAACTGAAATACGGAGAAGAATCATTCAGTTACTAGAAATTCACCGGAATGTGAAGGCATCGCCGTTTGCTTCAGGTTGTCATGACACCATACACGGAAGCCTGTAATAGGCATTTCACGTGAATAAAACCAGGCATACTGGCGTTGTGTAGTGTCACAGTGTGTGCGTGCAAGTGGTCTTTGTGGGCCATCGTAGTAAGGCATCAAACCGTTTCAGCCAATCAGCGACGCGCTCCACGTTAGGGGACAGTCCGGGCGATTTCGGGAAAAAAAGTGTTCATCGTTTTGTCCTGATTCAGTGATTGTTTTGTCCTGATTCAGTGATTGTTTGTGTTATTTTGTACTTGTTGATGAGTCAAAATATTAAAGTATTACTTTTTCTTGGAGCCTATGAATTATACTACAAGGTGTGTAAGTTTCAACTAATTCTGCTAGGGGGTTTTGCTATAAGGTGAGCGGATTTCCAGTGAGTTGTCGAAGTGCGCCAAGTTAGGGGACATCACTATGCATGATATAAACGTTTAAAAAAAACACTTTTAGCCTTCTAAAAGTAGGGTGAGTCCTAGCCCAGGTTGGACGTCGTCTTCATTGCATTACGAGTGACGTCCAGGTCACGATGTCTCAAAACAGGGTGATTGAAACTTCCACATCATTTTTTGAGCTATTTTACCTTTTAGTGGACGTCGAATTGATGTCCGTATGTTCTTGGCGTCTTTATTTACAGGAACGGAAGGTTTAAAAACCATGTACACCAAATTTGACGAAAATATGCTGGATTTTAAGCACGAACCAACGTTAAATTCCAGGAAAAGCTGCCGGTATCATCGACTTTGAATAAGCGCGTGCCACGCAATTCCATTCACGCGCAAGGACTTGCGCGCGCGCGACTTGTCTAGCAACCGCAAATTGCGCGAGCGCGGTGAGAACAAAAAACGCATTGCGCGTTTCGAGCCGGCTATATACCTTATGTGTTGGGAAAATTTGTGCACAAATATATAGCAAATTAGCGTGATTTTTTGCCGTTTTACTCCGGAATATGCAGTTCGGTGATGTGTAGTGGATTTCTAAACCCGGCAATCCCAAAGATTAGGACACATGGAACTTTGTTAGCACATTACTGGCTTCCTGCACAAGGTAGAAATATTGATTTTTTTGGTTACAAAAATTTTCACCCTGTTTTTGGAACTTCATATCCTGGACTCTGTGTGAGTCCCAGCCCAGCTGCCCAGGGGGAATTAGTGTGTCACGGGGAGAAAATGACACCTTTTGATTTGAAGTTTTTTCAGATAGCGTGTTCATGTTCATATATTATATTTATAGGTAGGCTAACCTAGCTCGGCTCTGTAAAAGATTACCACATGAAACAATTCGAGCCGAGGTAACCTTACCTTGTCTACGACTACGAGCACGCTAGCTAGCCGTGGGAAGTTCCACGATTTTAGAGAACGCTTTAGTTGAATACTTACCATAACATTTACCGTGGATACATGCCCCGGAGGCGGGTCACCATGACTAGATGCGGAATCAAATCAAATCGGCCTTCGCATCTCAGCTCATCTCTCGCTCTCGAGCCGACCGTCGACACTAGTACAGTACGTACGTACGTACAGTACACGTACGATCACGACACGGCAAATGAAAAAGCAAAAGCCCGCGCTAATTCTGAAACAGCTTGCCATAGGCCTATACATGGTGCGATGATACAATCCTATGACTGCCACGTAACAGAATCCCCACCAACTACACTCGCTTTAATTTTGCATGCATTGTCGTCAGGTGTGTCGCAGTGAGAAACTAGACTGGTTCCCGGACCTTACGTTTCACTGAAGCTAGATCATTTGAAAAGCAGTAAACTAGGTAGAAATAATACGTTATTGTTTGGTTTCACCTTCTTAACAACCGGTTGCTATCCGCCATTACTGTGTCCATACTATGGCACGCCAAAGCGAAAATAATTCAACACTAATAATTTAATGTCGACGCATATTTTTCGCAAATGAAAAAAAATGAAAAACAAAAAAAAAGCCTGTCATGACATACGGTCTGTCATGCCAGGCTTTTAATATGTTGATAAGACTGTTTGAAACTGGCATACCGTGCTTTTGTTGTTAAAAATGTTGAGTTTTGTAGATGGCAGAATTATCAATGTTGAATTATGTCGCTTTGCCGTGCCATAGTATAGACACAGTAATGGCGGATATGATAGTTGTTGACGTCACGCTTACATTTGACAAATAGATTATTAGCAAAATTTGTTATATCCCACAAAAAACACATTGTCTGCAGTGCTTATTAATACAAAATGTTTTTTTGCAAGATGCCAAAAATGGATATCAGAGGCGGATCCAGGAATGTTTTCAGGAAAGGGTTTTGGCAGGGGGTGTGGTGGCAGGGGGGTGGGGGTGGGGGTGGGGGTGGGGGTGGGGGTGGGGGTGGGGGGGGGGGTTGGGGGGTGCGGCGTTACAAGTCACTTTTATATAGTGCGGACATTGGCGGGCACACAGAAAATGCATTACATTAAGCGGGCCTCCCACTGTGCGATTCTTGCCACGAATTTCAAAATATTAGGTACGATTTGGTACGATTGTGTATAGAGTCTATAGACAGTCTCTGCTAATCGCACCAAATTGTACCTAATAATGGGGGGGGGTTTGACCTCACCCCCGCCCCGCCCCAACCCACCCACGCACCCCCCCCCCCCGCCCCACCCAACCCCCGCCCCACCCAACCCACCGCCCCCTCCCCCCACCGCCCCCTCCCCCTCCCACGGATCCGCGCCTGCATGCGATGCAGTTTTATTTCTTTTAGACTGGTTCCCGTCCACATATTCCACGCAGGAGAATATAAGGACAGGTAAAGGGCGCTCCATCTTGATCTGTAATTGGTCGTCTTGCGCGTGCGCATTGTATTTTTTATATTTAAAAATTGGCCAAGCCCTTTGCTTTAGGCAATGTACTTTATTTACATAATAGGATATGTTCGACACGCACGGCCAAGTTACAAATGTCAATGCAAAATCTGCGCACTTACTAAAAAACAAAAAATAATACCCACGTGACGGGCAGAATTCTGCCGTCATGGCTGCCCTTTAACGATCCCTATATTTTCGCAATAAGCGAACTAATCTATAGGGATCGGGAACCAATCTATATTTTTTGTGACAGGCAACAATTTCATTTTATAAATTTAATCTGCAGTGTATAATTTAAGATGCTTTTCATTTATTTGCGTTTGGGCGCCTACAAAGTGACAAATTAAAGAATTGCGTTTTGGTCCCCAGAAGCGTGACCCGCGGCGAAACTTACAATATTTGTCTTTTCTCCTTTTCAAAATGATAAAGATGAATGGGCGGGAACTGCTGATTTTAATAAATTTATTTTGACAAAATCTAAAAATATTCCCCCAGTGTTGCTTTGGATTAACTTTTAGACACTTTACTTCCAAGTACATGCATGTAAAAACAATGATTTTTGAAATTATTTTATTGCATGCTGTAAATTTCTCTAATGCAAGATTCTATCGGCATTATTTTGCTAAGACAGATTTATTTAAAATGCAGAAAACGCAAAGAAAATATTGGAAATCAAATTAGATTTGTTTTTTATTATTATTATTTTATTTCTCTCCACAAAAAACAAAAAAAATCCATTACGTACACCAGTACAAAAATAAAATTCAAAGTTTAGTACTCGAGACAATAATTGCTCGGTAATGAATGACGTTTTGCTATTAAATATTTAAGTTAGTCGAATTAAAAAGTACGATTTACGCCTTACCTACTCTAATGAACTTTAAAAAACATAAATACAGTTACTCATTAACAAAAACGCACGTGGCTTGTTTGCCTCAAAACATTAAGGACGCGTTTAATGCATTCTTTTCGCAAAGCCATTTAACTTCGACATACTATACCTTTTGCCAAAAATAAAATGTCACGCACACCGCGTAACTCCGAGATAATGTGTTTTGCCAGAGAAAATATCAAGAAAAGTTGTAAAAGTGCCCAAGATTGGTCACGGTGCTATTTTTTAAATTGAAGCTTCGTAGATGGAGACTTAGGTTTTTAGAAATGAAGAGAGCGCCCCCAATTTTCCCCAAAATGAGCTTATCTAAAAAAGTATAAAGTTCGTGTAATTGTTTTGAAGGATGTTTTACCATCCAAGGGTTTTATAGCAGTTTCAAAGCCCCATGTTGTTATTGACTGAAAACAGGGAAGTTATAATACCATGCAGGAATAACAGCAAAGGGTGACAGAGATTATCCTCGTAGTTGGTTTCTTAAAGAGTGCTCTATATAGGCCAATATTATTGTAATTTTTTACTAAATGAACTAACTAACTTTGAACCAACCAAATTAACTGAACTAACTTAATTTAACTAACCAAATTCTGCTTATAACAAGGAAAGCTTTGGGCCCCCAATTAATTATTCTTTTTTATTTCCGATGCTCTAATCACATGTCCTGAAACTGGTTCCCGATTGGTTCAGACATAAAACATGAGCAAACAAATGTTTGGACATGCTGCTATTATATGGCAAACATTTGTCTGCTCATGTTTTATGTCTGAACCAATCAGGAACCAGTTTCAGGTCATGTGATTAGAGCCAGCCAATCGTGCTCACATGATTGTTCCAGAAGTTTGCTTCCGTTTGCCAATGTAGGCACACAGACAAACATCAGCAAACATACATGTTTAGTGAGGTTTGCAAACAAAACGTTTGGAAGTGTAGACGAGGCTTAGCTAACATTTCTGCGGGCTATATAGTTCATACCAAGTTTACCAACAATCTTTTTTAGATGTTTATGCCTTTATTTTAGGAATCCTTTAAAAAACACTTTTATGTTGCAAGCGGTGATGCGATACATATGGCTTTTGCCAAGTCAACCTCTCATGTACGTATGTTACACCATTTGCAGCCTATACTTGCAAGAAAAGCCCGATCCAGTAGAGGAAGTACATGTATCTAAAACATTATTTCTTGGTGGCAATGCATGTAGCTCTTCTCAGCAGGATTTGGGGGTCCTTTGGTAGATATGGGAGATGTTTCCGTAGGATAACTAGCAGTGCAGCCAATGCTTCATGTGTTATGTTATACTTTATAGCCCAGTTTGCAAGATTAATTTGAAATCTATCTCGAGACTCCGTGTGATCCGCATCATTTACAGCTGACCCACACGCCTTCTTTCTGTCCTGCTGAGCTCTGATCGATGCAACCTCTTTCATAATCCATCCCATGTTGTCGTCATCAGCTTGGATACTCTGTTTGGTACGTCTAGAAGCCATTTCAGTTGGAAGAACTGAATAACAAAAAGATATCACTTGTTTCAGTTTTTGTGGAAAGAGGGTAGGCCTATACTGCTTAGGCGTATGGGTCTTTCTATAAATTAGGGGTCCAATGTTGGTGTCCCGTTACATTTTACATCTTGTTTTTGTAAATTCAGGACACATTCTTTAAATACTTTCCATCTCAAAGAGTGAGTACATAAAGTACTATTCATACAAAATGGTTTAAAAGCCATTTTAATGATTTTTTTACGAATAATAACACATCAGGTGTAACGGGGGACACTAAATGTCACACTTTTGGACCCCTAATTTATAGAAAGACCCCTATACATTGTACATGTACCATAGTTTGGGAGACAAAGAAATCTCGCCCAGTGTTTGCTTTATAATGTGCACAAAGTGCCGTATAAAGTTACTTTGAAAAATCAGTTTTGCACATCTGCAACATAGTGGAATTTAATGTGAAAATTTGCGTTCGTTATTCATAGTGGCGACAGTTTTAAAATAGATTTTCTGGCAAACTGAACATTTTTAAATGTGATGTAGGGACGGAATGACCCTGTACACAGATTATTTATCAGTCAGAAATAAATGCAATATGCGCATGACATAACATTGCCAAGATCAGAAATACAATTTAACGCTGACGTGATATTCTGCTGATTTATCCGAGCCCGATGGCTGTTATTAATGAAGTGAAAGTTGCTCTTGTAATTTAATACGATTCGCACGACGCACAGTGTACATTATTCATATTTTTCGAGATGTATGTTTAATGGTTCAACATGTATTTTTTTGTTAAAGTGTTCCTTCTAAAGACTCTCGCATCTTTAACCCTCTTGTATCAGCTTGCATCCTTTGTTATTGGCAGTTTCTCGAGACTGTCCTGTGCACTAAAAAGGTTAAAGGGGAAATACCTTTTTAAAAAGACCTTGTATAACAAGTAGGCCTACAACTCGTACATTTATGCAAAGAGAAAGACTTATTACCCACTAAAAAGCGGATACGAGACTCACAAAGAATGACAATAAATTTAGCGACGCGTCGCACTACTATGGATGTCGCCATTTTGTCCGAATGCTGGGCAAAGAACGACGTTTTGCACACAACCTTTGTGTATTGCCATAGGAATGCACGGACTTTTCGTAAAGACGTCATTTGCCCAGAATTCGGACAAAATGGCGGCGCCCATAGTGCGACATGACGCTAAAATTGCCATTCTTTGTGAAGTTCGTATCCGCTTTTCAATGGGTAATATTTCTTGTTCTTTGCATTAAAATAATTTATGAGTTGCACTTGTCGAGCAAAAGGTCTCGTTTCTTGGGTATAATTCCCCTTAGTTTAAGGAAGCGAGAAAAAACGCTTTTGCCAGTTCATACCTTGAATTCCGTCACGTTGAACCAACTTGTTTCTTGATACACTTGGATCTTCAATGTGTTCAGTCACCTTTTAAGAAATAAAATGAAAGAAAGTTAGTTTACCAGCGTTTTTCAATATGGTATAAAATGTCTCGTAGTATAGTTGAGGGCATGAATTGAGAAGTTGATCAGGGATATTTCTCTTTAAAGCCCAAATACAAGATTTACAGTTACCCAAAATTTTACTTCACAAGTTGACAAGAAAAATTAAACTAAAGTGTTGATAGCAATGATAATATTTATAAACAGTGTAAACAACACATGATTTCTTCCAATGTAAATACTCGGGCAGCAGCTAACTAAGGTAAAGGGTGGTCGGGTTGGTGTAGTGGTTCTTTCCTCGCCTTTCACCTCTGGCGTCCCGGGTTCGAATCCGGGGCATGTGGATTGGGTTTGCAGTCCCTACTTGACCGCGTGGGTTTCCCCCTGGGATTTCTCTGGGGGTTTTCCCTCCCACTTCTAAAACCGAAACCTCTTCTTCGACATCTAAAGTGGATAATAAAGTATATAGTTAAAGGAGCATGACCAGAGTTTCTGGAAAATAGTTTTCGATGTAACTTACCAATATTATCAAGTAACTCCCATACACACCTCCCATGTCCCAAAAACCCGAAAACATTCGCGATTTCCAGTAAAAAATTGAACAAAACTATCGAGTCGGCTTTCAGCGGATAAACGTTGATACTGGAAAATTAGTTTACAAATAATCGGTGGATTTTCGACGATATCCTCGGAAATATGCGGCCTAGAAGCGCGGGAGTTTCAGTTTCGTAATCAGAAAAATATAACGGATGTTATGATATAAAAATCTCATGACCCATAAGGTACAAGTCCCGGAGAGTTATGGGTAAAAGAAAGTGATCTGGTCACACTCCTTTAAAAGCTAAAACCGTATAGTTGATGCATGGCATAAAGGGCCGAAGTTGCCGAAGATGCCATAAAATTAAGACGTCTGCCTTGTTTGCAGAAGGTCGTGGGTTCGAATCCCGCCCGAGCACGCTATGAAGTTTTTCCATAGTGTCTCCGGAAAGCACCGAGTATACAGTGCTAATATACGTCGGGTAACATTCATTCTCCTGACGCAAGCTAAATTAATTACTTATAAAATTAACAGCAGCAACAACACCAACAACTAAGGTAAAATCTAAACCGGAATAATTGGGAAAGTCAGCGGGGTAATATACATGTATACTCAATTCGGCCAGTGGTCACGTACCCGGAAATGAGGTCCATGTACACACTAACTTGCATAACACTAACGAGCTGTAAAGAACCTTTATGAAATTTTTATTTTTGGTCGAAAATTGTATGATTCAGAACAGTTTACCACTACTATACCAGAAGAATCAAGAAAGCATTGTTTATGTCTCTACATATACATCCAGTTTAGCAGTAAATGTATGGACACAGTTTACCACCAGCGTTTATCTCACTACATAGTTTATTTTATACTTTGGGTGTCCCAGTATTTATGCCTGTATATTAACTGTCAGTGCCGATGAACATCTCCGGAATGATGACTCAACCATTCGCTTTCTTAGTTGTGTTACAATAAACTCAATACATTCAACCATTTTTGTAAAATCTTATTCTTAAATTCGAAACCAGTTACAAAAAACCACGATTGAAAACCAACTTAGTTAATAGACCTTATGCACGGCGGCCATGATAGAGGGCAGTCACATTGTCACAGTGCGTCATGCACGAGTAGGCACTTTGTGGGTCTATAGTCACATCATTTGAATATGAAAACCTGCTCTCTGTCATGGCCGCCATGCATAAGGTCTATTGCAATGAACCAAAAGCCAACACGATAAAAGCAGGTAAAGCCAACACAGTGAAACGTCTACAACGGAACAAAATAAAAATATTCGCCAAAAACAGTCAAAAAGCAAATTAGGAACATGTTATTTGTAACATAATATTAAGCGAAATTAAAAGAGCAATCATGAAATGTGGCTGTATACCCAGCACGATGTGGCTGGCAAAGGGTAAAACAAACAAATTAGTCCCTATTATACAAATAATGAATGTTTACGAGTGCAATAAACCTTATCGACGTTCTCAATGCATTATGGGATTGGATGACAAAATTGATTTCTACAAGGGAGTTTATCAAAATTCTTTCAATAGGCCTACGCTGTTTCCGTTTTCAAAAGTTTTCCAATCATGTAATCTGGGCTCGTACAAAAGATTCCTTAGCGAAATTGCAAAGATACAAAAACTGAAAAGCAACAATTTCCTCGATTACCGGTTACCCCGGCCTGCAGCACTATTCTATTGGAAAAATTCCAAGCAAATCTTTAGTCTTAACAAAATACATTAAATGCCTACTTAAAGAAACAAGAACTGAAGTATTTACAAAATGAAAATACTATAAACTTACCAGCAGTAGTATGGAAATTCTCACCGGTAGGAAATAAAAAGCGACTAGGTTGTTGAGACTATGAGAGCTATGATGAGAGCGACGAGATCGAGAGAGCAGGTTCAGTTGAGATGTACACACGCTGTTAGCAGAACTGTACAATATTGCGTGTTCCTGGTCACCGCACCTCATAAACAACTTGACCACAAGTGACCTTACTCAGAAACAACTACACCGTATGCGTGTTTTTTGTTTAGACTGCAGTGATGGGTACATCGAATAGCCGCCATTACGTGGGGCAGTTTCTTTGTTCCTTGAGGACATGCATGGTTGCACATATTGTGCTTCCGCTGTTGAACGTAAGCAGCACGATATGTGGCAGAGGGTATCGTATCCCCCTACCATTGTTCCCCCGGGCCCATTGTGTCTCAAACATCCAAGGAATCTCCAAGGAATTCCTTTCAGGGGGTTTGGGGGTGGAGTCCCTTTGCCACATATCGTGCTTGGTATAGGGTATACTGTTGAACAAGATGGCAGCTATTGGATACGGTCTATAGGCTTGTAGTGACCTTTAGTGACTGCCCTTTAACTGTATACATGTAGGCATCGGCTCATGCTGAACCTTTGAACCCTTCAGCTAGCTTGGCTTTAGGGAATAATATTCCCAGAGCAATTTGCCCAAAAGTGCCTTGTTTATGCTTAGACCTTTTGACCCCTTTTACCACACAGTCATTAATCTTCAGTGTCCATACCAAGTTGCCAAGTAACTAGTTTACTAGCAAAAGGTGTTTCACATTGTATATATGTATTGTGTTTCTAAGATTACACCCACGGTCAGCTAAGCCTTATAAGAACTGCCCTTCTGATAATTCACTCTCTCTTTCCAACTACCAAACACTGTTCACTTTGATTCTCCATTTTATGCATACGTAGTTATTAATAAAACCTGTTGCTAGTTTCAACTTTGTGTATGCATCCCAGGTATCATACCCACATGGGCCCATATTGGCCCCATATGGGCATATGGGTCCCGTATGGGCTGCACCCAAGGCCCATGTGGGGCCCATATGGGTCAACCATTGTTCTCCTGCCCAGATCATTCCCACATCATCATGGGTCCCATGCGCGCAGAATGATCTGGGCAGGAGAACAGTGGTTGACCCATATGGGCCCCACATGGGCAATTTTCGATTGTTGGATGCAATGACTCAACTAAGCGTCAATGGCTTCGCCGCCCATGCTCAGTCGCCAAGCCCAATGTTTTCCACATTATAAACACAGTCTTCATTCCACACACTCCTCGCGGACTACTCCGACCTTACTAGCCCTGATTTCACGAACGCCCGGTCAAGCGTTCCGTGACACACCACATCATAAACCAAAGGGCAACCTGTCTCAGCACGACCACGTCGTCTTGCTCCAGCAGACCGACACAAGATCGCACGTCTGGAGTTTGAACACATGCTACAACTGGGAATCATTCAGCCATCCAGTAGCAGTTGGGCGTCGCCTCTACACATGGTCCCCAACAAGACGGAAGGGGATCGGAGGCCATGTGGTGATTATCGCGCACTAAACGACGCCACGATACCAGACCGCTATCCCATCCAACATATCCAGCAGCCGGGCTGCGTTCCAAACACGCGAACGGTTTGTTAACGTTGGCGGCAACGTTTGCTCATGTGGAATGGATTGTTTGCCAAAATACATTGTCAAGATGGCGGCGCCCACAGTCACAACAATCGTACCGACGTTGTAATGTGGCTTTCCGCTGCTTTCCAATGTTTTGAAGAGATGTGACACGTTGCTATTGATTGTGTATCGCCAGCGATAAGGGAGAAAAACCACGAAAGGTGCAATTTATTTGTTATTTTCCAATTTGCAAACCATCGTCAGTCGTCTTTTATGTCGCGTGTGCCATTTTGAAATGCCTCGCGAACATGGCGAACAACATAAAAGTTTGTTGGCCAACGTTGGCGAACGTTGGTGGCGCACAATACGTTCCACTCGAATTGTTGGCCAACGTTGCCAACGTTTGCAAACGTTCGCGTATTTGGAACGCAGCCCAGATTTCACGAAACTTTACGCAATTGCGCAAGTCCACTTACGCTATTACTTGCGCAATAATTTATGGCGTAAGTGGACTTGCGCAAGTGCGTAAAGTTTCGTGAAATCGGCTGCAGGACTTTTCAATGTCACTACATGGCACGCACATCTACTCCAAAATTGATCTCATTCGCGCCTACCATCAGATCCCGGTCGAACCAACAGATGTCCCCAAAACGGCAGTCGTCACACCGTTCGGACTGTTCGAATTTCTCCGTATGCCGTTTGGGTTATGCAACGCAGCACAAACGTTCCATGACGTTTTATCGATCAAGTTGTGCGCGGGTTCGACTTCTGCTTCGCGTAATATCGACGACTTACTTGTGGCAAGTAAAGATGCTGTCGAGCACGAGCAACATCTCGTCGCAACAAAATGTCGTCATCCAGCCTGTATTATCTTCAGGCGGAAGGCTACTTTTTATGGCTCCAGTCCTATTAATGAACTCAGTGGGGCCGGGTTCACTAGAGCTAAGTGTTGTAGTCCAAAATGCCTCCTTCCCCCACGTTCATACTGTGACGATAACTCTGGAGCTAGAGTATAGACCTTCAGTTCAGTTCGTTTTATTTCCACTCATTCAAATGAAGTTTTACACCGATAAATTTGTATTTACAATAATGTTAAGTGGAGGAGATCTCCGAAAGCAGAGCTTGTATGTGGGGACCCCCCTAAATTGTGTACTTTTACTATTCAGTCACTTTTAGCCTGGTTTTTATAATAGAATAAATTACATACACAATGAATAACCTAAATGTTGCACATGAAACAAAAGACAATCCACAGGACGGGACAAACATTGCGAGGCTGCCAATACAATAATTACACTAATACTTCAATAGGTAAAACAACCCAATCCTGACAATATTTTTCTAGAAACCAAGCCTTTAGTTTTTTCTTAAAAACTGGAAGACTTACTGTTGATTTTAAATTACTACTTAAAGCATTCCAAAACCTGGGACCTTGATACGGGACACAATTAAAAGATCGAGAAAGGCGTGCATAAGGAATGTGAAAATCCGTGGGGGATCTTGTGCGATGGGCATGGATCTGTCTATTGAATGTAAACATGTTTTCGAAACACCTCGGTAGTAAATTAAATTTGAACTTGTACATGAATATGCCGAGCTGAAAACAATATATATCACTTACTTTAAGAGTTTTATAACTGTGAAATAGTGGATCAGAGGGACTACGAAAACTATCATGGTTAATTATTCTAAGTGCCCTCTTTTGTAGTAAAAGGATCCTATTGATTAAATATGCACTCGATTTACCCCAAGCAAGTATGCCATAGTAAATATTATATACCTCATGCGTAGATTCCAGTCATCTGATTGGTTAAAAGTGGGGGCATTGAATCGGCTAGACCCGGCGCGTATGCCAACTACTGGTCAATAGTCTTTGCCATGCCCCGGGCATAGTCATTTAGCGGGTTCCGGACGCGCGCATTACATGTGTTAGCATATAGCTAGTTGTGCACCAACTATGCAGCTGGGCATAGTCATTTAGCGGGTTCCGGACGCGCGCATTACATGTGTTAGCATAGCTATAGCTGTGCACCAACTATGCAGCTGTGCGCTTCACGTAAACATTCATCAGGACGGTAATGGCGGAATGTCGACGTCATTTTGTCGTCTGTCGTAGATGATGAAGTCCTTAAGAAAGTAAGAGAAGTGGCCTACAGTTAAAACTGTGTCAGGTGAAATGTGCTACTAAAGTGCCAGGTGATTATGCTACAATGTTTGCTGCAAATATACAACTTTTCCGCCGTAGACCAGCTTCCGAAATCGAA
Organism: Henricia sp. BOLD:AAB3569; assembly: GCA_037783545.1. Taxonomy (NCBI): domain Eukaryota; kingdom Metazoa; phylum Echinodermata; class Asteroidea; order Spinulosida; family Echinasteridae; genus Henricia; species Henricia sp. BOLD:AAB3569. Next base: position 748,220 of record JBBELK010000570.1, read on the forward strand.
ACGCGAAGGACCACTGTCATGACTGTATATGATGTCTCGTTACTTTTAACCAACCAGATGACAAAAATCTACACATTCGGTATATAAAACAAATATTGACTGCTGTTTATTCGGGTCATGGTTAAGATTATAGGCCCTCGGTGATCTCGAAGCCATGACTATGCCCCTCGGCTTCCGCCTCGGGGCATAGTCATGGCTTCGAGATCACCTTGGGCCTATAATCTTAACCATGCCCCTCATTGCAGTCAATATTTGTATATATGACAATACTAAAGCATTATAAATATCAAACAGTACATTAGAAGGGAAATAGTGCTTGAGCTTATTTATAATACCGATGTTTCTTGAAATCAACTTACACAGATAATCAATATGATTATTCCATTTTAGCTCACTATCAATGAATAGACCAAGAAATTTAATACAATTAACTTGCTTCAAAGGCTTATTCTCGTAATTTACATTTCCCGTATTATTCTTTGAATTACCAAAGAGCATAAACTGGGTTTTATTAATGTTAAGAGATAGTTTGTTAGCTTTGACCCAATTTGAAACATTAATGAGTTCGTTATTTACCGTATCAAAAAGTACATCAATGCTACTGTGTGAATTAAATAAATTTGAATCATCGGCAAACATAATAAAAGAACACTTAAGTGAGGAATTTGGAAAATCATTTATATAAATGGAAAACAAAAGAGGTCCCAAAAGAGAACCTTGTGGCACGCCACAACGTAAATATTTAAGAGAGGACTCTTGATCAGCAATATTTACAAACTGTTGTCTTTTAAACAAATAGTCACTGAACCACTCCAAGGCGATACCTCTAATACCATAATGAGAAAGTTTAGACAAAATAATTGGATGATCTATGGTATCAAACGCCTTGGAGAGGTCCAGAAAAATACCCAAAGTGTGTAAGGACTTTTCACGACTAGTGGTTATTTTATCTACTAAATGTAAAATGGCATGTATGGTAGAATGATTTTTTCGAAAACCAAATTGTGAATTAGACAAAATGTTGTGTTTTTCTAGGAACTGAAGTGTACGTGAGTAAACCACCCGCTCAAGTATTTTGGAAAAACAACTAAGTATAGATATCGGACGATAATTATTCATTACTTGGCGATCACCATTTTTAAAAATGGGCAAAACTCTAGCTATTTATATATCATCCGGTACAATTCCACTATACTTAAACAGCTATCCCCCTTCCACATTTTTTTCAGTTTTTCTGTTTATCATGGAGGTGTATGTGTCTACAACACCATCACAACTTGTTTTCACAAAAAAACGACTGCTTGAGGTCACTTGGCTTGTTTATCAACAGGGTTTTGACGTCATCCTGAGAAACATACAAAACGGCCTGTGCAGTATTGAATGGAAAATACACGAAGTGAATGTTTATCATGCCTGTTTTGTCCTTGTAATTCAAAATACAAACGTGAAAAACACTCTATGACAACACTCTACTATTACCTGTTTTGTGAAAAAAACGGTGAAATTGTGGATCACAATGAAGCTCTTTTGAAGTAAATACTGGTGCATTGCGACGGGTGGTTTTGTCACGGAACGAACGGCTTTCACAGCGGTCTGTGCACGGCATTGGACGGCTCACTGCGGGGGAAGTTCCCACGTGTTTGAACATCGCCCGGTACAAGTTAGAATGAGCGACTCATTTTTCTCTCTCTTGGTAATATATATATCTTTTTTTTCCATAGTGTCTGGTAAAACATACAACTACGCAGCTACTGGGCATATCTCTGGCTTTTTGGACCAACAAAATTCTTCAACAAACACCATCTAACAGAGACGGTTTTCCAAGTTTTTTTCGTGTAAACATATGGAGCTAACAATCGTGTTGACTTCTCTTTCTCAGGATTGCGTCACGGCCGGGGTCACGCGCATATCATGAATACCTAATAAGCGTTTCAGAAATCGCGAAAATCTCATTTTCAAAAGCGCACTTTTGCTTGCAATTTATCCACTTAAAACCGACAATTAAAAAATAATAAAAATCCACGTCGGCAAGAGGGATGTTTGGACTATCGAAAAAAGCCTAAATGCTGGATTTTCGTCAAGGGGGATTCTTCCTCTTTAAAGATAGGTTGATAATATATGTCAAAGGCTTTGAAATGGGGGTAACGGTTTGCTTAATAAGAGGACAATTAATACAATCATGACCCGAGCTATTCTTATTAGGTAAATTAGAAACAATACTACAAATTTCATATTCATCAAATGGAGTAAAAAACATTGAATGGGGATTCGAATCTAACAAAAAATCTCTAAAATTAGAATGACGACTTGGAATTTCGCCAGCCAATTTGGGTCCTATATTAACAATGTAATTATTAAAATTCTCAGCAATAAGAGCAGGGTCATTTACATTCTGATTGTTAATAGTAATATTATAAATTTGTGAAACTGAGCCATTTTTAAAAACACTATTAATTATTTTCCAAGTGTTCTTAATATTGTTTTTCTCTTTTTCAAATTGTAGGTAATAATATGACCGTTTAGCAGAACGCAAAATAGTTGTAAGATAATTCCTGTATCTTGTAAAGCTAATGCGATTACCTTCACTGGGAGAACGAATATATTTACGATAAAGTCGATTCTTTGTATTGATAGATTTAAGAAGGCCAGATGTTACCCATGGCGACCTCGGTTTTTCCTATTACACTTTAAGTTAACGAGAGGAACATTTGTATCATATAAACTCGTAAAAATGTTTGAAAAATTATTAAAGGATTCATTTGGGTCATTACTACATGAATACTACAGACCAATCGGCAACACTTAATGCATTACGGAAAAGGCGCACATTATCCTGCGACTGCTTTCGAATGAAACGTGTTGGCTGTATATTTGTAGAACAATTAAACGAAAATGAGGTGAAAACGAGAAAATGATCAGAAATATCACAAATTAAAATAGACGGGAGTTAGACGGGGGAAGAATATTGCAAAAAATATTACCAATGAGTGTAGCCGAAGAATCGGTAACTCTGGTCGGCTTATTGATCAAAGGAACACAAGAATTGGCGAAAACTGTATCCAATAATTCCTGAGATTTTGTGTTTTGTTCCAAAGGATTAATGTTGAAATCGCCAGAAATAAGACAAAGTTTATTTTCATTTTTCAAAGTTTGTGATCATACTGAATGTTTTGGAAAGCAGTCAAAAAATCATCAAAACATGCTGATGGGGGTTTATAAATAGCACCTAATTAAAAATAATATTCTTACTACTGGGGTTAATAATTTCAACGAAAATAGATTCAAATGAATCGGTACACTGCGACATATCCTGACGCATTACATAACGAATATTTGTTGAAATATACAATGCTACCCCACCACCAACCCTGTTCTCTCTGCTGATGGTCTCAAGTTGAAAACCAGGAATTGAATATAGATCAAACGGCCATGTTTCAGAGAGACCCATACAGAGAAATCGGTGTGAAGGGAGTCTAAGTAAGTTATCAATTGATCATAATGCTTGGGAAGGCTTCTGATATTTAAATAAAGAAAAGAAAATTGAGAAGAATTGTTCAAATCAAAAAAGGAATTAACATTATCCCTTGAAAAATAATCACAAGAATTGTAAGAACTCTGGATGCCGCAATATAGGGCGACATTTCGGGAAGACTCTCCCCGGGGACCACCGAAATTTCGGCAAGAATCACTCAAAATGACACCTTATTTTTCTACCCGAAGCTTCTAAAGATGGTCACAGACCTAAGAGAGACGGTTCTAGACCTAATAAAAATGGTTCTCGATTTAAAAAAAATGGTTTTTGACCGTGTCGCCCTAATATACCTTTTTTACACACAAATTGTCGCCCTATCCTAGCATCCATAGTTTTTATGACTAGGATTCATATTATTTGGATCAAACACCGATTGAAGTGTTTGGTTACTAAAATTCATGAGTGGCGAAAATATAACCTTTCAAAGATGAACTTGCATGTATTTAACCAAAAACAAAAATCATTGGCTGCCTCGCTACATAAATACAAAAACAAGACAAAAACATTGAATATACATACAGACATAACACTAATAATTACAAAATGTGAAATGCAATGAGAACCTTTGTACGTCAACAACTCACACTAAAATCGTAATGATGGAGGTCCGATTTGGCATCCGAATAAAATAAACAATGTCACACAAGAAGAAGAAAATGTTCTCAGTGCCCGCATCTCAACCCCGCGCACCAACCTCATTGGCCTATTCGTACGTTCATCGTAGGAAACCTGCCAGCATCCCCACGCCAAAACTAAGACTCCCATCGGAATTCCGCCCTCTAGCGGTTGGTAAGCCGCAACAAGAAAAACCCAGTGCAGGTACCAAAGAATAAAATGGTAAGATTTCACTTCAATTACCCGCACCATGTCATCCTACCACAGCCCACCAACCACCAAGAATCAAAACCCCGATGAGAAATCACAAGCTCGGCGCGGAAAAATGCCGACAAGCGTCCATGAAAAAAAGGGGGAAAACTCTTGAACTCTTTGGATTTATAGTCCACAGGTGTAGTGCACAAAGCCGAAGTGCAGGCACTTAAGTAAAATCATTCCGAATAAAATCATAAGGAGGGCAGTCACATTGTCACAGTGCGTCATGCACGAGTAGGCACATTGTGGATCTATTGTCACATCATTTAAATATGAAAACCTGCCCTCTATCATGGCCGCTACGCATAAGGTATACTACAGACTCGATGAACTAAAAAATGGCCCCGCGCTCCGGAAGATGGCCAAAAAGGGCAAACCATGTTTTAGTTCTACATATAGGCCTAGGGCGCTTGCACAGGGATCAAAAGGTCACGGTTCGCTATAGACTGCTGAAGTGAATACGTCATCTTTTGTTAGTTTCCTACAGGCAATAGACAGTCGAAGTGTGACGTGCGTTGCCATGGTAATTGGCTCTAAACTATCATGGCCGTCGAAAAAGTACCATTGCAAAAGCACAGGGACACGGTTGAGTGATTTTTAGTTCAGAGACAATTGCCTAGGCAACTAACAAAATATGACGTATTCACTTCGGCAGTCTATTTGCACAACCGCCGACGTTGAGGGCTGCGTAGGAATCTACGCAGTCTCGAGTATACCAACCCGTCGGGTGGACGTGTGTGTGATCGCTCGGGATAATCAATGGTTTTGAATTATCATCCATTAGCTGATATATTTCGAGGAAAATGAAAGTGCAGCAGTGTGTTACCTAGCGTCGAGTTTGGGATGTTTTGTAAGGCGAAATCAGGTAACCAGAGTAATTTAGAGGCATTTAAACATTTGCGAGGTGTGGGCAGCACCGCGCACCAGTATCATTACGCAGCTTCAAGCAATCGCCGTTACCGCACGCATGGTTGGCACTACGTTGGGTAAGCCTACACGTACGTACATACTCAAATTGGCTCTTTCTCAACAATGGTAGAGCGCGCTCCAGTAATTCCCTTTGAATTTTCGCGTGCCTTAAGCAATGCACCCCTCATTGGGCTTGCGTGTGTATTATAGGCTATAGTGCCAATATGCTGTGTGCGGGTTATGCTGCCTCGTCGTGTTTTATGTACCGGACAAGTTTCCAACTACATGTACTCGTTTTCTGAATGTGCTGAAGATGGACATGATTTACGCCTTAGTTGAGGTACGAATTGCTTCAATGCTTTATATGTCATAAGATATTATTCAGTTTTGGTAAAACATCTGTCAGGCCCATAAATATGGCGAATTAGGCCTAGTAGTCTGAGGCTCGTATTTTATAGGTATCACCCGTGTGGCGACGGGGGCCCAGTCATTCGACAGGTATACAGGTATACAGCCAAATATTTTGTACGTATACAAATGCATACGACTCTTTAATTAAGTTTGGGCTACTAAGCCCACCATGCACAAGTACGCATTATAACAATTTAAAAAAGGCTAAGGGCAGTTTAACACACGCGTCTCCGAAACAGTGCTTTTCTCCGCCTTTTCATGGAGCCAGGCGGCCAAGGTACAGCCTGGGTCGGAGAAGGCATGGGCAGGTGAAATGTTTTCGATAATAGGCGTTTACACAAACAGTTTCCGAAATTTCAACTTTCTTTGTTGCTTTTTTCGTGCTCCCTATAGGAAACGGCGGATGCCAAGGATGGTTGGCAAGACATCGACCAATTGCAAGGTCTGGAAGACCGCTGGAGGGAGAATTTGTTCACCTTGGCGTCCTATGGATCTATATGGAGGACAACGCCGAGATCTGGAGCGAATGCTCCAACGGGTAAACAAGGCTCAGGGTGCAATGCTAGCATGTTTATAAACGTGGCACGCCCTTGAATCATGGGAATTAAAATACCAGTTTGGCAGGTTCGTTAGATGATAGAGGGCGGGCCTCTTTCAAGATTCGTAGTTCGGAAAGTGCCCTCACAATTCTTGTTTTGTTATTGCTCGAGCATGTATAGCGAGCGCAATATAGCAATAAAAAAGGAGTCAGCCTAGCATTTGGGAAATCTGGTTCTGGCCTTTTGTTTCAAGGTACCTGTGTTAGCGCCCTCATAGGTAATGGAACAGGCCCTAAGTGGCAAGTGAATGGACTCTTGCTTACTAAATGTATGAAGTGGAGGACGGGCCCCCAAACGCGCAGTTTAAGCGCATCTTTTGTTAGGCAATTTACGAAGCACGGGTTGGGCTTCCGAGTATCAAGGCCTAGATCGTATTTCTATGGACCAGGACTGGTCCCTGAGTACATGTGGGCTATTTCACAGTGGGTGGTCATTTGAGTAGATTACAGTATAACCCATCCTGGATAACTTTATCAGTGCATATACATGTTATGAGTGATTTTATATGACGGGTAATATGAAGGACAAGCTACAGAACTATTTTTACATAATTCTACGAGTTATTCGTTTTGAATTTCTCTAATTACATGCACTTTTAACACCATTTTGGAGTCTCATTTCAAGTTTTGCATTAGTTTAAGTGCAATCATTTGTTGATGATGCATTATTGTGGTGATCATTTGGTGATCAATCATGGATATATAGTGTTCAACAATATTGTGAAACTTGGGTTGGTGTAATTCGGTCAAAAAAAAAATAAAAATAAAAATATATATATATAATTTAATGAACCTTTCAAAATAAAGTGAATTTCCCGTTAAACAAAATATGGTAATGTCCTCTCCAGGTCAAGGTATTCCACACAATGGAATAGTTTGGAGATATGTACTCACAAAGATGTTTGTATCATCACATGACACATTTGATGGAGTAAATATGACAATTTGATCGTGGAAGAGATTTGAGTAAATTTTATCAAGATCATATTCAGGGTTGTGGAAAATCCGTTAAACATTTGTCCTCTCCAGGACAGCATTCAATTGTAATATAACATGTCAACCATGATTGAAATATTTCGTTGTTATGTTTGTAAAATTAACAGTACCATTCCTTCTAACAGGACAGTGCATGGCATTACCATTTCAACATTTAGTCTGGCCATTATATTGTGATATTCTGTGTTTAACAAAATGTCCTCTCCAGACAACCAATTACAAATTATTATTTCAGTGGAAAAAATAAACACGTTAATCATAATGCCACGCTCTGATATTTTTTGAATTATTAGTATACATCCTGAAGTTTTTAGATCAACAAAGTTTTGTGAGTTGGACAGTGAGACTGAAAGTGTACACTCATTGTGAAATAGCCCATGCATGTCTTAATTTCCAGTTCCTTCGAGGAGGCAGAGGATGGGCCTCTGAATGCTATGCTGTGGTTCGTGAGCACGTCAATTAGACTGAATGATAGATATGTGTCGTCATTAGGCAGCAAGCATAGATGCACTGGGGGTTTGGCTTGACAATACTTAAAGTTTCGTCATAACCCTAGTCAGAATCTGTATAGGCCGAGGACTGGCCTCTAAAGGGAAAGTTCAAAGTACCCATAGATTACATGTGTACTTGCCGAGATCGGGCCTCTGAATGCTAAGTGGTAATACATATTCCACATGTACTCGGTACTAGACAGAGGACGGACCGAGTAAATATTGCCCACGTACTCTATATACTAGATAGAGGGCGGGCCTCCCAATGCCAAGTTTAATATGCTCATAGCTTGCATGTGTACCAGGCAGAGGAGGGCCTCTAAATGCCAAGTTGAGATGCCAAGTTCTGATGTGACGCTAATTTTGGCATGGGTACCCTTTACTAGACAGCCGACCTCTGAATTAGCGTATCCCTATTAATATGCGCTCTTATTTGGTATTGGTACATAAGGGCGTGTACATAGGCAGAGGACGGGTCTCTGAATTCAAAATTTCAATAAAAATCAATTTTATGAATGCCAAATTTTAATGTGCCCATGTTTTCTATGTGTACAGATACAGGTACTAGGCACAGGACGGGTCCCTGTATGTCAAGTGTAATATACCCATAAATGGCGCGTGTGCTAGAGGACGGGCCTCGGGATACCAAGCTTAAAGTTGCATTGCCCGTGTTTCGGTGAAAGGATTAAAAATAAAAATTAATTTACACAAGCGAACGAATTTATAAAGCTTACGTGTCTCTGTAACGAAAAATATCAAAAACTTAAGTTTCCGACGTCGGGAGTTGGATATGCAGGCCTTTTTCTTGAAACGTGCTTTTCATGTTGTGCATGTGCGCGTGCGCTCGTATGTACATGGTGTGTGTGCAATGCGCACATGTGCGCGCACATGTGCATTTGCGTCATGGCCCTGTCGATTGGGTGACCTGCCAGCCATTTGGTCGTTTCTTGTTTTTGATCGACTGGCGTTGGTCCTTGACGGATTTTTTACGTTCTTGGTGCCAAGTGGGGGCTGATAACTTTTGGAGTTTAAAAACTGTTCAGCTAAATGAAATTTTATTTCATAAGTACTGATGTTTTCTTCATCACATTAACAACGGTATGAATGCAAGGTTTGATAAACAAACCCACTTATTCACGTAATATGTATATTACACCCCTCCAAGGATTAATGCTTTGGTCTGACTAGCATTGACGGCAAATAAACCTCGTTTTACCGATATCCAGTAAATGTTACGAAAATAACAGAAAACCTATGGTATGAAGACATATTCATTTACTAAAAAATGTAGTTTTGAGGCGATGAATCGGTAAAAAACGAACAATCAGGAGGACAAAGCGAACAGCTTTCCAACGTGCTTCTGTTTCGGCGAGACGAATACGTGGCCTGATCTAGTTCCCCGTTCATCCTACCAATATACGCGTGATTATAAGAGGATATGTGTAGCCAGACTATATAAACACGTTGCATATTACAATCGGGTCATGGTCTTAGATGAGAGACATTCTATGATTTGAAGCAAAAAAGCCCCTTTTTCCCCTTGTCCAATCAAAATGATTCATATATGAGTGGGACGGGAATTTTATGTAGTTTATTCATCAGTGCGAGTTGAATTTGTGTGTCACAGAGAACGACCGTGCCGTTCAATTCAGTGAGACAACCCACTGAAAAATGATCAGTAATCGTGTTGACCTCCATTGACTTCGCCGATTTTGAGGTTCAACACCCGTTCTTTGAGTGAAAAAAACCCCTTTTCCCCGTGCATCATATATTTATGAAATAATAACCAAACTAAAGGTAATACTCTGTACTTTGAAATGCATAGCGAGTTGGGGAGAAACATAGACGTACTTTTTTTATGTACTCACAAAAGTTCGCAGTGAGGGGCTGTTTTCCGTGTCATTTTCCTGCGCTGAGCGTAGGGTCACGGAGCTCAGTGAGCAGATGCGCGCAAGTTCATGGTGCAAATGTACTTGGCAGAGGACGGGCCTCTGAATGCTATGTTTATGGTGCAATGTACTTGGCAGAGGACGGGCCTCTGAATGCTATGTTTATGGTACAAATGTACTTGGCAGAGGACGGGCCTCTGAACGCTATGTTTATGGTGCAATGTACTTGGCAGAGGACGGGCCTCTGAGTGCTATGTTTATAGTGCAATATACTTGGCAGAGGACGGGCCTCTGAATGCTATGTTTAAGGTACAAATGTACTTGCCAGAGGACGGGCCTCTGAACGCTATGTTTATGGTGCAATGTACTTGGCAGAGGACGGGCCTCTGAATGCTATGTTTGTGGTACAAATGTACTTGGCAGAGGACGGGCCTCTGAATGCTATGTTTATGGTGCAATGTACTTGGCAGAGGACGGGCCTCTGAGTGCTATGTTTATAGTGCAATATACTTGGCAGAGGACGGGCCTCTGAATGCTATGTTTAAGGTACAAATGTACTTGCCAGAGGACGGGCCTCTGAACGCTATGTTTATGGTGCAATGTACTTGGCAGAGGACGGGCCTCTGAATGCTATGTTTGTGGTACAAATGTACTTGGCAGAGGACGGGCCTCTGAGTGCTATGTTTATAGTGCAATGTACTTGGCAGAGGACGGGCCTCTGAATGCTATGTTTAAGGTACAAATGTACTTGCCAGAGGACGGGCCTCTGAACGCTACGTTTATGGTGCAATGTACTTGGCAGAGGACGGGCCTCTGAATGCTATGTTTGTGGTACAAATGTACTTGGCAGAGGACGGGCCTCTGAATGCTATGTTTATGGTGCAATGTACTTGGCAGAGGACGTGCCTCTGAATGCTATGTTTATGGTACAAATGTACTTGGCAGAGGACGGGCCTCTGAATGCTATGTTTAAGGTACAAATGTACTTGGCAGAGGACGGGCCTCTGAATGCCGTGTTTGTGGTACAATGTACTTCTATTTAGCACATATGCGCGCTATACTTGGCAGAGGACGGGCCTCTGAATGCCATGTTTGTGGTACAATGTGCTTCTATTTCGCATACTCTGTATTTGGCAGAGGACGGGCCTCTGAATGCCATGTTTGGGGTACAGTGTACTTCTATTTCGCATATATGTACTCTGTACCTGGCAGAGGGCGGGCCTCTGAATGCCATGTTGATGGGCCTTCGCTAGCACGCTAATTTTAATGTGGTCCAGGGGCACCTCTTTGTGCCATTTTGTGAATCCCAAAGTTCAAGTACCCCGTTCGCAAAGTTTTGCTAAAAAAAAAAAAAAAAAAAAAAAAAGGAAAACAAACAAACAAACAAACAAACAAAAAAGTGCCGTGGTTTGTGCGTTTATGAAAGGTCGAACGGCGGGCCCCGTTAGCACGTCAACGAATTATGTGATGGTTTGTTCCATACATGCAGCCCAAGTCGGCTCTGGATGTCCACAAGCCAAGACGCCTGCAGCTGCTCAAGCGGGCACGGAGACGAGCTATGATCGCAAGGTTGTCTACGTGATGTCTGTGTTTAGAGAATACGTGGACGAGTTCGAGCCTTTTTTTGCCGAAGATGTAAAGGAAAAAATTTGAGTACCAGTGGTATTTGAAAATGCTGGAGAGTCATCTGTGTGAGAGAGATTTTGATCAATCTTTTGATCCCATCGCTACGCACGCAGCGAAGCGGAAACGAGGCACCTCCCAGTGGGTAGTTTTCAATGGCAAACCAAGTGGCTTGCCAGTCCCTTTTACACCCACCCCGCCTGAAGTTCTCTCTGGTAGACTACAGGTAGATTTATAGGCGCTCGGATTCAGAGATCCAACTATTTTGTAGCCGGCACATTAGGCAAGGATCCTGGTGCTTTGGGACGATATCTTAGCAGAGTCACCCAATAGGGACGAAGTTCATGGTTGGCTTCATCATAGAATTAGTCTGTATGATTTTTTCCAGTCGTTTCATGGCAGATACAGGGGCAGGAATTGCTGTTTATAATTGCCCACCGAAAGGTATTTTAAATGCGCTCATTTGTCAAGATTATGTCGCCTTTTTCATAGACACAATCACCAGTGTGGTACCTTTAGGCAATGTTGTCAGACCCATAACCAAAGGCGATATTTTCTCAAGTACCGACAACAGCCAGGGATACAAGCAAATCTTCTTGACCAAGGAGTCCAGAACCTTTTTCGGCTTCGAGTGGGTTTGGTTTAAAAAAAAAAAAAAAAAAAAAGGAAAACAAACAAACAAACAAACAAACAAAAAAGTGCCGTGGTTTGTGCGTTTATGAAAGGTCGAACGGCGGGCCCCGTTAGCACGTCAACGAATTATGTGATGGTTTGTTCCATACATGCAGCCCAAGTCGGCTCTGGATGTCCACAAGCCAAGACGCCTGCAGCTGCTCAAGCGGGCACGGAGACGAGCTATGATCGCAAGGTTGTCTACGTGATGTCTGTGTTTAGAGAATACGTGGACGAGTTCGAGCCTTTTTTTGCCGAAGATGTAAAGGAAAAAATTTGAGTACCAGTGGTATTTGAAAATGCTGGAGAGTCATCTGTGTGAGAGAGATTTTGATCAATCTTTTGATCCCATCGCTACGCACGCAGCGAAGCGGAAACGAGGCACCTCCCAGTGGGTAGTTTTCAATGGCAAACCAAGTGGCTTGCCAGTCCCTTTTACACCCACCCCGCCTGAAGTTCTCTCTGGTAGACTACAGGTAGATTTATAGGCGCTCGGATTCAGAGATCCAACTATTTTGTAGCCGGCACATTAGGCAAGGATCCTGGTGCTTTGGGACGATATCTTAGCAGAGTCACCCAATAGGGACGAAGTTCATGGTTGGCTTCATCATAGAATTAGTCTGTATGATTTTTTCCAGTCGTTTCATGGCAGATACAGGGGCAGGAATTGCTGTTTATAATTGCCCACCGAAAGGTATTTTAAATGCGCTCATTTGTCAAGATTATGTCGCCTTTTTCATAGACACAATCACCAGTGTGGTACCTTTAGGCAATGTTGTCAGACCCATAACCAAAGGCGATATTTTCTCAAGTACCGACAACAGCCAGGGATACAAGCAAATCTTCTTGACCAAGGAGTCCAGAACCTTTTTCGGCTTCGAGTGGGTTTGGTTTAAAAAAAAAAAAAAAAAAAAAAAAGTGCATAAGTTTACTCATCTATTGGCTTTTGTCTTCCTGCATGGCTTAAGAACAGAGGTATACATACAGAAATCTGGATAGACGACCGTTTCATTGGCGAGTGCCATCCCAGCGATGGAGGGCCAAAGTATACGAAGGTTTACAACACTTCACTCGTGTTTGTTTTATTGCGGTGTGAACAGGACATGCATGGGGACGGTTCCTACATCAGAGCTCTAAGGGCCGTTTACGTCGTACGCTACATACAGTCAAAGCTCGGCTTGTTCAGCAACTTAAAGAAAAGTCATCGGCAGCCATCGAACAGCATGGTGCATCTCGGGTTCGGCATCTGCTCCAAACCCTATCATTTCCGATTCCTAAGCATAAAAAGGTATCATTCGCTGAGGTACGAGAGACAATTTTGCGGGAGGATAAAATGCTCTAAAAACAGATGCAACGTTTTGTGGGCAAAGGCCAAAGTTTTGCTCTGGTGTTTGTTTGTTTCTAAGGGAATGTTCCTCCTTCATATCTACACTTGATATGATCTCGTGCCTACGCCTCTGTCACCACAAGTGCGGGAGGAGATTCTATTTTGGAGGTTTGTCGATAGCTTCTCGCAGCTGATCCCTTGAAGTCAAGGCCGCCACCTTGCTATCGCATTGCACTGTCGGCAGACGCATCTGGCTATAAATAGGGCGGTACCCTAGTCTTACCAGACGGTAGTGTAAGTTTCTGAGATTACTGGTCTGCAGACATTTTGGGACACACGGGTATGTGTCGCAAGGAGGCCCTTGATCTATTTTTTGTGTGGCTCTCAGTCTTTGATTCGCTATGGAACTTGATGGTGGATGTGGTTGGAGATTCCAGAAATGTGGTGGATGCTTGGACTGGCCTCCGAGCTAGGTCTAAACCGCTTTCAAAAATGTTGAAGTTTAATTTTTTGTTTTGCCCTCTCCTTGGAGGCAAATTTTTCGCTCAAGTTGACCTAGGTCCCATCTGGTAGTCCCACAGGTTTTCACCTTTGATTTGATGGCACTTTCGTCAAATGTCCCGGCGCGCAGGAACGGGTCTCCACTCAAGTTCTTCCTTTCGCCTGTCAGAGGCAGGTCAAGCAGGGGTTTTTAGAATACCCGTCTTCTACGGGATATGTCCCGAATTTTTCAAGGGCTGGGGTTTGAGCTCTGGGCCTTCCAGTGCTACTTCCCACGTATTGTCACCCCCCGAATGGATATCGCTTACGCTAAGCGTCACCATGTTCTCCTTATGTCCGACTCAATGTTCAGAGGGTTCAAAGGATTCGGCTGGCCCAAGGCATTGAGCGTGCAAATGTTAGCCAACGGAGGCACAACAATGGCCCCGTTATGTAGACATCTGGTGGTATCTTGCAGGGCTTTTCAGCCGGAGGTGGCTGTTCTGCGCGGAGGCATAAATGATTTCAGCCGATTGACCGACCCTTCGCAGGGTGTACTTGACGTGGTAGGGGTTTTTCGCGCTGTTGCCCAACTGATCAGGGAGAAAATTCCCAATATGCATATTTGTTCTTTCCTCAAGGTGCCAAACCAAGATGGTGGACATCAATCGCTCAGTCGCCGTAGTCAACTCATTATTGAAAGAGGTCTGTCATGAATGCTAGCTGGCAGTTTTTCTCGAACGATTACATCGTGGAGCAGGATCTTGCGGACATTGTGCACCTATCGATGATGGGATATCTAAGCTCCAGCGCAGGCTGCGGCTGTTTTCAGATCCGTTTCGGGCTTGCCCTCGGGAATTGCGATACAATGCTAAATTTCTTCTTCAATCATGCCCTCCCCTTCTTCACGAGAGCGTTTTGGTATCTTTTTGAAGATGATCAGTGCGGCAACCAGGCTGACAAAACTAGGAAACGAGTTGGATACGCAGGGATATGGAGTGCAAAAGAGCAGACTTATTTGCAGCATTAGACCGATTTCTGCGGGAGCATCAAAGCAAATGATGCTGTACTGAAGGGGAGGATCTGGAGTCAGTGACATCACTTGACATCCTATGCTTTTTAATCGATCGTGACTCAGAAGGTCGCACGCAGATTCACGGCTTAGGGTGAAAAAATTTGGGTAAGCACGGGATCTGCAGCCGATTTCACGAATCCTTACACACTGCGTAAGTCCGCTTGCGCAACATTTTATTGCGTAGGCTGCGCAACATTCCTGTGAAAATTACACGCAAGCTATAGGGCTTGCGCCATTTTGCAAAAGTTGCGCAAGCTGCGCACTCTTTCGTGAAATCGGCTGCCGCTCTTGTGGGTGCCCGCTTATATTAGCGGCATGCACCGTGGACTCTTATGTTGGGCAGATAAGGGCATACTTTAACTCATTCGGTAAGACCGAAGTCTGGCGAGTGGGATAAAAGTTCGCAAACCCTTGCATCTCTCACCAAGTTCGTAGATACATGAACGCAATGCGGCTGGAGCAGGCTGAGTCTCACATTACTTCAAAGCAGGCAATTCCATTGTTTTCTGATAAGTTACGATGGTCGGTGAAAGAGATCACTGACCGATCCTGGAGACTTGGCAAAGGCGAAGGTCTTTTCCCCTAGCGCTACGTGGTACAACGAGACTTGGCCCTTTTCCTCTGCCTATAATGGGCCGGAGACAGAGCTGGTGACCTAGGAGGAATCGGAACCTGAAAAATAACAAGGATCGAAGGAGGCGATTTTTTATTCAGCCACACTATTGGCAAGACGGTAAGTGAGGGTGACTCATCATTGATAATGATTCCAAAGTTGCAGGACCAAGGAAAGATGGATCCAGTCGGCGCAGTTCAAAGTCTGGTTGATCTTTCGCCCCTTGGCGGCCAATCGCAGAGTCCTCGTAAACAAACCCTTCGCCTGTTAACGGACCGAATTCACGGCTGAAGATGTATTTTGCCGCAACAGACAACCCTGAAAACCAGCTTTTGAGAGCGCACAACAGCCGTGCCATGGGTAGCAACCACACTGCGGCTCCTGGATGCATCGGACGAGCAGGTGATGGACCACTGCCAATGGGCGTCGCGGAAGACGTACAAGCACTATACCCAGGTTGAGAGAGTTATGAGGCGTCAGAGCACGGTCCAGGTATTACGCGACGCCGTCTCCACAGCTGAACAAAGTCCAATGGCAGATATCGTCGGACAATTCTATAGGCGTCTGAACTCGGGCCTCGGGGCCCGCGTAGCTTTCCCGCCATCTACATGCAGCTGATATGTCTAAAAATGCCATCACCTACTAACAAAACTACCCATTTTGTTTTTTAATCAATTTTATAGGCAGCGACAGCTTGAGAAAAGAAAAGAGAAGAAAATAAAATGAAAGAAAGGCAGCAAGACAACTAGTCCAGTTTTTCTTTCCTTTCTATCTGATACAGTCTCCCGCTTTCGTTTGAGGTTTGGGTAAGGATTGGGGTGTATTTGGGCAGGTTTGGGGGTTCTCGGCGGCCTAAGAGGGCAGGTTTTGGCGAAATCCATCTAACCCATATCTAAACCCTATAGATGCCGGAGTCGGACGGAAACAAAGGCGTTGTGCAAATAGGTTACTATTTGCACAACGCCTTTGTTTCCGTCCGACTCCGGCATCTATAGGGTTTAGATATGGGTTAGATGGATTGAGCATAGAAACCGAAGCCATAGGAAAGCTCAGCAATGAGGAAGGAGGTCGGGTGGGCAGGGGGAAAAAAAGGTATATATATAATAATACTCACCAGAAGCTGGCCGCCGAGGCCAAACTATTATCTTACCACCGTTGAGACATACAACCGTATACCGTCCTCTGCCGACTCGTTCCTTCTCGTCCAAATACTCCCCACCTGCCACCTTGGTATACTCGAGACTGCGTAGATTCCTACGCAGCCCTCAACGTCGGCGGTTGTGCAAATAGGTTACTATGGGCTCTAAACTAAAAACCACCGATCCGTGTCTCTGTGCTTTTGCAATGGTACTTTTGCCGACGGCCATGATGTTTAGAGCCAATTACCATGGCAACGCACGTCACACTTCGGCTGTCTAGTATTGCTTGTCTTCCAGATCGTGAGAGAATAATAGAGCAACGTGGGGAAACGCATGTGGTTGCTAGCAAAAAAACACGTGGCGCTATTGTTTTATCCCGATCTAGAAGACAAGCAATAATGACTATGGCGTAAAGATATCATTTGCGTTCAAACGATGGGAGTTTGGGGTGGAGCTGGGTAGCTCCGGAGCTATCTCTGGAGATAGCCTCTCGTCCGAACGATAGGATTACGACATCCCAAGATAATTGATCACGGGATGACGACATCCAGACCAGCGGGATGACGACATCGCGGGATGATTTTATCAAGGGGTCGACATCTCACGAAATTTTATAAATTGGTACCATCACGGTATACAAGTATAACTGTAAAAGTTTCACTATAGCACATTTTTGTCCCAAAATCATTAACACATGAGGCAGGTAACTGCTTATGGATGAGGTACCTGATGTGTTTGTGACTAGCACCCCAAGTAGCTCAAGTAGATTAAACCATTGTTCATCATGTGCATCAAGTGATGGTTTAATTGGTTAAGAAGTGTGTGAAGTGGTGGTCAGAGCATGCTGAGCAGCATGCGTTCAAGTGCACCAGCCTGACGTGTAAGATGATTGACCGGGCTCCGTGCCTCACGCCAAAAGACGGATACTTGATCACATCGGTTCGATATCAACGCGTAGTCGATGATATGCCTGTAGACCTAACGCGCAAATAAGGTCTCGGGAAAAATGAATTCAAGATACATGAACGAATTAATGACAACATGGCCCAATACTATTGTGGAGCAATCGCGGTGTTGTCTATCGTCGGTAGAGCCTAGAGGTTACCCATGCAGGGTATTTTTTTCGTGGGGTACAGTGGCCGAGTGTGGTTTGGGTAATTGACTCGGGTTCGAACACCGCTAACCCTCGCCTTCCCCCACTACGCTGCGGTACCTGTGCTCTTGAGCAAGGCGCTCAACCACACTTGGTCCATCATTCGGAAGGGATGTAAAGCCGTTGGTCCAGTGTGTTAGGTATTAAACGATAACGCACTTTAAACATCCAAGAGTCAGGGGATTCCCCGGTGTCTCTGACCATTTTCAATTCTTCATGGGTTTCCTCTCGCTTGCGAGTGACAGTGCAATGGGCACTTTAGAGGAATCCTTGGTATGAATACCAGACAGAACTGATAATAATAATAACTCTATAAGTATTTTGTCGAGGGCGCTCACCCATTCACCCACTCGGAAAAAGGAGGAATCCCTCCTGTTTCAATATGGCGGAATAACATGTATACTGGCGGCTGGCGGAACTAAATATAGTATGGAAACAGTAATGGCGGATATTATAGTTGTTGACGTCACGCGTATATGGCACGCCAAGGCGGAATAATTCAACACTGATAACTTTGCCATCAACCCTGAAAAACAAGTTTCAATATTTTTAAAAACTTGCCAACAAAAGCACGGTATGCCAGTTTCAAACAGTCTATCAACATTTAAAAGTCATGCCAACTGTTTTTCTTGCGCAATATTTGCGAACATATGCGTCAACGTTGAATTATTTCCGCTTTGGCGTGCCATAGGATGGACACAGTAATGGCGGATAGCAACCAGTTGTCAAAGTGAAACCCAGGAGTAGGCAAATCATTATCTTGGGAGTACCATGGCGTCAATAGAGCTTCTGCACCGCCGGCCATGACAGGGGGCAGGTGTTCTTATTTAAATGATGTAACAATAGAACCACAAAGCACCTACTCATGCATGACACATGGTAACAATGCGACTGCCCACTGTCATGGCCGATGTGCAAAGGCTCTATAGGTGCACCCGTATGGCCTACTAAAATGTATGCCGCCCTCAATGTTACAGCTAGTGAGGGACGAAATAGAAGTACTATACGTCGGCGCGCCAGCTGGCTTTCGGTTTCAAATTTTCCATAGCTCCGTTTTTCATCCGGCCTGCGTTTTTCTTCCGTTTGCGTCTGAATCGCTCCATAGACCGAATATAGACGGACGGACGCAGCTCAAACGCAACACACGCAAAACGGATGAAAAACGGACCTATAGAAAGGCGGCTTTATAGTGAGGTTTTTTTCTTGTTTAAATGGCATCAGCTATTTTTTTCACGTATTTACTGCAGCATAAGATATTAAATTTGATCTGTATTCACCGAACTTCAAAAATAGGTCTAAAAGAAACAAAATGTACACAATTTAATATTAATTATTAATTCATCATAGTTGAAGCAAACATTCTGAAACAGGTATTTAACTATGAGTATGGAGACCGATTACCGTTGTCAACAGATACGCGTTACAAGAACTAAAGGTGTTTTTAAAGGAAAACACATGATTAGTAAACATTTGCAAATGGTTTAATCTCCCAGTGTGATTAAAGATAATTATGCATGATTAAAACCAACCTGAGCAAAAACTAGCTCCGTCTAACTTTTGAGAAAACAGTCAAAAAGGCTTTTTTTTTTACTTCGCCCCAAAACCATTTCGCCCCGAACCACTTCGCCCTGAACCACGGCCTGTGCGCGACGTATTTTGGGGCGAAGTGGCATTCGGACGAAGTGGTGTAAGGACAAAGTGGTTTAGGAGCAAGGTGGCTTTTGGGGCGAAGTGGTTCAGGGCGAAGTGGTGCAGGGCGAAATGGTTTTGGGGCGAAATTCGTTTACGTCTCATGAGACAAAAAATAATTGTCATTTTTACCCATTTCTCAAAAACTATAGCACTTTAGACAAAACCATTTTAGGGGATGTTTACTACCGTCATCATGTTTATATTGTGTAAGTTATGTGTGAACATTTCTGATTTTCGAGATTACCAATGATGTGCGTGCGTGCACCCACTTTTTTACCTTTCAATTATCACACACACACAAACATGAAGGATTTCTGAAGCATCAATATAATGTAGCTGAAATTTCTGAAGGCTAGTTTACCAACATTCTTCTTTAGATGTGTTATGCCCTTATACTCCAGGAATCCATAAAAAGTTTCAGCTTGCAGATGATATATTGGGCTTTTAAACCCCAAGTACTGTGTGCACATAAAATGTATTTTCAATACGTGACTGTGAACGTTTTGGGCAAAGATTTACATTCACTTTCGGCAAGTATATTGTTGTGCTCTGTTACTCATGGGAGGAACAAACATGCACCTTTGACATAGGCCTACTACAACAGCCCGCTTTGATCCGGGTTCAACGAACCCGGATCATCGGTTATGACTGTGTATATACGGTAGTAACAATTTCACATTTTACAGGGGGGGGGGGGGGGGGGGGGGGCGGGGGGGTGGGGGGGGGGGGGGGGGGGGGGGGGAAGGAAGGGAGCCAGCCTTTAACTGTATAATAGCGTGGCTTCGCGCAATTCATTTAAAAGCAGACACAATTTCTCAATGTCATTGTTTTTTTACCGTTAATGAGCTGACTTATACACAGGTTGGTTTTCTCATCGTACATGGAGATATTGATCTTTATTTATAACATTATAATTATAACTGCAATCTTTATCTTATAGACTGGGTATATTTCTAATAAATAGTTTATTCAATTGAGTAGACATGATTATGAATTCCTCTCTGCACATTTTGCACACTTATACCACTGCGGCGCACAGATATTGATCCGTACGTACTTGGGAGCGATCTCCATTGTGCTATAAATCACTTAACACTATCAAAAAAATTATATGCATAATGACGGCTGCTGCATTTCGTCAGTTTATCAAGCAGTGATGTCGAATTTTATTCTAACAGCGAAGCCTTGAGCATGATTGAAAGCAAACCTACTCAAGTTAGTCGAAACACTTTGTTATGATAATGCCTGTCAACCAGCTAATAAACTACAGGTGTTCTTCAATAATTCTTCAGGTTATGTTTTGCCAAGAAATTTGCGACATAAATTTCACTGCGTTTCCCCCACAAGTCAGATTTAGGCGATATGTTTGGGAAAATCCCATGACTGTGTAAATAAACAAGTGGTCTTCCTTCAATAAACGTTTTGGCAAGAGCACAGGAATGTCAAAATGTTCCTTCTTCGTTTAGAATGGGGAAATAACACCTAAATGGACGACACTTGGAGAGGGTTGCACAACTCTGCACGCCTCATGTTAGTCGCCAACAACATATTTTTACGTACTTCACGGCGTATGGGAGTCGGGAAACAAGGCATCAATCTCGACGTTATCCATGCAATACATGGTTGACGCCATCATCCTTTTCAAATTTCAAATATGGCGCAACACACAGTATTTCAAAATGTTGTATTCTAGATGCTCTGTGGTGCGATAAGCAGTGTGATGTTATATAAGACAGACACCGCAACGGTTAAGGTTGCGAAAGTTATCGATAATTTAAAAAAAGGACAGTTTAAAAAAAAAGGAATACGAATGTTGGTGAAGTCTGCAGAAATATCAGCTACCTAGATGCAGCAGTGCTTTAGAAAACCTTCAAAATCCATATGTGATTTTTGCGTTTCAGTATAGGCCTAAGTTTTTTATTTGTCAACTCATGAAGTAAAATTTTTGATCATTTCAAATGATAAAATGGCTCTATAGTATAGGCCTAATAATAAACAGCTGCTATAAAGTTTTCTAATAAAAGAACAAGCTCAAGCGAATTTCAATTTTGAGGCAGTGTCTCCAGCCATTGGAGGCATTTCTGACGTAAACTATCGTCTACCGTTCCATCGAGAGACTGTACGTCCTCCTCTTGTTGAGAGAGCAATTCCTCGGTGCATTCCAGTGACATCTCGCTAATGTTGGCGTACCGTCTTCCCTCCACACTACTTCTCAATTGGTGATAATCCAGGCACTCTCCATTGTTAGACGCCACAGCGTTCTTTCGCCGGACAACCTTCCGTCGTGGCTTCGACTCAAATCCGTTTTGATGCACCTGGGTCTCTTCGATCTTTTGCAGTGTCAGTTCAAAGTGTCTGGATCCTCCGTAAGTTGTCTTTAGCTGGGAGCGATTGTTGTTTTGAGGAGCGGGGCTTGTGGGTGGAGATAGCGGGGGTATCGGGGTGATCCCGGGACTAGACCGACGGTACAACAGCGGTCTTTCCCTTACACTCACAGTCCCGCCGGTGGGGGAGGTGGTCGTAGCGCGAGATTCGCCGCTAACTGAACTGCATCTCCTCGGGGCTGAGGCAAAAATATCCAGGCTGGAATCTTTCTCGTTGTTCACAGTTCCAGCCACGCTATGCCTCCGGTGCCGGGGATAGTGAATACCGGGAAGTTCCACCACCGTGCTGACATTTGGACCACTGGTACTGCAGCTGCCTTCGCTAGCGCGCCTCCTCGCTGTGATCCGCCGGGCACGCCTCCCTGACTCCCCCGGCCCTCGAACCGGTAAGTCCGGACTCAGTCGTGGTAAGCTCTTTGTCACGTTCGAACTGCAGGGGATCATCGCTTTACCCCTCGTTGTTCTCGTATCGACGTCGCTTGGCGGTACTTTTATCTTGCAGGTTTGCTGACATCTTATCGAGGGCTTAGATGACATTGGTCCAAGGTTAAAGTTTGACGAAATCAAGTTGTTTGAAGAGTGTAGCTTAGGGAACTTCTGAGACGAGGAAATCACCATGATTACAAAGAAGTAGAGTTTTTATATAACCACTGGTCAGTCATTTCGTTCCTAAACAATCATGATTATAGTTTCCGATAGTGGTAGAAATTCTAACAGCAAGACTGCAAACCAAGCGGTTTGCCCGGAATATGTGCAGGGTTGAGGCCCTTTTGTTTCAAGGACTAGAGTAGCCTAGTGACGTCACACCGTCGGTGATTACCTGAGGAGTGAAACCCGAGAGGATTTCGAGGCAGACGCCCGGCGGCCACAGACCGTACATACATCACACACTTTTTCTCGCACTTGTCATTGTCTGTTGAGTGTCTCACGGAAATTGTCTGATCTGGGCCTAAAGAAAATCACTGTAGCCTTCAAAAGTGGATATGTTGCGACAGAGCTATAATATCGTACAATTTTTTCAAGCAAATTTGGGCTTATTCCCCCCTTAATAAATTTGGCGTTATGGATTGTTACTTGAGTCGTTATTGAACATTGCGAAAACTTGTTGCATTGCAACTAATGTTTTCTGTCATTGGGAAAGGCACCTGCCTTGCCTCACTTGCCTTCATTTACCGAGGTGTATATTAAATGGGTACCGCAGTATCATACTGGGAAGGTAAACAGACTCGCTGTGTGAGAGAAGTGGCGAACCCCACACCAAACTTGACAGAGGAGTCTGGCGTCCTTGTCAACGAAAGAGAGATGGACGCTCCAGCTTGTAATTACAATCCAAAAGTGTTGATAGGTGGTAACAAAAACCAAATGTTTTTTTTCTCCGTGTAAAAGGATTGTGGGAGAAATTGCCAACTGAATGTGCTTTAAAAAAATCGTTTACAAACGATTTGTTTTGTTACTATTCATTAAGCACAAAAACCAAACCGTGCGGAATATCCCACTGGACGGGTGGCTGGGGAGGAGACTAGGATGGAGCAGTGTTTCCAAGAAGAAACCATCAAGTAAAAGGTGACAAAATGCCCTGACATAAAACTCCCACACCGAGCTATCCGTCGGACCGTCCCGTCACGTCTAATTTGCACGAGACCAAACAACACGTCAGCTTTATAGTATACTTTGCCACACAGTTTGTTGAACTTTCCCTGAATTTGAACATGCCGTGCTACAAGCTCGGTTTCTTGAACTTTTTGTGAACTTGAACATCAAGTGAGCCAATGTGTCCAGTCACGTAGCACTACCACTTAGATAATGGACTTAAACTACATGCACACTCGCTTGGCAGTATTGAAGAAAGTTTAAATTTATGGACGACGATATGCAATTTACGATCGCATCGTTTGTAAATCATTTGGAGTTAATGACACGGTCACGGACAGTTGGTATGTCTGCGATTAATGCCCTGCAAACCCAATCACCCGAAACTCATAGATGATTGTGCTCTTATTACATGTAAACCGCCCTCTGTTAAAAAATAGTCGTCGTTAATATGCGCACACATCTTGTTTTGCATAAGTTGTATTGGCAATAATACAAATTCACATCACATCATATAATTGACGATTTGACAAACGACCTAATTTCTAAGCCAAATTTATGCAAACCACGGTTTGGTTTGCTGTGACATTCACACAAACTGTTTTTGTCTTGCAAATCTTTGCCTAACTTTCGTCGGTCGAAAATGCTCTCATAAGAGGTTTATAATCGTTGGTGTGCATCACGGCGTTTGGGCCCGTTATTAAAGTCCGCACTCACATAAAACTCAACTCAGTTAGGGCCTGCTGGTCGAGTGGAATGTCCCACATGGGACTTCGACAATCAGCGTTCTCGATTATAAAGCCCCACCTAATTCTCCGTGGAGACTCGGTAATTTGTTGGTATATTAGCGCGGAACAAGTTCATTTCATCTGGTTTAACTCATTGCCAAGTCAGCAGCTGCAAGTGGTCACCTGTACTTGCAATACAACAATTTTACAGTCGTAAATATATAACAATAATAGGCATATGGAATTGTTTTACCTGAATTATAGCAATTTAAGCACATAAACGACAAACGTACAACCAAGGGAAAAATGCAGTTCCTGTGCATAGGTTCGGCACTGTGTGACACTCGTGCCATTGAGCTGAACAGTAAAGGCACTTTATCACATTCACTTTAATGCTTAAAGTATGGGTAGAGGCAACTTGGATATGTCTTGATACGGACTAGTTACCCCTCCCAGTCCCACTCGTTTCGTAAAGTAACTCCGGTCTTTTTCGGTCTGAGGGGCTGGATTCTTTTGCACTTGACTTTGGTAACCCCTTGGAGGTTTTACAAGCACCAATCTTACTTAGTATCATATTACATTCCATCGTTTCCACCATTTCATATCACACCACGTTTCACCATTTCATAGGCACCACATTCCACCATTTCATATCACACCACATCGCACCATTTCATACCACACCACATCGCACCATTTCATATCGCACCACATCCCACCATTTCATATCGCATCACATCCCACCATTTCATATCGCACCACATCCCACCATTTCATATCGCACCACATCCCACCATTGCATATCGCACCACATCCCACCATTTCATATCGCACCACATCCCACCATTTCATATTGCCGGTGATTTTAATGCAAGAACTGGAAATCTTGATGACTTTGTTTCTACTGATGACATTCTTCTTGACGCACTTGACAATACGTTTGTAAATACCAAAGAATGTTTAGATGATGTGGGTATAACCACGAGTAGGTTCAATAAGGACACTACAGTAAACAACAATGGGAAGAGGCTTATTAATTTATGTAAAGATTTCGACCTTAAGATTGTTAATGGCAGATTTGGCAATGACAAATTAGTTGGGGATTTTACATGTAATAATGCTGCTGGTAGCAGCGTAGTTGATTACATATTGGCTTCTCCTGCCTTGTTAACCTGTATTTCCAACTTTGGAATCTGTGATTTTGATCCATGTCTGTCAGACGTTCATTGCCCTTTAGAATTAACCTTAAAGTTCACCATAAATCGTAATCTAATTAATACTTCCGATAATCATAATTCTAGTACTGATAATGACGATAAGTATCTTAATCCTAACCATAGCCAGTTTAAACATCTGTGGAAACGGCAACTTGCCGGTGAATATAAGATAAAGTTTAACGAGGATGATATTAATGACCTTCATTCACAATTGAATAATTTAAATCTTGATCTAACGTCGCAGACTAATATTGATAACTTTACTAAACAATTAGTTACATTATGCCTCGATCCTTCCAAATCTATCGGAATGTGTAAAAATACCGCATGTAACAATAAGCCTAAACCAGTTAATAAGCTAAACAAACCTTGGTTTGATCAAGAATGTAGATCCGAACGAGCCAATTATCTGCGTGTTAAAAACAGTCTAAAAAGGTTAGATGCACCAGAGGCACGTTCAGAAATTAAATCTAATGCTAAAAAATTTAAGAAATTTATTAAATTAAAACAGCAGCAATACTCTAAGCAGTTACACAAACAATTAAGAAATCTTAGAAGCACTAATCCTAAAGAGTACTGGAACATCCTTAACGAAGCCACTAATACTAAAAATAATTCTGCTGACAACATATCTCTATCATCCTTCTACCAGCATTTCAAACAGTTAAGCTCCAGTAACAACACTTCTGACTCTAATAATTTCGATCCGAGAAATATAACTCATTCTACAAATGAGTTTATTAATGAATCCTTTACTACGGAAGAAGTTGTTTCAGCTATTAAAAAACTTAAGAATAATAAAGCAGCAGGAATTGACGCTGTCTTAAATGAACACCTAAAAAACTGCCCTGAAAGTGTTGTGTCATTAATTGTTAAATTATTTAATATTGTTTTGCATACCGGAATAGTCCCTAGCGACTGGTGTACTGGGATTATAAAACCTATCTACAAGAATAAGGGGTCTAGTGTTGACCCTGACAACTACAGGGGAATCACTTTACTTAGCTGTTTAGGTAAATTATTCACCAGTATTATTAACACTAGGCTTACATGGTTTATTGAAGGCTCTGGCATCCTAGGGGATGAACAAGCTGGTTTCCGGGAAGGATTAAGTACTCTTGACCACATCTTTGTGTTGCATTCACTCATTGAAATCTATCTCAGCAGACATACCAGAGTTTATTGTGCATTTATTGATTACAAAAAGGCATTTGACCTGGTACATAGACCCTCACTGTGGTCTAAGCTTATCTCCACTGGTATCAATGGGAAGGTAATTACTGTGGTTTACAACATGTATGCTCATGCAAAATCCTGTGTGAAAGTTGGTAACAAAGTCTCAATAGGGTTCCCCTGTGAGCTAGGTGTTAGACAAGGTGAAAACCTTTCGCCATTATTATTTAGTATATATATTTAAATGACTTTGAAAAGTTTATTAGCAAATGTTATAATGGTCTTTCCACTGTAGCTAGTGACATAAGTAATCTTCTGAGTGATGATGATGTAGAAGTATTTTTGAAATTGTACACCTTACTTTATGCAGATGATACTGTTGTACTTTCAGAATCTCCCCATGAATTACAATGTGCTTTAAATGCTGTTTACGATTATTGTAAACTTTGGCATCTAAGTGTTAACCCAAGTAAAACAAAGATTGTAATTTTTTCTAAAGGTAAAGTTCGATCTTTCCCGGATTTTGTATTTGGAGAGGATAAGCTAGAAGTAGTTCATGATTATATTTACTTGGGTATACAGTTGAACTATAACGGCTTGTTTAATAAAGCTATCAACAAGTAGGTCGATCAAGCCAGAAGAGCGTTGTTTAGCCTAAAGACTAAAGCTATACCAAACTAGATTTACCTATCGATATCCAGTGTCAACTATTTGACCAAATTGTTTCTCCTGTCCTTTTGTATGGATGTGAGATTTGGGGATTTTCTAATATTGCCCAAATTGAGAGTTTTCATAAAAAGTTTTTGAAAAGCTTATTACGGGTCAACTAACGGACTGCTAATTGTATTGCTTATGGTGAATTGGGTAGAATAGAACTTAAATATACTGTGTATTTACGTATGTTTAATTTTTGGCTTCATTTAACTACCCGTCCTAATAGTCTTTCTAACACTGTGTATCGTCTTATGAGAGCTCTTTTTGACCAAAATATTGTACATTCTAAATGGATCGGGTGTGTTAAATCAATGTTAGATGATACTGGATTTTCTGTTCTATGGAATCAAACTGAAATAAGTGTTTTTTCTAAAAATAGACTCTCTAAAGATTTTGATCGTAGACTGCAGGATATTGCTAAACAGCACTTGGAATGTGACATTTCAAATAACAGACTATGTACCTTTTATAAACTGATTAAAACTAACTTAGATTCTGAGAAGTACCTTGTCAAATTAAATAATTCTAGTAGATCAGCATTAGCTCGCTTTCGTTGTGGAAACCACCACCTTCCATCATCCGAAGTCCGCTATTTACCCACCCAATCACCTGTTAATATCACAGTATGCCCGTTATGTAATATTGAAGCCAATTGTGATGAATTCCACTATACTCTTGTTTGTAATGCACTTCGCGAAGACAGACGCACTTATATAAAGACGTTTTATCGGACTAACCCAAACACTGTTAAATTGGAGTTATTGTTTAATGTAAAAGGTTCCCTTCAATTGTTTAATCTAGCTAAATTTATTAAGATAATACTATCTAAATTTCCGTAAGTCATTTGGTTATACTAATTCTTGCATATTGATAATGTATTATATAAAGCTAACTTGTATATACTTTATTTTCTTAAACTACATAACCTATTGTCACTGCAGCAGTTGTGCAGCGAGTTTAGTTCATCCACAATAATAGATAAGTAGACTAATAATAGTTTAGATGCTAATTTTCAAGTTTTAGATGCACCTTTAATTCACACACTATTCTCGAGTCAAATAGAGTTCATCATTATAATAATTAATTCCTTCCCAGAGTATACTTCTCAAGTTCTCAGTGTACCCACAACTGCACTGCTGTGTTTTGTGGTTTTAGTGCTCACCCCACACGCACTTGGCATATGTAGCCATTTCCCTTATCAATGCGTTCTTTGTTCTAAAAACCTCATGTACGACACATTGCAGTCTTGCAATCACAGTTCTCAATACATGTAGTCTGAAGTATTTCGCCAATTCTCAACATTATTTTCCATCTGAAGGTTTCAGAAAGAGCCCAATTTGGTAAGTAATATTTTCTTCATATTTAAGTGGATTTATTTGAACTTGTACTAAGAAATAAGGAATTCTGAAGGAAGTTTGGATAACATGTAAAATTAGTTTAAAGAGCAATTCATTTCTTCACTGACTGCATATGTATGTACATGTACATGTACTCTCACAATTCTTTGTGGTATTCTTGTGTTTTTCAGATTGCTATCTCAATGATGCAATGGTATGAACTCATGCAGTGATCTGTAATAGTTTGAACGTCAACTGTCATTGTGAATGTATCAACAAGTTGGGATTGGAAATAAAGTTTTGTAAAATACGTTTTAAGAGTCCAGAGTCACCGAAACTCCTCCGGGCACGAGTGTGCCTTGAGGCAGCCACAATAGCAATCAAAGGGATAACAGTCGTCATCGACACCGTGTCAGAGTACTACTAAAGCTGTTACAAGAGTGATGTCACACTTTGGAAGTTATTGAGAAAGAGAAAATGTCGTCGACCTCTGGAGAGCGCCCCCAGCCCAGCCTGCAAGGCACTGAAGAGCCAGCTAGTGCCGGCATCTGCACTTCAGAAGAGCCCCCTCTATCCAACCCTCAGGACACTAAAGAGCCCCAATCGGTGAGTCCCCATGGAGACGAAGAGCCCCCTTTTAGCATGCAGGATGAAGAGCAATCCAAAACACAAAGAGTAAGAACACTGACTGAAAAGGGACTTGCACTACAAATTGAAACAAAGAAAAAGCAATGCAATGCCAAGAGAATAGAGCTCACAAAACAACGAAGAAAAATATTAAAAATGAAAGGAGAGTGTTCCGATCTGGCCAAATGGAAAAAAGAATATGGTCTTGCCCAAGTAATTTTTGATGAATTCAGAGAAATGTCAGAAGAGTTAACTACCCTCGTTACAGACTACGATGATGTCAAACAAGTGAATCAACAACATGATCGAGTTGTCGGAGAATGGAACAACTTTGAGCAAGATGTCTGCAAAGAAATTGATCATCTGCAACATCTAGAAGAAATACAAGTGTCTACCAGTCCTGCCAGCTCCAGAAAGTCTGATGGGAAACGCCGTTCACGTAGTAGTAAATCTATCACTACGAGCAACTCCGTTACATCTTCAAAACAAGAGAAGATTGCACTTATGAGAGAAGAGGCAATGCTAAAAACTAAATTAGCATTCATAGAAGAAGAACGACGCATAAAGGTAATGCATCTAGAAGAAGAAAGGAGAAGATTAGATGCCGAAAAAGCAGCACAAATTGCTGAACTCGACCGAGACCAAAAGCTGGAACAACTGCAAATAAAAAGAGAAATTGCAGAGATGCGTGTTCAAATTGAAGTATTCAATGAAGCAGAGAACGAGTTCAATGAATGTGACTTGTCAGTTTCACCTGTTGACAAGGAAAAGGATTTAAAGAAGTTCTTTGAGTCGCAAGAGTGCATTGAACCAAAATCGTCCTTTGTCCCCACACATCCACCACCGACAGCGCCCTCACATGAAGATGCTCCCATTATGCCCAACCCAGTGATGACAGAGTATGCTACCGAAGGATGTGCCCCATTGAATATCCCTGATGTTGAACACCAAGGCTGTGACGTCACAACCATACCAGTGTCCAACAACAATGGAAATTCACAGGATGGATGGGCTAAGGTAGCCTTTTCCCTTGAGAAATGCTTCAAAATGTTAGCCGATGAACATAAAGAACAAGGTGAAGTGAACAGAAAATTTGCACATGCCAGTCATCTACCGAAGATAACAATCCCAGTGTTCACTGGCGATCCCCTTCAATACCCACTTTGGCAGAATGCATTTAACTCCCTCGTGGATCACAAACCCCTTGATGTCGACACCAAACTGAATTATCTCAATCAGTATGTAGCTGGAAAGCCGAAGCAAATTGTCGAGCACTACCTGCTGCTTGGCACAGAAGATGCCTACATCAAAGCCAGAGCCCTTCTTGCCGAAAGATACGGCAACAGCAGTGTCATAAGTACAGCCTTCACGAACAAGTTAGAAATATGGCCAAAGATACACCCACGTGACGGACCAGCGCTGAGAGAGTTCGCGGACTTCCTGAGCAAAATAGTGGCTGCCAGGAAGACGATTCCAACCCTGGGCGTACTTGACTATGCGAAAGAAAATGCCAAGTTGGTGGAAAAATTGCCATTACACCTAGAATCCAAGTGGAGGGATGCAATTGAGAGGTGGAGGTCATCACACGGCGTGGAAAGTTATCCACCTTTCGCAGAGTTCACTGAATTCGTACGACGTGCTGCAGACAGAGCTAACATGCCAGAGCTCGAAGGAATTGGCAACAGCAGAGAAAGTCAACGAAACTATCAGAGCGCAGGCACTTCATCATCCAACCACAACAAGAGTACAAGGTCAAAAGTGTTTGCAACCACAACCAGTAAGAGTCCAGCCCAGAGTGGCCAACTGATGAAATCGTGGAAGAAAGAGATCGAGGAAGGTTCTTGCCTTTTCTGTACCAGGCGACACCTTCTCGAAGAATGCAGACAGTTCTCTCGCCGTCCCTTTAAGGACAGAAAAGAGTTCTTCTTCAAACAACGACTTTGCATGGGATGCGCAGCAAGTTCCGAACATCAAGTAAAATATTGCCCGAACAAGAAGAAATGTAAAACTTGTTCTGGTGCACATTTAACATGTCTCCATCGAGATGTTTTCAGGCCTCAAAGTAATGAAACTTTGACCCAGAGTCAGTCTCTAGCAGCAAAGCCAAAGCCGCCAGATACTGCAGAGGGAACATCCAATTGTCTGAGCGTGTGCTCTCATCCTGACCAAGAAGGCGATGGTGACCACTGTATGATAGTCCCAGTGTTAGTTCGATCCGAGAGCGAACCCAGCAGAGAATCTCTCGTGTATGCAGTCCTTGACGACCAATCCAACAGTTGCTTCGTGACAGAGAGCCTGTGCGACCAGCTGAATCTTCAAGGACCACAGACTCAGTTGCTTCTGACAACCATGCAAGAACGTAATGCGTCCATAACCAGCAAGCGCATATCGGGCCTGGAGGTGCTCGATGTAAAAAGAGAACATGTCGTCAAGCTGCCAGTGTGCTACTCGCGTAAAGATGTACCCGCCAAGCGATCACAAATACCGAAGCCTCACGTGATCAAGCAGTGGAGCCATCTCGAGCGAATTGCAGAGAACATCATGCCCTATGATTCCACCCTTGAGATATCAATGCTGATCGGAAGCAACTGCCCCAGTATAGTTCGACCCAGAGATATCGTAGCAGGAGGAGAGGATGATCCCTACGGTCAGAAATCACTGCTTGGTTGGGGAGTCGTGGGAAGAGTATGCAAGTCACCCCGAGAGAGCAACAGTAGCTACTGCAACAAGATGATTACAGGTGAAACCTACCCTCACTTTGTGTACGGCACCAAAACGAAGGAGATATTTAATGCAGAGAAGGTGCTACAAGTTCTAGAGTCTGACTTTGCCCAGACAAGTCACAAAAACAAGCCTTACTCCATGGAGGATGCGAAGTTTGTCGGCATCCTCGAGAAGGGGATAAAGAAGCGACCCGATGGCCACTACGAAATGCCCCTCCCACTGAAGTCCCAAAATGTGTCAGTTCCCTTCAACAGATCTCTCGCTGTGAAAAGATTGAACCAGCTGAGAGCGCGGTTTAGGAGGAACCCCAAGTTTCTGCAAGACTACAGAGAGTTCATGGGTGAGATAATTGCCAACTGTGCCGAGAAAGTCCCTCCTGAACGTCTTCAGATACAAGATGGCAAGATAAATTACGTCCCTCACACAGGTGTGTATCACCCCAAGAAGCCTGACAAAATCCGTGTGGTTTTTGACTGCTCCGCACAATACGGAGGTGTTTCCCTCAACGATCACTTGCTGCAGGGTCCCGACATGATTAATGGGCTACTTGGAGTTCTCTGCAGATTTCGTGAAGATGAAGTAGCCTTCATGACAGACATCCAAGGTATGTTCCACCAATTCCATGTGGCTGAAGAGAATCGAGATCTCCTCAGGTTCCTCTGGTGGAAAGACAATGATCTCGATTCTGATGTCATTGACTATCGCATGACTGTGCATCTGTTTGGTGCTGCCAGTTCTCCAGGTTGTGCCAACTTTGGGCTTAGACGAGCTGCTGATGACGGTGAAGAAGAGTTTGGAACACCTGCAGCCGATTTCATCAGAAATGATTTTTATGTCGATGATGGTGTGAAATCCGTTTCGACAGTCAGCGAGGCAGTTTGTCTCATCAGAGCAAGCCAAGGCATTTGTGCAAAAGCAGGTCTGAAGTTGCACAAAATCATATCGAACAAGAAGGCCGTCATAGAGGCTATTCCTCCAGAAGACAGAGCCAAAGGTTTAAAGAAGCTTGATCTCAAGATTGACCCCCTACCAGTCGAGAGGGCACTAGGGGTCATATGGTGTGTTGAGAGTGACACGTTTCAGTTCCGGATTGAACTCCGAGATCGCCCTTTCACACGACGAGGTGTACTATCGACAGTTAGCTCGATTTATGACCCAAATGGTTTCGTAGCACCAGTCACCCTGAAAGGAAAACAAATTCTCCAACAAATGTGTCGTGACAAACTTGATTGGGACAGTCCGGTGCCAGAGAGTCTTCGTCCACTGTGGGAGAAGTGGAGATCTGAGTGCATGCTTCTAGAGCAACTCCAAGTCAAAAGATGCTTCAAGCCAGAGGGCTTCAATGTGAAAGTTGTTGAGCTTCATCACTTCTCTGACGCAAGTGAAGATGGGTACGGTCAGTGCTCCTATCTACGTCTGTTAGATGAGAAAAGTGAATCCCACTGCTCCTTCGTGATGGGAAAAGCAAGAGTTACTCCACTGAAGCATTTGACTATCCCAAGGCTTGAGTTAGCCGCAGCTACCATCTCAGCTAGGATGAGCGAGTTTCTACGTGCCGAGTTAACCTATCCGGACGTGAAGGAATTCTTCTGGACTGATAGTAAGATCGTCCTCGGATATGTCACAAGTGAAGCAAGAAGATTCCACGTGTTCGTTGCAAACAGAGTTCAGCAGATACGCAACTCCTCTGATCCACGTTCATGGCATTATGTGGATACAAACTCCAACCCAGCGGACGACGCTTCTCGTGGATTGACAGCGAGACAGCTAGTGGAGGAGTCCTGCTGGTTGACCGGTCCAGAATTCTTGAAGAAAAGTGGACCTACTATGCTTTCCTCTGATCCAGTCCCTAAGTTGGATGAAACTGATCCCGAACTTAGAGTCGTAACAATGCAAACATGCACAGAGAATGTCCCATTTCCCAATCACTTTGAGAAGAGTCGCCTAAAATCCTTCTCCAGTTGGCATCGTGCCAAACGAGCTGTTGCAAACTGCCTGAAGTACAAAGAAAGACTTCGCAAAGGAATTAAGGTAAACAGTCTGTCTGCACCGTCTGTTGAAGAGATGGAAGATGCGGAAGTTCAGATTCTGAGAAGTCTTCAACGAGAGCACTTTAAAGAGGAAATTGAAGTCGTCCAACAGCTTGGGAAGATTGGAGAAGTTACAAGCCGAGAGTTAGCAAGGAAGCGTAACAAAGCCATCAAGAAGTCAAGTTCCCTATACAGGTTAGACCCCTTCCTGGATGAGAAAGGTCTACTTCGAGTAGGAGGTCGTATAGTCAGAGCCAATGTGCCAGCGAAGGTGAAACATCCAGTTCTTTTGCCAAAGAAAGACCACGTCACAGAGTTACTGGTGAAACACCATCATGAGAAAACACATCACATGGGTCGAGGCATGACGCACAACGAAATACGTCAAAGTGGATACTGGGTGATAGGAGGATCATCAGCTGTATCAAACTACATCTCCAGCTGTGTCATTTGTCGTAGACTTCGAGGTTCACTGCAGAAGCAGAAAATGTCCGAGCTACCAGAAGATCGCCTAGAACCGGCGCCCCCATTTTCCTATTGTGCAGTTGACTACTTCGGTCCGTTCCTTGTCAAAGAGAGAAGAAGCCAAGTCAAGCGTTACGGAGTGCTGTTCACATGTATGGCCTCGAGGAGTGTTCACCTGGAAACGGCGAATTCCCTGACGGCCAGTTCTTTCATCAATGCTGTAAGCAGATTCCTGAGCAGAAGAGGCCCAGTTCGCCAGATGCGTTCAGATCAGGGAACGATGTTCATTGGTGCCCGTAGCGAGTTGAAAAAGGCACTGTCCGAGATGGATCAAGGCAGGGTCCAACAGTATCTGTCAGAGAGCAAGTGTGACTGGATTCCCTTCAAGTTTAATGCACCTCACTCCAGTCATATGGGAGGTGCATGGGAGAGACAGATTGGTACTGTTCGCCGCACACTAGAGAGTCTTCTTCTCACAACCAAAACATGTCTGGATGACGAGTGTTTCCGGACCTTCATGACTGAGGTAGAAGGTATCATAAATTCTCGACCTCTCACCACAAACCTCCTGTGCGCACCGGATGCACCCGAACCGCTAACACCCAACCACCTCCTGACGATGAAACCCAAGGTAGTACTACCACCGCCTGGAACGTTCCAGAAGGAAGACACGTATGCTCGAAGCTGGTGGAGACGAGTACAGTACTTAGCCAATGAATTCTGGGTGCGTTGGAGACGAGAGTTTCTTCATCTTCTTCAAGAGCGCAAAAAATGGGTCCACCCAGAAAGAGATCTACAAGTCGGTGATGTAGTGATCTCCAAGGAGAACGAGCAGATCAGGAACATGTGGCCTCTAGCACGTGTTGCCGAGACCTACCCAAGCAAGGATGGCAGAATCCGGTCAGTAAAACTCCTCATGGCTGACAGCAACCGAGACAACCTTGGGAAGCGACAGCATTCTCCTTCATTCCTTGTCCGACCGGTGCACAAACTTGTCCTTCTGGTACCCTCTAAGGTTCAAGAGACCAGGGAAGTCCCCGCCGAGGAATCACTTTGAATGACACAGGGTAGAGTCAGTAGACCCTCTAAGACAATGAGGTATTCGGTTCATGGACACTAGTTTGAAGGTTTTGTAAGCGAAAGTTTAGGTAGTTAACTGTAGGTACAGTTAGAGGAGCCATGTCACTGCAGCAGTTGTGCAGCGAGTTTAGTTCATCCACAATAATAGATAAGTAGACTAATAATAGTTTAGATGCTAATTTTCAAGTTTTAGATGCACCTTTAATTCACACACTATTCTCGAGTCAAATAGAGTTCATCATTATAATAATTAATTCCTTCCCAGAGTATACTTCTCAAGTTCTCAGTGTACCCACAACTGCACTGCTGTGTTTTGTGGTTTTAGTGCTCACCCCACACGCACTTGGCATATGTAGCCATTTCCCTTATCAATGCGTTCTTTGTTCTAAAAACCTCATGTACGACACATTGCAGTCTTGCAATCACAGTTCTCAATACATGTAGTCTGAAGTATTTCGCCAATTCTCAACATTATTTTCCATCTGAAGGTTTCAGAAAGAGCCCAATTTGGTAAGTAATATTTTCTTCATATTTAAGTGGATTTATTTGAACTTGTACTAAGAAATAAGGAATTCTGAAGGAAGTTTGGATAACATGTAAAATTAGTTTAAAGAGCAATTCATTTCTTCACTGACTGCATATGTATGTACATGTACATGTACTCTCACAATTCTTTGTGGTATTCTTGTGTTTTTCAGATTGCTATCTCAATGATGCAATGGTATGAACTCATGCAGTGATCTGTAATAGTTTGAACGTCAACTGTCATT
Organism: Henricia sp. BOLD:AAB3569; assembly: GCA_037783545.1. Taxonomy (NCBI): domain Eukaryota; kingdom Metazoa; phylum Echinodermata; class Asteroidea; order Spinulosida; family Echinasteridae; genus Henricia; species Henricia sp. BOLD:AAB3569. The sequence continues at coordinate 784,529 of JBBELK010000570.1, forward strand.
GTGAATGTATCAACAAGTTGGGATTGGAAATAAAGTTTTGTAAAATACGTTTTAAGAGTCCAGAGTCACCGAAACTCCTCCGGGCACGAGTGTGCCTTGAGGCAGCCACACTATATATTAATTACTTTGTAACCTGTACTGGCTCTCATACTCCAGTTGGGGTCGTAGAGATCAATAAACCATTCAACCATTCAACCATTCAACCACATCCCACCATTTCATATCGCACCACATCCCACCATTTCATATCGCACCACATCCCACCATTTCATATCGCACCACATCCCACCATTTCATATCGCACCACATCCCACCATTTCATATCGCACCACATCCCACCATTTCATATCGCACCACATCCCACCATTTCATATCGCACCACATCCCACCATTTCATATCGCACCACATCCCACCATTTCATATCGCACCACATCCCACCATTTCATATCGCACCACATCCCACCATTTCATATCGCACCATATCCCATCATTTCATATTGCACCACATCCCACCATTTCATATCGCACCACATCCCACCATTTCATATCACACCACATCCCACCATTTCATATCACACCACATCCCACCATTTCATATCACACCACATCCCACTATTTCATATTACACCACATCCCACCATTTCATATCATACCAGATCCTATTTGGAATACGTGGTGTTAGGGGAGGGGGTGTAACCAGTGCGTATGCCCTGCAGACAATGGGGAGGAGTAGTCTCAAAAGTGGATAATTCAACGACTCTTGATAAACCATCGATGGGGGTTTTAGGCAAAATGTGTGATTCAGAAACTTCGACGTCCCGTCAAATATTCCAAAAAAATAATAATAATAATTTTGTCCCATAAACTCCCATTGGAAATTGTATTCGAAAACTATCCCATCCGCTAGCTAATTTCTTACAGAACATCAAGGAAAATGTTGTAACTTTTATTAAAATTGAAAATCAAAATGTTGTGTTCGTAACTTTTATTGAAATTAAAGAAATTGGCCCCGACCACAGATCGTTGAATGCACGTCACGCGCATAACGCACAAAAAAGGCGTGGGGTTCAAATTTTGGCCACAGACCCTGGAACACGGTAGGATCTCACTCGGTTGAGTACATCTTAGACATTTTGATGTAAATTTGATGTGACGGTTTCCAGCAAAGTTCGCTTAACAGCCAAGGACAAGGTGAAAAAGTCACAATAGTCAACCTGCAATGGTCGGTGTGATAACAGAACAAACAACCCCGTGGCTTTTGGATCCCACCTGGCCCGTCCGGCGTTGCCTTCATGCCTGGTGTAGCATTTTGGGGGTTTCCGTGAAACTGGGACGCTTGTCGAGGCCTTTCTAAAACCTACGTGTTCTTTGCATGACACTGAAACGTTCGCGGAAGTGGGCGAAAAGCACAAGGCTCTATACAGCATCCGCCATGTTTGTCGGGTAGGAGGTCCTGCACCATTTCTCCCTCCACGTAAATATTTGTGGTTTTCGTCGTCATAAGTGTATCACACGTTCTAATTGCGTTGTCGTGAAGTTATCTTTCCTATTTTCCGTGTGTATCATTTTCTAGATAAAATTACACCAATTGTATTTTTACAACGACCATGATCTTAGAAATTAATCTAACGCACAACATTTCCTTGGATGTCCGGGCAGTATCTTTAAAACCCACTTCACAGTCTGACCCAGACCTCAGGAATAGACACGCCAACCCAGCAACATTTGCACGGCCAGCTGTCCGAAGATTGATAGAAATTATCCCCATACCTGCCACCTGTTGCGAGGGCAAGAATTCGACTTTGGTGTCTGTGATGCTTACAAGGTCAACCGGCGGTCTTGTCCTTCTGGCAAGGTGAATGTTGCCGGCGGCTAGTACCACATCTTCATTTTTTTTTCAAACCACAAGACATGCTGCCAGTTGTCCAGTGGTTTGGAATGGTGTGCTTCAGCAAACTGTTTGCGAGCCTACTTCTTAACATGGTTCAGGTTTACGGGGTTCACTGACATTGGCCTTTTTCGCGCCTAAATTTGACCCGCATCGCTTTAAAGAGGAAGAATCCCCCTTGACGAAAATCCAGCATTTAGGCTTTTTTCGATAGTCCAAACATCCCTCTTGCCGACGTGGATTTTTATTATTTTTTAATTGTCGGTTTTAAGTTGATAAATTGCAAGCAAAAGTGCGCTTTTCGAAAATGAGATTTTCGCGATTTCTGAAACGCTCATTAGGTATTCATGATATGCGCGTGACCCCGTGACGCAATCCTGAGAAAGAGAAGTCGACACGATTGTTAGCTCCAAACGTTTACACGCAAAAAACTTGGAAAACCGTCTCTGTTAGATGGTGTTTTTTGAAGAATTTTGTTGGTCCAAAAAGCCAGAGATATGCCATGTAGCTCTGCGTAGTTGTATGTTTTACCAGACACTATGGAAAAAAAAGAGCAGAAAGATTTTCTTTTCTATTACCAAGAGAGAGAAAAATGAGTCGCTCATTCTAACTTGTACCGGGCGATGTTCAAACACGTCGAAGCTTCCCCCGCATATGCATGCAGTGAACCGTCCAATGCTGTAGACAGACCGCTGTGCATGAATGCCGTTCGTTCCGTGACAAAACCACCCGTCGCAATGCACCAGTATTTACTTCAAAAGAGCTTCATTGTGAGCGACAATTTCACCGTTTTTTCACACAACAGGTAATAGTAGAGTGTTGTCATATTACATGAAGTGTTTTTCACGTTTGTATTTTGAATTACAAGGACAAAACAGGCATGATCAACATTAACTTCGTGTATTTTCCATTCAATACTGCACAGGCCGTTTTGTATGTTTCTCAGGATGACGTCAAAACCCTGTTGATAAACAAGCCAAATGACCTCGAGCGTTTCAGAATTCGGGTGAAAAGGGTCGGAACTGCTTTACGTTTTAAGCAAAAGCCTGTCGATTTTTTGTGAAAAACAAGTTGTCATGGTGTTGTAGACTCATACACCTCCATGATAAACAGATAAACTAAAAAAATGTGGACGGGGGGATTCTAGCTGTTTAAGAAATAAAAAAAAACATTCTGGAGGGAATTTTGAGTAAAAGAACGCACTAAAAACCACAGAATCACGAAAATCGCCAAAGTTGAATCTATTGTTTTTCGTGACTCTTTTCACTCTATATGCCCTCCACGCCGCTTTGTCTCAAAGCGAGGCGCGTCAAATGTTAATACATGCGAAAAGACTCAGTGGGAATCCACCCCGAGCCTTAGACAATGTCCACGCAAGCCGATCTGGTGGAATGTGTGACGTATGGTTTGAACACTCACAAGCTGACAAGGGAAAACCCCTTCAGCAATACGCACTGGTGGGACGTTTATAGTCTGGTTTCCAGACCAAAATATTCCGACTATTTGAGACGATCTTTAGGCCCAGGAGCCGCCCATCGAGATTCGAGAATTGAAGCCATGCGCCGGCGCGGCCGCCATTGTACCCCACAAACAATGCTTCAACTGCTTCCCGGTCCATGCGATCCATGATGTAGACTAGTGAAGTATGACCAGTCTAGGCAAGGCATTGTATTTGGTGGGGTACAATGGCGGACGGTGGCTTCAATTTTAGACGTCGTTGCTTTATCCAGCTCGGGCCATTATCAGCCTCCAGTCCCCTAGCCAGTTTTAAGCGTATGTTTAAGACTGGCCAAACCCACTTTTACTCCCTAATTAATGAACCCCACGTGATTGTGTTTCAGCCAGTCAGGATAAAGAATCAGAAATAGGCGTGTGAACACTTCGAGCGCGCGCGTCAAGTCTCGCCGCACGTAATTTCCTGACTAAGGCCAATGAAATTAGATTACTAGTTTCTCGTCAGCGCCCGCATGTGATTTTGACCCCGCACCAAACAATTTTATTATTCATTATTTTGCAAAAAAAACCGGGGGAAATCCGACTCAAACTACTCCCAAGCGAAGTTTCTGTTTCGGTTGCGCGGTCAATGTATCACAGAATGCAGTATACCAACCGTACAGCATATCAGCGCTACCCCTGCACCCAGTATGGGCGGTGGGTACCTGCGAAAACCGTTCGTTTCAGGTCGAGTTCGGGCGGTCTGTTCTTAACACGGGTAACTCGTTCTGGACGGATAGATGATGTGTGATCCTGTTCCGAGTGCAGTGTTCTCGGGTCGCGTTCCCGCCGTTCGGGCGCGAGAACACTGTTTGCGTGTCAAGAACAGATCGACCGCCCGAATTCGACATACGGTATTTGTGACCTCGTTTCCAGATCGCGTTATCTGCACGGCCTTTGTACACGGAACTCGGGTTGTATATTTTTGCCGTGGTCACGAGGTTGGACCGATCGATTGTTTGCTTATTATTATACAATAAAGGGACAGTGACAGCAGCGTCCACGGATTTTGGAACACGTGCATCTAGAGAAGGTTTTTGTGGGTAGGAACTGTACCGATCTTATGGAATGCACACCCTTTTGGGGGGCCGTAAAGGCCTGCCATATTAAAACGTATTGCTCTTTCAAAACTCCTTTGTCATTTCCCATGACTTTTGCCCTCTCAAGTTCTTCCTTCAATTGAACACAAGCTGTATACATGTATAACTCCATGGAACTGATACTGGCACTAACTTTCTGGGCGACAGTACTTTTAGAGCCTAAATCAGTTTCAAAATAGCATTTAGTGTATGTATAGCGGGTTGCATTTTTCATTGATAAAAAATAATGAATAATGAATAATGAAAAAAAAAACTCATCAAAATTTGAAAAGTGGTTGACGAGAAACTAGTAATATAATTTCATTGGCCTAATGTTCCTGACATCGCGGGCAGGGGTTTTTCTTTCCGTACTACATATTTGCTACGGGGTTCCATCCAGGTTTCTGATTAGTTGCAATGGATATGAATACTGATATTCTCTATATTGCGTCTTTGGGAGTTGTTAAATGGTTTACCGAGTTGCTTGGTAAAGCATAGGACTTTCAATAAAAAAACAAATGCGAGTTCGATCCTGCTTTCTGTCACAATTTGTTTAAATTTGTTCAATTACTAATGAGGAAGACCAAAGCACTTCCTAACTCTTGAAACACAGCGTGAAAAATATCGCGACCGGCACTGTATATGTAGTCTCAAAAACTAGTGACCTGTTCCTGCGCCCTCTGGAGATTGAAAATTGTTTCCGTGAACAGCTAAAAGATATAGTGTAATCCGAATAGCAGTTAGTGAGCCCGCCCTCTTGTGGTTATTCCATTGTTACTGCGGTGTATGTCTATTGTGACGTCACGTAAACGCATTGGATTAGTTCGTTGGATTAGTCTAAAGCACATAATCAGTACTTCGAAAGAAAAATACTTTTAATGATCCATTTTTAAAGTGACATTGACAAAGTAACAAACTCGCCACTGCGCTGACCTTCTGGGATCCGTACCGAGTGCGCAAGCTGACAAAACTGCACAGCGCCACCAAGCGGCACATTCATGCCACATAGTCGGTTGCGCGAGAGCGCTGTGTAGCGATTCGTGTAAACTAAGCCAGGGTACTAGGGACACCCCTTACTAGGGACAAAAACCCACTACCTCCAATGTTTTTATGCGGACGCACATGTAGCGGTGTGTTTACAGTTTTTTCAATCGCTTACACTCGGTGTGCGCAGCAATATTCCGATGCACTATAAACCCAACACGCGTCGAGAAATAATATACACGAGCCCCTAAACTAAAAACATTGATGTCAAAATATAACATTGCTTTCAAAATTCAAAACACATGGTTTAAAAGCACACACTTTTGCCAAATGTGCGCATGCACTTCCCAAATGAACAAACACTATATAGTAGCGATCTGCGTAAAACAGGAGAGGCAATGCTAACCCACAAAGCTTAATCATGTATTTTCGAGAATTTGTTTCTTTCAATTTCTGTGGTCACCACGTGCAACATACACAATTCTTATTTAGAGAATCAAACAGGTAAATTTATACAAAGAAGAGTAGAAAGGTTACGTCGTAATGCTTCTGTATCTTGGCATGACAGGTACGGGAAATCGATCACAAGTCTCAAGCGTCAGTCTCAAGCGGATATACACTGCTACAGTAATGACAAAGTTCTCAGCCTGAATGGCAGTCTTTAAAAAACCCACGACATTACATGACAAATAATTTGGTGGTATTACGTTTACCCCCACCCCCGCCCCCAATAAAAAATATTTTTGAAAACAATTGCACAACGGTCGATAACTTGCGTAAGATACATGTAATTAACATATCGTATATTTGAGACACACAATGGTGATTTGAAGCTGATTGAGATGTGTATGAAAATTCGTCATTGTTTAGAACAAACCAACTTCACAAGAGAAAGGCCTTGCATCCAGTTTTTACGTTGTTTTCCTGAATCAAAATTGATGACCGTGCCGGTCTTTGTATCAATTCGGGTGACGTGTCTGTACCTCTCTTTTCTGGATGTCCTTCAGATCCTGTAAGGCCTTCTCGTCTATACATTTTCATCTAAAAATATTATTCAGTAATATTGTGTTTTTGCTCGTGATCGACTGATCGACTTCGAGTGTTGTTTGCATTTGTTTGAGTGAGGTACGAACTATTTCAACTGGTACAAGCTTTCACTTTTTGAAAATAGTGTCATTTGATTTACAACAGAAAAGAGGTCCGTGTTTAATAAGTATACGTTTATCCGCTTGCATCGGTCGTCTTCTACAGGGCAGTTGGTGCGAAAACAACCAGAATGTACCCTATGTTTCGCACATATTCTGCACGTTTGTGAACGGCGAGTGTTGGCATTCGAATATGGTGGCTTTAGTTACACTTATCGTGTGTAAGCGGTTGGAAAAAACTGTAATACCATGCTGTCCGCTCTCGATAAATTAGTTTACAAAACGTCAGTGATTTTCGACGATATCCTCGGAAATAGGCGGCCTAGAAGCGCGAGAGTTTCAGATTCGTAACGAGAAAAATATGACAGATGTTATGATATAAAAATCTCGGGACTGAGGTAAGCCCGGGAAAAGTATGGAAGAACAAATGTGATCTGGTCACGCTCCTTTAACTGATGAACTGCTCTTGTTGAGCTGCTCATTAGCCTTTTAGAAGTATGGCGGAACAAAAGGAGAGGGCGCAATTTCATTTGGGTATGAATTTTTTTATCAATTTATTTCTTTCCAAAAACTTGATTTACATGTTGTAATTATAATACATAGACAGAATTATAAATAAAATTAATAAGTGTAAAGTGAAAAACTGAGTTATTTTGCATTTTAGTCGATTTTATACCCACTGCAAAGTGCGCCCTCCTATTGTGTCCGCCATACTTCAAAAAGGCTAATTGTCGTTAAGTGCTCAATGTTCAAAATCCTGTTGTTCAAATGCCTATTTTGCTGGATTGCTTTTTAGTGAATTTAATTGCTTTTAGTTTTATATTTTGGCCAGAGACGTTTTAAGAAAACACACATGGACTGGCTTAATTCGGTCACCAGTGCACGTCAATATGTGCTCCTCGTTTAAAGGTTGTGTGATCTCTAAAATAATGGAAATCCCAAATTTCTCTTAATTGTTTGCAGTTGCAATGTTAAAACTCATACACCTGTTTAATTTTATTGTTAGCGGTTGTAGATTAAAATTTTAGCCCTGAACCGTGTCCATGTGCTTTTGCAGTGGTACTTTTCCCGACGGCCATGATGTTTAGAGCCAATTACAATGGCAAACGTCACCACTTCGGCTTTCTATACCTTAATTTACCAGAGTTATAAACCCATAACGCATGTCAATGGTTTTCAGCTATACACAGAGAAATATATTGTATATAGCTGACCAAAAAGGGTCAGCCTGTTGTTATGCCTTAATTAAACTTTTACCGGTACGTGGCTCAAGTCATTATGAAATCGTGGACTGTATTAATTACCCTTTCAACATAAACTAGGGTTAATTATAAGAACGGAAAAAAATCGATGTATTTTTTTTGCGAAAAAACGTAACATTTTATCAGAAAAGAAAACGTTTTACCGGTTTTCGTTGCACGTCATTTCGCCCAAGTCCTCGTTTTGGAAAAAAAACCCAGAAAATATTTTGTGAATTTATGATCGCTTCTGAGTACTGCAGCTCGAAGGAAAACGAAAACAAAACAAAAACCCGCCATTTTGTTTTTTAAATTGATATGACTATATGATATGACTATAATTACATAACAGTTTCATTATGCATGAATGCAAAAAGCTTCTGTGTGCTGACAATTCCCTCTCTGCTTATTTCAATCAAAACGTGGAGAAATTGTGCGGTTTTGTTGGAGGTTGCTCGGTATAGATGGTTTTGTTGGAGGTTGCTCGGTATAGATGGTTTTCCCCAAAGTGAGGACCAATATTACATCTTTCAAAACACAAAAGACGTCAGTTTTGACTTAAACTTCATTTTTGTAAAAATATTTCTGCTAAATTACGCTCAACAATATTTTGCGAATTTATGAACGCATCAGTACTGCAGCTCAACTATATACAACTAATTAAAAATAAACTTGCGTTTAATTTCACACAGTTTCGAGTCTTTTTAGAACATGCCGAAAATTTACGTTAACATTTTGGTCACAGTCGACACCGAAAAAAAAAGAAAGGTGAAAGACATTTTGTTTCCTTGGATAAGGCTGTAAGCTTGTCTTACCGTACCGCGGCGATGGAACAAGCCTCGGAGAAAGGCCCGTAGAAACCCGCGGCCAAGCAGCGACCGCGCGCGGCGAACACAGTGCCAACATTTAATAGACTGGTTCCCGGATTCTCTTGGTCTGCATGTGTCTAAAGCACAGTCTAGTTCAAAGGTTATGTAACCGCGTCGTGTGCAAGCTGTGCTTTAGACACATGCAGACCAATATATTCTGGGAATTACCAGTCTATTGTCCCCCTGTGCACAATATTCTGGGAAGAGATTCCCCGAGTGGAGTCACTCTTATACTTATCCAATTTTTGTTGAGTCCGCCATCTTGCTCTATGCAAGGCAATGCCTTGTGTAAACTGGTTATACTACTTTCACTGGAGTAGGCCTACAGTTGAAGTATACATATAAATACATGTACACCACTACTATGTTTTAAGTACTGCATGCACATTTGGAATTCCACAAAATCACGAATTTAGTAAAGACTGTTACAAAAATGGTGTAAGCACACCAGTTTTAACACTTGGTTGCATACAGTTGTATTTATACTTCTGACTTTAACTGTATATGTGCGTTGAATACACGGTCCATGTCACAGAGCTTCTCAAGCAAAGCATTCTGGGTCGGAATGCAATATAACAGTCTTAAGTCTAAGACACATACGTGTTTGTCATAATTATAGATGTCGAGCGTGATCCAATTCCGTCCCTCACGGTTTTATGCGTGAACGACAGACATTCAATAAAATTGATAGAAACTACCATTTTTTACAAGCATTTTCAACTATTTCCTGAAAATGTGATGGCACAGTGTGCCCAGCAAAATTTATTTTGTTAATTTTTGTAATATGATTGCAAAATATGGACATTTCGTTACTGTTTGAGGTATTACTTTTTTTAAATATTAATTTAAGACATTTTGAAATTTTTATCCAGCGTTTCAGTTTTGGATCACGCTCTTTCTTAAGTTTTGTGTCCCAAGATACAATTTACGACACAAATTCTTATGAAGGGACAACACTTGTTGAAGTTAGCAACGAAATAAATCAAAAATATTACCGATTTTGCCCGGTGCATAAGTCTCCATAAGAATCAGATAATCGTGTTTTCAACGTGGGCAACCCATTTAATTTTGATGATAAACTCTGCAACTATGTGCTGCGCCATATTTGAAATTTTAAAAGGGATGATAACTTCAACCATGCAACAATTGCATGGATGACGTCAAGATTGTTTCCCAAAATTGGGAAACAATTTGAAATTGAGCTCGACATGCCTCTCTACGTGTGAACTGCCAAATTTGACCTTTCTGCTGAAAGCAAACCTTGGTGTGGAGACTTGCATTATTTCATTTGCCTCGGCACCTAACACTGCCATACACATGCTCAGACAAACAGTGCATATTGAACATGACGCGCCTGACTAGTGAACAACGCCTCCGTGCAATGGGGATGCTTGAGAGTGGCGACACGCAGGGTGTGGTAGCGCAACGTCTTGGCTGCTCCAAGGCTAGTACCATATGAGATGGATCAAAACCAAGGGACCAAGAAGTCTTTCCAGAAAGCCCCAAAGTTAAAATGCAATGGGGCCAGCTTTGACTTCGTCCGTCGCGGCATGCTGTCCAAAAGCTGCGAAGACAATACCGGTAATAATATACGTTACCGACGTTACCGTACGTCGCGAGCTGCACAACGATGTTTTGCATAAGGCACCTGGGGGCCAAACGCTGTGCGAAAAGGTCAAGGCAAGATTATACTAGCCACAAATTAGGGACCCAGTAGAACCGTGGTGCAGGAAATATCTAGAATGTGCTAAGCACAAGTCGCCTAGTAAATTACGGTGGACATTGCTGAGACATTATATCTCCTGGGTGCCCTTGTAGTGTGTGGGCATACAGATATTGTGGTTGGGGGCAACCGGTACATTTTTGGGGCTGCTGATTACTTCACCAATTAAGTACACTGAAGCAAATCCAACGACGAATGGCAGGCAGTTCAAGTAAAAGCCATTTTTTTCCAGATGTGCATGCACTTTGCTTTGTATCGAGAAAAGGAGAACATCCCATTTCATCCATAAGGTCACGGTCAGGTCGAACGTTTTAAGAGGACCCTGATGACTATGTTGGTTTTTTATAACGCGGATAACCAAAGGGACTGGGACAGTACCGATAATCATCGTTTGTACAAACGTTTTGAGATGTGGAATCCCTTAACTATAATCAGCCACAGAAACAAGCTCGTAGCCCGACATGTCAAAGGTTTATAGTGAAGTTAAATACAAGTACCTTGTTTCTCTGTCGCATCGATGAAAGCCTGGACAAAGTGCGGCTGAAGAAAAGAAAAATGGTGACATTTAGACGGATCGCGTTTGTCGTATAGTTCCAAACTTGATCGGTCTAAATGACAAATTATGTGATGACGTCATCGTAATGTTACACGTGTTTAGATATAATATGCAACACATGTTCAGATATAAGAATTCCCAAGCCAAGAAATGGTTTTAAAACCTGTTAGGCCTACACCATTTGAGAGATGATGTCAAACCATGCAACATTTGTTGGAAAATTTCGCTGTGTTTAAGGTGACGTTACAGTGTGTGGAGTTCGTATACTTAACAAAAGCCCAGTATAGTACAATGATTGAGAGCCTTGGCCTTCCATTTACCCCTATGGAAGGAAGTGTTAAATAAAATAACGCACACAAACTTCAACCAATGGTCAGCTCGAGCTTCATTATTCTAAGACTATTGGTCAAGTGTCACCAATATTTTACATGTTTACACTCTTAAAAAAAGATGCGGTTGTTACCGACCACGTCGTAGACGTCAACTATGCACCGACCCCAACATGTCAAATAAACCCTTTAAAGGCAGTATACATCATTGGTAATCTCGAAAATCAGAAATGTTCACAGATTTACGCCTAGCTTAGGCCCTACACAATATAAACATGATGACCGTAGAAAACTTCCCCTGAAATGGTTTTGTCTGAAGTGCTATAGTCTTTGAGAAATGAGTAAAACAAATAGTTTTCGTCTCATGAGACGAAAATTCAATTCGCCCCAAAACCATTTCGCCCAAGTGCCATTTCACCCCAAACCACTTCGCCCGAGTGCCATTTCGCCCCAAATTACTTCGTCCAAACACTACATCGACAAAATACCACTTCGCCCCAAAACCACTTCGTGCACAGGCTGTGGTTCAGGGCGAAATGGTTTTAGGGCGAAATGACTGCAAACCCTTTTTTGACTGTTTTCTTAAAAGTTAGACGAAGTACGGAGCTGGTTTTTGCTCAGGTTGGTTTTAAGCATGCATATCTTCAATCACACAGGGGGATAAAACTATTTGTAACAGTCTACCAATCATGTATACTATCTTTAAGTGTGGTTAGTTTAAATAACACCCAAATGTGGTGAATTTTCAGCCACGTTCTGTGGTTAAATTACAAAAATTACGTGATCATTTTAATAACGATCCCACACCGTGGTAAGACATTTTAACCACTGATATATGTAGTCAATTTGTCAATAAGTTAACCCATTATTGGGGTCACGTGTTTACCTCCTTCAGGAGTGTAAACGTAAACTATCTGTTTCCTTGCTCTATGCGTAAACCGGTTGCGTGATTGTATTATGTCATCACGCGGAGTTTGCAAGGCAGTGTATATGTTTAACTTCCCCACAGTTTTACCTATATTCACAAACTGTATATACATGTATTGTACATCATAATGTACACATTTCCACGACATGTACTCACGACCACTTGCGAGCAGACGGCAGTGTCCAAATAAGGTGCTCGCATAAGTGGTCGTGATTACCATGCACCTACCATCGCGAAACATGTAGGTTGGAGTACGTTACCAGACTAGTTTCTGAGACGTCGTCGTCTGCTCGCAAGTGGTCGTATATTACTACGCATCCACTATGACGAAACATACAGACTGAGGAACGTTCCCAGACTAAATTTTAATTCTTAATGTTTGTCTTCAAAAACTGCTTCAAAAACACCTTTCCACTCAAAAGAAACAATTAGATTTTTAATATGTTGTTTATTTGAATGTTGCGGCATAGATTCATTTTAGAATGATTTTTTTTGTGCAATTAGTTCTAGGTCAAATCGTAAATTGACTAGACTATAATACGCTAGGCACTATGCATACAACGCACGCAAACTAGAGATGCAGAGATTTCGTCCCATTTTTCACCCATAATGCACCGCGGTAAACATTGCGTGACGTCTTTACGTTTCAGCAGCCGATGTCACGAAACTTTACGCAATTGCGCAAGTCCACTTACACCATTACTTGCGCAATAATTTATGGCGTAGGTGGACTTGCGCAGTTGCGTAAAGTTTCGTGAAATTGGCTGCTGGTCTATTGGAAAGGCCAAAGGCCGAGTCAAATTGCGCGTTTCACTCGTCTTGGGACGAAATTGAAGTGAACCGGATATTAATTTGAATGAAAAAAGTTTTATAATATGCGAGAAAACCTATACCAGATTTTGAAACATTTTTGTTGGTTTACAGTAATAAACGGTATGTGCTAAGAATATTATACATGTCGTATATAACGTGTTTAGTTCATATTAACGTGTCAGGATTATAAAATACTGGGTTTTTTTAATTTAAAAATTCAACATTGTGTTTTACAGCTTACTGGTTCGTGCAAAACTTATAAAATCATCATACATGTTAAGCACCAAGGACTGCCTTTATCTCTAATTTAGCAACAAATTGCGTACAATGAACGCAGGCAGCCGTAAAGTTTGGTGGGCAGTATTATTAATTAGACTAGACTTGATGTCAAGTCGGTAACTAGATAGGTTGGTTCGTAAACCGCAGCAGCGTAGTCGCGAATGGACCTCTAGTTACCGACTTGAGAAACCTGTCTTGGTTCTTGCTATGGCAACAGCGCTAACGCGCTTTGAATTGTGAATATTGTCGCGCAATCAGGTTTCTCAAGTCGGCAAGCGAGTCGAAACCAAAATATATACTGCACATAAAAGCGGCTATCGATCGTGCGCGGTAAAATGGCGTTATATAGACGGATAAAACACGACGGTATACCGAATTGATTTCAAGTCTATAATTAGACCTGCGCCGTGACAGTGAAATCGCGAGGCCATCTTTAAAAGCCCATCTTGGTTTATTCATTTTCTTTTTCGATTTTTTGTTTCAGTCGATGACGAGGTCATCTTTAAAAGCCCATGTCGTATAATTTATTAATTTTCCTTTTTTCAGTTTCTGCATGCAGGCTCTTTTCCTAAAAGCATTTTTAAAACATAATATTATAGGCTTCCCTTGTGTCGTGGCGTAAACATCACGCATTGCAAATATCGATGTAAATATCTGCGATATCGCACATTTGTTTCGCAAATAATTGGAAATATTTGCGTTGCGTAAATTTCTGTGCAATTTTTGCAAATGATTTGCAATATGTTGCGAAATGTCGCAAATGTTGTCGCAAACCTTGCTGTTTATGTGGCAGCGGTGTGTTTTTGGTAAGAAGCTGGTGGTCCAACTAACGTGCATCGCAAGGAAAAAGACGGGAAATCGGCTTTGAAGCTCTCAGCTTCCCAACACAATTGTATTGCTTGGGCATGTCAAGTATGCAGCAAAGTTTGCGACATAAATGTACGGCATCGCAAATGTTTGCAAAAATATTTGCGACAAGATTTGCGACATTGTAAATATTTGCAATGATATCTGCGATGTATTATGTTCCTATACGCCACAATGCCATTTTGCTATTCGACGTTCCAAAATATTGGGGGTGCATGGGGAGGGTGGAGCGGTGAGGGCAGGTGGAGGCGTGGGGTTATTTATTTATTTATTTATTCATTCCATTTAGCCTATTTACCCATGGTGTGCCCAAACAGTTTACAAAAACTGGTTTCCATTGGGGCCCTGCAAAGTTTAACACACATAGAACAAATATACTAAATTGAACAACTTCATAATTACTAACAAACTGGAATAAGATACATTTGTACAACAACTACAACATCAAAAAACTAATGGTTACAGAAGAACAACATCACAAGTAAATATTATACATGCACGTGACACTAAAATTTACGCTTATTACGGGAAGGGCGAAAAACCCGCAAAAACTCTTTTTAAGAGGAAAAAAAAATGGGAAAATTCCCCTCCGGCTCTAAAATTAAAGTTTGATTTTATGGCAACCAAGTCATACGACTCCGTAAATTAGCATTTCTCACTTGAAGTTGATCATGTGAATATTATGTGTATGTTTGGCGAAGTATCGATTTGAATGAGCTCAAAGAAGACATAGTTCTAAGGTGTGCACTAAGGCTGTTCTAAATTGCGGCGCCAGTTACAGCAAAACTCGAGGCGTAAGACCCATTTCGTGCAAAGGGAATTTTCAGTGTCTTTTCGGCAGATTGACGAGTTTCTCGAGTTTGTACGTAAGGTGTAAATAGACTTGCCATATACTGCGGGGCCAAGGAATTGATGCTTTTAAAGACAAATATAGCTTTCTTGTATTTTACTCTCTCTGGATAGGCAAGCCAGTCGAGCTTTTTAAACATGTCAGCTGATGGCGTTAGGAAATCGCATTTCAGTATTATTCTGGCTGCACGTTTGAGGCATTTGTTCAAGACATTGTTATGAGATGCGTAACGGTCACCCCATACTGTGCAACAATAATATAGACTAGGCATGACTAGGCTTAACATAAGGGTGTTCATGTGCTGTTGAGTTACACAGTCGCGAATTCTCTTTAACATAGCTAATTTCGAGAAAACTGTCTTCTTTTCATATTCGACATGTTGGTTTCAACTTAAGGTTTCGTCAATAATAACACCTGTATTTAAACGATTTAACGTTATGCACTTGATCATTACTAATGTATACTATTATTATTATTATTATTATTATTATTATTATTATTTCTTTCTGGTATTCATACCAAGGATTCCTCAATAGTGCTCATTGCACTGTCACCCGCAAGCGTGAGGAAACCCATGAAGAATTAGAATTGGAAATGGCCAGAGACACCGGGGATGATCCCCCTTGCTCTTCACGAAAGAATGCCCTGGGATCTTTAGAGTGCGTTTTCATTACCTAACACACTGGACCAACGGCTTTACATCCCTTCCGTGCGCGCTTATCTTTTTCTTTGAGCCAATTAGCATATAGTTTTACTGGCATTAATTTTGATTTTATTTTTAACTGACCACAGATGAATCATGTCTAATGACTTGTTAAGGCTAGTTTCAATTTCGACAATGCTTTCTGAACTGCAAGTTAGTGTAGAGTCATCGGCATACATATATAATTTATCGGATACATAAAGAGGCAGGTCATATGTATATACAAGAAACAATAATGGGCCCAGAATTGATCCTTGTGGTACACCGACACTTATAGGCAAGGATTTTGATATATGTTTACTAATATTAACGGTTTGACTGCGATCACTGAGATAGGACTTAAACCAGTTTATTACCGAAATCGACATGTTCAGCTTTTCTAATTTTTCTAAAATAATGTTATGGTCAACGCAGTCAAATGCCTTACTGAAATCTAGGAAAACTGTTCCGGTCATTCCCCCGTGATCCATAGCTTGAAGACACTCGTTTGTTAAATCGTTTAGTGTACTTTCTGTCGAGTGCAAAGGCCGAAATCCAGATTGACAAACAGGAATGAAATTATTTTCATCAAGGTACGAGTACATGTTCGAGTGTATCCATCTTTCTAGGATTTTAGAGATAATCGGCAAGATTGATATAGGTCGGTAATTACATGCGTTGCACTTATCGCCTCCTTTATGAATAGGTGTAACTGAAGCATGTTTCCATGCCTTGGGATACTGTTCATTTATTATGGAGATGTTAAATATATGCGTTAAAGACTTGGTAATAAAAGGTGCAGCCATTGTAATCATATTAACGCTAATACCATCTGGGCCTGTTGCTTTCCCAACCGACAAAGATGCAATTTGCTTTTTGACAAACTCTTCTGGGATACTAGGGAGATAACAATGTTCGTAATCTGGTGAAGAAACAAGAGAATGGTCGTGAAAATCATCGGCCTCATTTGAACTTGTGTGATTCTCAGCGGCCATACGTACACCAATTGTTGAAAAATATTCATTGAAATTATTTGCGATGTCGGTAGGGTCATCAACATATTCTCCGTTTGAGGAGATGATTGAACTCGGGACACATTTTTGTTTATTGGGAAGGACTTCTTTAAGTTTCTTCCACAAGAGTGATGAGTTATCATTATTTTCCTCAATTGCCGAAGTGAAATATTCGCTTTTCTTTTGTCTAACTTTGTTAGTAACATAATTTCTTAACTTTTTGTTCATATCCCAATTTTTCGATGAGCGCGACTTTTTAGCTACATTATGTGCACGATCTCGTTGGCGCATTAGTTGGAGCAATTCTCCATCAAGCCATGGTATAGTGCCGCTTCGAGCACGCTTGGACTTGATTGGAGCATGGTGGTTAATAACAGCCATACAAATCGAGTGCCAGATAAACCACGCTTCGTCAACATGTTGACAGTTTATAATATACTCACATGGAGCATTACGGAGGTCATTATGAAACGTTTCGGTATCAATATCCTTCAGGCGTCGAAAATTAATTAAACGACATCCTTTGCGAGGCGTTTTCCAATTATGTATGCCGTAAATAAGAAAATGATCACTTATGAGGGTTTGCAACACTCCGCATGCGCTAACAAGATCGGGATGCGTACTAAAAATCAGATCAATAGTTGTTTGGGTGAACTCCGTGACTCGAGTTGGTTCTTGTATTAACTGCTCTATTTGGAAGAGATTCATGCGAGAGAGTATAGGATTGGGTGCATTAACATCCGCTGCATCACTGTTAAAGTCACCGAGTACAATAATTTCTTTAAATTCACAGGACGTCTTTTCAGTAATATCGCTTAGGTTATCTAAAAACTCGACAGTACTCGATGGTGGTCTATAAACAGAACTCATAAGTACTGGCTGTCTTTGCTTACACCTAATTTCGACCCAAATACATTCGACATCATCATGTTCAAGATCACATCGGCGAGTAAAATTTAGCGTGTCTCTAATATACATGGCTAATATACATGGTTGGTAGAGGAGGTAAATGAAAGCAGAGACAACACTTCTGTTAATAAACATGGGTATACCGCTACCTTTTTAATAATTAGCTTTATATCTTGGAGTGATTTTCACGAGTTTTTCACTGTTTTGCATTGAGAGAGGATCTTTGCAAATATTTGCGATGTCGAACGTTTTGTCGAAAATACCTTTGGAAATAAGTTTGCGATGTTGTACATTCTGTCACATACTTTGGTAAGGAGCTATAGAGGGTTTACCCAACGCGCGTCGCCAGGAAAAGACGGGAAACTGGCTATTATTATTTTATTATTTCTTTCCGGTATTCATACCAAGGATTCCTTTAAAGTGCCCATTGCACTGTCACTCGTAAGCGTGAGGAAACCCATGAAGAATTAGAAATTATAAATGGTCAGAGACACCGGAGAATCCCCTTGCTCTTCACGAAAGAATGCTCTGGAATCTTTGAAGCCGGGCTGAAAGCTTGAAGCTACTTGTCGAGGAAGAACATTATTTTATAAAACGGATGTTACTTGATAAAGTTGCGTTTTTCTTATCTTTATTGCTGACTTTATATTAGAGAGAAAAATGAAAAACTAGACCGTGTTCGGGGTGATGACGTCATAATGATATGCATTGACCCCGTACGTCATAGCGAGGAGACAAGCAAGTTGCATGCTTTCCGCATAGCATAAACCATCAGTCGTTATTTTTCTGTAAAATTTTTCAAAGTTTTCGGTGTATTTTCTCAGTGATTGTTACAATGAATTCATTTTTGATATCAATATCAGCTTCGTGCCTTGTTGGTGGCAACACTTGCAACTCTGTGGAAAATACGCGGTTCCGTGCGTGCATACAACGTGTACGTGTTTGCTACGAGGAGCTATGTACACGACCACAGTCATGAAGCAGCATGTGTGTAGCTCGAGTTGATTGACGTGACCTTTCGTTTTCAGTTTCGCGTGAAAAGAGTCTCGGAAAAAGACTAACATTTTCTGACTTTTCTGAAAAAAAATAGAACATAAGGGACTATACAAAGAAAGGAATACTGTTGAAAACCATGAAAGTGAAGGGAGATTTCCACGCAGCTTTAAAGTGCGTTACCGTTACATAACACACTGGACCAACGGCTTTACATCCCTTTCGAAGGATGGAGCAAGTGTGGTTGGGTGCCTTGCTCAAGGGCACAGGTACCGCCACGATAGAAATGAGTGAAACATTTTATACAGGGGCTTACCTCCTCAGGTCCATAGTACATGTAATCAGTACCGGGTTTGGATTTTAGTGCCAACGGGAACCGCGACACTGTAACCTCGTTGAGTTAACATCTCTTCTTCTGGTACGAGTATTGGAATGACAAACCTCGACTCTCGGTTATGGCACAAACTTGGCTGCACAAGACACTCGAAGCGACGGTCAGATTGCGATATGTCTGACCAAGCAGGATCCGGTTTGGAACGCCGTAGAAAGCGTATTGCAAACCCCACGAGTGACTATCCGCGCACCGCTCATTTCCTTGGGCGGTGGGTGCGCTTACAACCTCATTTACAGAGCCAAAACCAACGAGGATAGCAAAACAAAATATCTGCCGCATTTTGTTAACTTTTTTTCTACTCAGTTTAAATTTTAGCTGTCTATACCGAAGAATGAAGCTACTGATGACAAAAACCAAAGCTGTGAGATAGCCATTCGATGAAAAGGCGCCTGGGGGGGGGGGGGGGGGGGGGGGGGGGGGGGGGGGGGGGGGGGGGGGGGGGGGGGGTGCGGGTAAGTTTCGGAATTACACAAAACTTGGTGTAAATGAGTAGTACAATGCATGGAATGTGCATTTCAAGTAGTCCGTACCTAATGTTATGCATGAATGAGCAGCATTTAAAGGTGAAATGGACACTTTTCAAAAATTGCAAAATGCAGTCAACAAATTATTCTCCAGAAGTTGATTTAGACTTGCGTCGGGGAAATTGAATGTTAAGTAAGGTTGTTTTTGCCCTTACCCAACGTAATTATTAACACTATGAAAAACTTCATAGCGTGCTCGGGTGAGACATTTCCACCCGAGCACGCTATGAAGTTTTTCATAGTGTCTCGGGAAAGCACTGAGTATACAGTGTTAATAATTACGTCGGGTAAGGGCAAAAACAACCTTACTTAACATTCAATTTCCCCGACGCAAGTCTAAATCAACTTCTGACTAATTGCAATCCCCGTTGCGAAATGATTCGAACCGGCCATTCAACACCGGCTAGATCGGTACAGTCTTGGTCCTCAGTCTCTTGTGTAACCACCGTGTTTTTGTAACACCTGATGACATCGATCACGCATATTGTGTTGATGAGACGGGTGATCCTCCGCTGCGGAAGGGTAATCCACTCCTGCAGCATCTGAGGCAAGTCTCGGAGTGTTGTTTGATGATCAGCTCTCCGATCAAATGTCCGTTTCAGTTGATCCCACAAATGTCTATATTATGGGATTGAGATCTGAGGAGTTTGCTGGCCATATCATCCGGTCAATTTCTGTAATCTCTAAAAGCTCATTGACCACTCTTGCCCTCAGCCTATGTGGACGTGCATTGTGATAAAGTGATCGTCTGCAGGAGTAGTAACGTTTGGTCGACCATGCAGCTCTTGGCAAGTCTGCGACAGCTCCAATCAATTTGAATTTGTAATGCAATTTTCTTATTTGGCCTGACTCCCATCCTATGGGCTACTTGTTTTACAGATGTAAGGGTCTCTAGCAGGCCTATGGCAATGGCCCTGTCTTGAATGGACATTCGTGGCATTTTCTTAAGTTAAACTGCTTAGTGCAGTCACGGTGCACGAACACCACGAGATACCGCGAGGACCAAAACTCTACTTGTCATGTGTGAAAAGAATTAGGGAATTGTTGACTGCATTTTGAAATTTTTGAAAAGTGTCAATTTCACCTTTAAATGCTGCTTATTTATGCATGACATAAGGTATGAACCCACCACTTGAAATACACGTTCCATGCATTGCACTAATCATTCACCAAATTTCGTGTAATTCAGAAATTGGGAGATATAATCAATTGTTCAGGGGGAACTTACTTTTGCTGAGGTGTTTATATTAGTTTCACTTTTATTTTGGCCCACGGTACCATTCTTTTGCCGACAAAATATGAATTACATCATATAGGGGGGGGGGGGGGGGGGGGGGGGGGGGGTGGGGGGGGGGGGGGGGGTGAGCAAATTATCATGTAAATTATGAAGAAGTAGAAATATCCAACGTTATCATGCAATCAATTAAGAAACGGCTCGTCTGACCATGGCAGGATCAATGGGATCATCATCGTAAGTTGTCGACCTCGCAACGGGCTTGCAAATCCTGACGATACGTGGTAGACTGCATGGTCAACACTTTGTTTTTCAATACGCTATAAAATGCACAAGGAGTCATATCCAATTACAATTAATCTGCTCCCCAAAGAGTCCCCGTAGTCGAATTCTGACAGTCCGTACTTAAATTCATGTAATACGTTAATTAATAACATATTGTACATATCCTATGTTTTAAAATGACTTAAAGGGACACACCGGCTTTGTTGGCTTTGAAATAGACCCATACATTATTCTGAAGCGCTTTCCAGAGTAAATTAGATATATCCTGAAAAGACGCCGTCGAATTTTTCAAAATATATTCAAAAATTCAAGGTCACGTGACTTTTCGGAACTAGATTCTGGTTCCGAAAAGTCACGTGGTCTTGTGAGTTAGTTGTATTTCCAGCCGTAGAAACCAGCGCGAAGTGCGAGATGCTTTTGTCATTCGCGGTTGGTTTCTCTTCTTGTTGGAAAATAATGTCCTACGAACACTATGTACATACCGTATTTTCCAATATGTACACAAATCTGCCAACATATTTCATAACATTTCTAGTTAATAACGTGACATTTCGATAATTTGTTTTCATAACGACCATTGAAATATTATTGTCAAGTATGCTATATTGCTACATTATGTAAACAGTAAGCCGGTGTTTCCCTTTAATATCCCTCAGTGATGCTTGGCCAGAGGAATCCATCAAGGTATCACTGGAAAGCATTTTGCCTCCACCCCAAGGTAAAATATGATTGACTATTATGAATAACATATCCTGGCCGTAGTAACCATTTTTATCAGGATTACCTTTTTATCTGGGACACTCATGTACAAGAATAGATCCGTGGCACCGGCCGCCATGTTAAAGAGGAAGAATCCCCCTTGACGAAAATCCAGCATTTAGGCTTTTTCTATAGTCCAAACATCCCTCTTGCCGACGTGGATTTTTATTATTTTTTAATTGGATAAATTGCAAGCAAAAGTCGCTTTTCGAAAATGAGATTTTCGCGATTTCTGAAACGCTCATTAGGTATTCATGATATGCGCGTGACCCCGTGACGCAATCCTGAGAAAGAGAAGTCAACACGATTGTTAGCTCCATACGTTTACACGCAAAAAACGTGGAAAACCGTCTCTGTTAGATGGTGTTTTTTGAAGAATTTTGTTGGTCCAAAAAGCCAGAGATATGCCCAGTAGCTGCGTGGTTGTATGTTTTACCAGACACTATGAAAACATTTCTATTACCAAGAAAGAGAAAAATGAGTCGCTCATTCTATAACTTGTACGGCCGATGTTCAAACACGTGGAAACTACGCCCGCAGGGGACCGCTGTGAATGCCGTTCGTTCCGTGACAAAACCACCCGTCGCAATGCACCAGTATTTACTTCAAAAGAGCTTCATTGTGAGCCACAATTTCATCGTTTTTTCACAAAACAGGTAATAGTAGATTGTTGTCATATTACATGAAGTGTTTATACGTTTGTATTTTGAATTACAAGGACAAAACAGGCATGATAAACATTCACTTCGTGTATTTTCCATTCAATACTGCACAGACCGTTTTGTATGTTTCTCAGGATGACGTCAAAACCCTGTTGATAAACAAGCCAAGTGACCTCGAGCGTTTCAGAATTTCGGGTGAAGAGGGTCGGAACTGCTTTACGTTTTAAGCAAAAGCCTGTCGATTTTTTGTGAAAAACAAGTTGTGGTGGTGTTGTAGACACATACACCTCCATGATAAACAGAAAAATTAAAAAAATTTGGAAGGGGGGATTCTAGCTGTTTAAACGATGTAGATCCGCATCGAATGAGAAACTTGCGAAGAATTTGCCATCACGACTTGTTGTTTAAAATCACTGCTATAAAACGGGCACTCAAATTTAGGTTTTTCATTTTTATTCATGCTCTAACAAGGTAATCTACAAACTTTCAAGAATCTTGTTATTATATTTTGGGAAAATTTTACTTTAATATCGGCACATTTCACACTGTGAACAAACCCTTTAAACCTGGTTTAAATAACTCAAACAATTTTGATAGAAATTTGTTAACATTATTCTACGCAGAATGATTTCTTATAGGAATATCACCTTTTGGTTGTAAATACGCTGTAAAACAATTACCCATATATGTGAATTTGATTATGTACAAACAAGAATAAGGTCGGTATTTTGGTCAACTTGGACTGTTTCATTAAGTCATAAATATGTAGGTAAGTCTATTTGCGTTGAACGTTGTGATGTGCTGCGTGAAGTATGTGCAATGTACTTGAATTTACTTTAAATTGCAATTTCTGGGCGTTCAATATATGTAACTATATATGTAGTGGCCGAATGTCTTGAATACACGCACTAGGTTTGAAGTAAATTGTCTCCATCGCTCCATTCGATTCGTGCAAAAGAATGGAGCGATAGTACAATAGGCTGACGCCACTGAAACTACATGTAATATGCCTACGTAAAAATATGTGATTTCTCTTAAAGGTGCGTCCAACACTAGACACACCTGTCCGAGGGTGACATAAACTACTGCGCATGTGCGAACTTTTAACGGCCGTTGGTGTGTTTTATATTTGTCGCGCTTTTTGGTGTCGAAATCGTATGGGTGTTATCCTACACAATGTTTGGAAAAAAATAAGCAATAAACAACCAGTAAAAATATGCAGAATGACTTTTGAAGACCTACTTTAAATAATTCCAAAGCAAAAAAGTCTTTAAAAAGGCAGATATGACACGGAATTACGGATCGCAAAAAAAGCTTACTTTGAATTTTTTTAAATATTTTTTTGAAAACATACTATACAATTTACCTTATTGCTCGCAAAATATCATTTTCCCAACATTGTGACATATTTGCTGGTACAGTTGATTAACTATTTTAGTGTCTGAATTTGATTTGAACGTGGCAATAAGGGCGGATATTTTGTTATATGTGTTACGCAAAAGTGTATAGTATATACCTGTACTACGCGCTGTACTGTGTATACAGCGTGCGGTACAGTGGACATGCTAGGCGTTCGCGTACGTGTGGCATCGACTACTCGTAAAAATAATTAAGCGTTAGTAATCGATTCTAGAATGCAAACCACGCGCTGCCGTATTCGCTCCGTTCGCGTGGTGTTTTTAAAATTCAAATTATAGTCAAAAAATGTTTATTGCCCGAATAAGTTTGTAATGACTAATGTGTTCAAGAATCTGGCTTTATTCGACATATACTGCTTTGTCATGGAAAATGATGGTTTTGGAGAATTTTTTTTTAACTATACAATATTTACCTCTGCGAATACGGCAGTGCGTGGTTTGCATTCTAGTATCGATTACTAACGCTTAATAATTTTTACGAGTAGTCGATGCCACACATACGCGAAAAAAAACCCTCAAATGTCTAACCATGTCTCATACATGTTCCTCAAACGGGATTTGCACGCAAAAAGCCTCATCTAGGACCCATAATTTCATTTAAATTCCTGGTCCAGTATTATTTTTCGAACCGCTAGCGTCGTCTGCTAGCGAATAGTCAGACCCTTTTGGTCTGGAAACCAAATTAGTTCTATGCTCGTTATGTCTACGAGACTCGGACCGGCGTGCTCAGCAGACATCCAGTCAGTTACAGCTAATCCCCCACCCCCATTCGTAGCTACGCTGCTGACCCTTATAAATTAAAATTAAATCTACGAGCGATTGGGACAGCAGTATCCTTTCGTATTGGGATTCGGTCTAGGTGTGTTTGCTATGAGGCCTTCGTAACACTCGGAGCCAGTGTACGACGAAGTACAACCTCCTTCTAGCACCCGAGCATCGCGGTTTGGTATGGAAAACTGAAGCCATGTGCTGGAGCGGTATCCGTCAATATACGCCTCCTTCAGCTCGGCAAGGGTGCACAGATGAGCAGCCTGGGCAGAACAGTCACTGATCATCCCGTCACGGTCTGTCACGTCGTAACTACTCTGTGTATAGATGGGGTCTCGATAGCTCAGTGGACGCGAGCAGCAGAGACCACGGGCCGGTAGTGAGAGGGGTGAATCGTGATATGTCACTCCGGTCTCGGTCAGTTTGGCCTGGCTGTCGGGGTTGGAGTACCACAGGCTTAGGGGCGTTGTTACCGGGTAGCCTTGCTGGTTGGCGTGCTGAAGTTCCCATTTGAAACAGAGGTGTTGATCCGCCCCACTGCACTCATCAGCAGCCGATGCGTGAGTTTGGTACCAGTCGTCAGTCAGGCTTGGCATGCCTTGAAAAAAATAACAGTAACATTTTAAACGTTTTACCATAGGCAACACCCTTCGGAGAGGCAACTTAGCGAAAAATCTGCCACGATATCTCAATGCTAATGCCCCTGTCACATACTTGCATGATGTTTCATCGTACGGAATTGTTGGGCTCTTACGATGCTAGAAGCATCTTAACCCGGCCGTACACCTAGCGTTCAAACGCCGTTGCGGTTACACAGACACGCCAAATTTCGAGCATGCTCGAAATTATGCGATTGCGTTGCACAAAACCGTGACCACATCGCCATCGGAACGCATCGCAAAACCCGTACACCTTGTGATGCGACTGCACAACATGCGCTATCGTGATCGGATCACGGACGAAACGCAAGGTGTACGGCCGGCTTTAGGCTACAATCTTAGCCGCAGTCACAAAGGAAAATCATGTCGTGCGTCCGTCGTTAGAAAAAAAGGGCACTTTATCGGAGGTAAATTGTACGAATGTCTTGCGATTGTCCTACGACTCTCCTATGTTTTTTTTCGTCGTGCGATTGTCGCAAGACAAAACAACCATCGTACGAGGATCACAGGATCATCGTACGACAATCGTACGTCAATCACAAGACTGTCCTTGTGTCCTACGACATGCGTATGATTATCGCACAATTTTGAGGACCTTGGAAGACCCTACAATCGTACGATAATCGTACGCATGTCATAGTACACTCTTACGATTATGGTACGACATGGCCACAAGCGAAAATAAAATCCCACGACAACATTTTGATTTTCGTCCGGACCAAAACCCGATGAGAGTCCTCTACGACGCTATTTATCGTCGCAGGACACACAAATACCGTAGGACAGTCCCAGCTCTATTTTCTGTCGTGGACCCGTCGTAACGCAGTCCTGCGACGTACGTGACAGGGGCTTTATTGAAGCAAAATATTACACAAAACAGACAAATTAATAAAATATAATCATAATCAATTATGCAAAACACCCAGATATTGTATATTATATACCTCATACATTGATTCTCGTTCACTGCGCCATGAGCATCTTTTTTGATGGATACCGGCGCATTATAAATTTTCATTATTATTATTATTATTATTAAACGCAGATCACGCGACATGTATTAGTTTAACTATTTGAGTGGGCAACTGAAAAAAAGTACTATTGTTTGACCTATTGCGCCATAGGTCAAAGGATAGTACTTTCTAAAAATTTAGTTTCGTTCGGTACATAGATCAAATGCTTTACATTCTTCCCTTGCATTCCTTTCCCTCCAGAAATTTACATATCAATTGACTACTTTTGCATTTAAGAAGGCATTCTGGCGTGTTTCGCCACTTCAGGCTTATACACTCTCACTGAATGTCTATTGCTCCATGTTTGTATACACTACGTATACGGTATTCCCAGTATACGCTGCAGTCTCGACTTATCTGCAAGAACTCTGGTTCTCGATTTTCCATTATTGAACTAAAAATAGTCTTCTAGGCGAAGGATTTTGGCCAGACCAGGGCAACTGACAAACCAGTTATAGACAACTCACTGCGGCTTTAACGGAGAGATCGGATCCCTGTGCGGCCCGGCCCCCGACTACGGTTAGCAGGACGCCCCGGAGAGTTACACGAACGGATACGTAAGATCTGCATTGCCGTCGATAGCGAAACGGGCTGGGCAACGGTGTGATATATGGACACGAATTAAAACTGGGGTTTTTTCTTGGGATCAACTTCAAATCAAAGGAAGAGACCTTTTTGTTCACAATGAGATCGAAAACGTAAAAGGCAAGATGGCACCGACACTTCTTCACCGGATCCTGCCTGCCTTCATCATTTTCCAGGTGCACACAATTAATACTTTGTTTTCTTCAACATATTTCATTGTGTACTGGAGCCGCGATCCCATGCTGTCTCAATAAATAAGTTAAACTTATTTCATGTTCTGTGCGTGGTTATTTGAGTCTGTGTATAGAACGAAACTGTTTTTCATGCGTATGAGCGCAGCGAAGGAGCATTGAAAATTTAGTTTCGTTCGGTACATAGATCAAATGCTTTACATTCTTCCCTTGCATTCCTTTCCCTCCAGAAATTTACATATCAATTGACTACTTTTGCATTTAAGAAGGCATTCTGGCGTGTTTCGCCACTTCAGGCTTATACACTCTCACTGAATGTCTATTGCTCCATGTTTGTATACACTACGCATACGGTTTCCCACCCACCCGCCCTTTATGGTCTGTACGGCGTTTTGTTTTCTCGATTTTTTGTACTTTCCCACAGGCTTTTTCAGCTTTATCCGCCTATCTGATGTATGCCAGGACATCACTGGTCGTGAAATTTGCCTCTTTAGCCGGACTCCAAATTACTGTGCACCCTACAAGTAGTGCCATGGTCGCTAGCAGAATTGCCCCTGCGCCGTGAAGAAACGCAAGTCTTAGCCAAGTCTCGATACCATTCAGATCATTGCAGAGCTTCTATTTTGGTCACATTCCAGCACAAATCATAACGATGCAGTTGTATGACGCTAGCCCGAGGAACCACACTGTAACAAATTGTGTTGAGTCACAGGTGTTTTTCTGTTAAAAAAGTCAAATCGAACAGTAACTTTTACTGTTTTTGGAATTTGTTGTTATTGCACAAACGTTCTTCCGTCGGTGTACAATTTAAAAATATTGTTCTGTATGATTACAGACGGTTTGCCGTTAAATTACAGGTTTGTTCACAAACAAGAAACTTTTAATCTTCATCTGTTAAAATACAGCCATGTTACTGTTTAGTAACAGAGGACCTTCTGTTATCCCATCGATGTTCCCTGGTATGCGGCAGAAATTACGCGGCGTTGATAGCGAGTACCAGTATGTTGCATGCTGGGAAATCACTGCAGTAAATTCAAACTGCGCAGCAAGTGCGCTTTTTGTAGTTGTGCCGTTCGTATATGAAATGACAGATTTTGGCGGGCGTTATGTCGAAATATATACTGGAGACTGTTCAGTTTATAGTTCCGACTTGAACGAGAAGTAGCTGCTCTACATGTCGTGAAGGGCGGGTCTGTGTTTTCGTACATTTTTTGGTTTTTATTTGCTTTTTATTTGCCGTGCAATACTGCCTGCGGTGGAGATACACGGGAGCATGTAACCCGCCTCAAAGTGCGGGAGTACAGTAGACTCGGGCAGAAATTCCCCCCGAGTTTGTCATATTCCTGTATTTCAGTGAGTCGGGTTACATTTTTGGTAAATTGTACACCCTGTTGAAACTCCACTGCACCCCGGCATGCAAAAAAAAAAAAAAAAAAAACCAAAAAACAAAAAACAAAAAAAAAAAAAAAAAAAAACCAAAAAAAACTTATTTTACATGAAGTGTGGTGCATCTACAACACAAAAGGTGAATTGTAAAGGTCAACAAGAAACAGTCGTCAATAACCTGGACTGCTTCGTTCAGTTACATAGAATTGTTTCTGCACAGAAGGCTTTGTTAAAGAACAAAACCATGCACAAACGATCACTTAGTCGTCTGTTGAAAAACAGAAGAATCTTCTGTAAATTTACAATTCCAAATAACAGTAGAGTCTACTGTATGCATTATAATGGCTTTTGCAATATTCTGTTAGAAACTCGTTCAATTTGGAACTCTTATTAATGTTTTGTGTATTTTTGAGAGTAAAATCAGTTAATTGGAATCGAGTTGAAGGGAACCGGACCTTGTCCGAAGGGCCTCAAGGGCCTTAATTGTTGAATCATCAACTCTAGATGCACGTTTTTTCATGCTTCGATTTTCATAGCACATCGGAATCTTTCATGCGTACGATTTTGTTTTTTCGTGTGTAGAGTGAATTGTTATTCAAAACGATTTCTTACGGTTTTAACTTTTCTGAAATCTCGATCTTTGGTGTCATTCACAACTGCTGCCGCAATAATATAGTTGATATTCGTGAATGGCTTTTGCAATAATCCGTTAGAAACTCGTTCAACTTGGAACTCTTATTAAAGGGCCCCTTATTTAGGATTTTTATCAATGAAATCTATGCTTTAAAACCACTTTACTCAGTTAAAGTCATAAAAAATCCTATTTGGAGCTTGCTTTGGGGGTTAAAGCAAAGGTTTTTAGTTTTTATGCTAATGAAAATATGCATATTCATGACCAGGGTCACGACGTCACAAGAGACAAACACAGAAAAATCACATTGAACTGTGCACAAAAGTATCCACTTTTTTCTCAATTTTCCTGAAAGTTTTGTAATCCATGGCTGTTTGAGTTTGTTTTACATGTTGCCTGCTGTAAGCCATGACAAAACTGGGGGTAGAAACTGCAGCAATTTGCCACAAGTCCAACTTGAAGTCTTATGTTTTTTCTTAACTTTTCCCTTCTGTCTTCCTTATGTGATGCACTCAAAACAGCGCCCTCTGTCTGTGATTTATTGCAATAAAATCTTCAAAGTTGAAAAATGCCACCTTTTATTGATTTTTACATCCAAACGAACAATATAGTATGTCTTGCTGAACAAGTAATCCGGCATTATGAAGCAAAGCTTAGGCACAAAGTTGTTTAGGATGTCACAGGCCCTTTAATGTTTTTATGTATTTTGAGAGTACAATTAGTAATTGGAAGCGAGTTGAAGGGAAACGGACCTTGTCCGGTCTGAAGGGCCTTAAGGGCCATAAATGGTTGAATCATCAACTCTAGATGCACGTTTTTTCATGCTCTGATTTTCACAGCACATCGGAATCTTTCATGCGTACGAGTGTTAATTGTTGTTATACATCAACGAGAGCCGAAAACGGAAAGGACATTACATTGTCTTTAGCTTTTTACTTAATGATCAAGTTCGTCCGATTTTTATTCCCATGTAAAAATATCCAGTCGGACAATTCTGCAGTTAGTCCTTTTACTCATCTCTCATTCACATAGTCGGAATAATGTTAGTCTGGTACCCGGACCAAAAATTTGACTAGACTGAATTCAGTCGTTGTATGTGGAGCGGGAACCAGTCTAGAATAATGTACAACTCGGGTATTAGCATTGCAGATAATCGGTTTAATTCGTTCTTTTTACGCACTCGAAGAATCCACCTTAGGGCGCTCATAAGTGTTTCCCTTGAGCTTACCCCTCTTTAACAAATTTCAATTGTTTCAAAAATCCGGGAACAAACCTAGGTAATGTGGCAATGATAAGGGGAGTGCGCCTCTTTTTGATCTCCTAAGATGCACCCACGTTTCCTCCTATAAACAAAGATAAAATAAAGGAGGTTTTTCGTGGCCTCCGAGCGCCAGTAGTTTTTTTTACTGCTTGGACTGACGTCAAAAGCATTGCTATATATGTTCCTGGGCGAGTTCTCGATCCCAGAGATTTCTCTGATTGTCGTAGCACATGGAAATCTTTTATGCTTACGATTTCTGCCTTTTCGTGTTGTGTTCTAACAATCTTGATGAAAATTTTTCACATGATAGACCTTTTCGTTTTGTAAACACCAACAATGTACTAAACCAGTGTATTACTCTTACTATTACTTGTTTAAATGTAGCCTATGTTGTTTGAGTTGTTGAAAGCCGGACGATGTCCGAAGAGCCCAAAAAGGGCTTGGTTCCAGATGGTTACCACAGGACATAATGTAAGCATTGAAGGCATGCTTATGCCCGAGAGCCACCGAGGTTTCTAAAGTTTTTTAGTCATCGAGACTGGTCTTGTGTTTTCTGTCATATTCGCTGTATAGTGACTTGGTTATATATTGTTTGTATAGATTGGAGACATTCAGTTCATTGTGTACTGGAGCCGCGATCCCATGCTGTCTCAATAAATAAGTTAAACTTATTTCATGTTCTGTGCGTGGTTATTTGAGTCTGTGTATAGAACGAAACTGTTTTTCATGCGTATGAGCGCAGCGAAGGAGCATTGAAAGAACTATTTTAGAAAGTACTATCCTTTGACCTATTGCGCCATAGGTCAAAGGATAGTACTTTCTAAAAGAACTATTTTAGAAAGTACTATTGTTTGACCTATGGCGAATAGGTCAAAGGATAGTACTTTCTAAAAGAACTATTTTAGAAAGTACTATTGTTTGACCTATTGCGCCATAGGTCAAAGGATAGTACTTTCTAAAAGAACTATTTTAGAAAGTACTATCCTTTGACCTATTGCGCAAAAGGTCAAACAATAGTACTTTTTTCAGTTGCCCACTGAAATGATTGAACTAATATATGTCGCGTGATCTGCGTTTAACCAATCAGTGAACGAGAATCAATGTATGAGGTATATAAAGGGGCGTTCGAGATGCTGACACCGGGTAACACCAACTTACACCGGAGCGTTCTTTTAGCCATCACGTGTTACACGAGTCTGCCCCGATGGTAGCCACCACTGCCCGAGCTCGCGGGCGGGTCTGTGGTGTAAAGCAAGGTGTAATGACGTCACCTAGTAACCGCGAGTAGTAAAACATGGCGGACAGTTTGGAATCGCGACGTGAGTACGAAGAAAAACACTTATTTATGACACAAAATAGGAGGGAATAGGGCTGTAAATACATTTTGCTGAATCAGTAGATTATTTTGGTACTTTGGGCTACTATTTTTGCGTGGCGCTGGCTTCATTTTTCATCCTGAGTCAAACGATAACGGCGTTTATAAAGCCCCACCCGGCAACAACCTTTGACCACGTGTTCCCAGAATTCAAAGCGAGACCATGTGTCGTTCGTTTTGCATCTTCTGGGGGCATCCCCCGGTGTAAACCCTCCGTTACCCGGTGTAAGCGTCTGGAACGCCCTAGTGATAATTAGTGACTTGTTACAGAAGACATTTTATTTTTTTTAATTTTTGGCCTATTTTGAAACTACTCACAATAAGTTAGGGATATCGTGGGTTGTATGCAGATATTTTATTGAGGGTATGATTTCCGCTTTAATGATTTTGGGTATGATTAGACAATTGTATCTGCATGACAGACACACCATGCATTGCCATGTCTGGGGAATGTGTTCATCAGTACAGTGTATACACGGATCGTCTGTCATACACCGGGGCAAAACTAAAAAAATTGAAAAACCGAAAGTCATGTCAATCGGCTACTCCGTCGTTTTTTTAAGGCTATAAATATGAGATTTAATGAATATAGCCTCATCAGTACATCATACCATCACCAATGACTGCACGACGTCGATTAACAGAGGAGCAGCGCCACCTGGCTATAGACCGTATCCAATAGCCGCCGGGATATTGGTATGTTTTGGGATGTGGTTCAATTTTTTTAGTTTTAATTTTCCAAATGACTGTTTGCACTTATTTCTGTGGCTATTTACGAACACAAAAAACATTAATATCATCTTCAAATTGCATATTTTCAGATGTACCCTCATAAAATGACAATTTCAGTAACGGGTATTTCCACCGTTTGCGTCAATTACTGTTTGGCAGTGACCATCATGCTCCTTATTAGCCGCATGATATTGTTCTTGGGAAGTGCATTCCAATCCTCCTCAAGCGCTACACGCAGTTCTGCAAGGTCACTTGGTGGATGAGCGCGTTCACCCAGGCGGCGCTTCATAGGCCATGGGCCAAAATCTGTAAGAGGCCTAGAAATCGAGTTTCGTTTTTACTCTTTAGGGGCAACTTTATTTTTCGGATATAAGTAGTTTGGGACATGCTGAATAATATTTCACTTGTTCACATTTGAATTATCTGCTCGTAAATTAGAAATAAAGGTCAGAAAAATCGGCGATTTTGGTCGCTTTCTTGTACGGTTTTTCTCAACCTCGATCTATCTATCCATTGCAAAATGCAGTATCATCGCGGTAATCTGGACACGAGTTAGGATTACAGTAGACTGGTTTCCACTCCACCCTAGCTGGCCGTGCAAGACATTTCGTGACTGCAACTATAAAGAGAAGTTGATTAATGCCATTCAGCGGGAATTAGTTGAGAAGAATAACGAATTCGCTCAGGAAATCGAACTGTGCTGGGTTTAAGCACTCACCCGGGGGCTGTGCTTGCGCTCGCGCTGCCTATCGTTTTCAGTCTATTATATTCTGCCCGCGGTTAAGTTTGGTGATTGTTGGAGCTACGTTTTTGTATACCAATATAATACTGTTCCAGATGTTATGTTTATGTATTTGACAGTTTGTAATCTCATTTTGTACCACGTAAAGTTCAATAAAATAATTGTAAGCATAGGCCTATAAGACTAGACAAGAAGAAGGGTGTTCGCAACATGAAAACGTGTAGCTACTGTCCTTTTCAGTGAATACGCATTTAAGTGTCATTAGAGTGCTTGAATGAAGAAACCTTTGTGCTCTTATTATGCTTATGAATGTTGAATTCGGACTAATTCACACAAAACAGATTTTGCCCTTGAGACGCAATACACGCCCCCATACACGCAAAATAATTTTGTAAACTTGGACGTTCGTCAGTATTGCGCGCGCGCCAAATTCGTGCCACGAGCTAATCCAAGTATGGGATATTTATAAGGAACTGAAGGCAGTGTCTGTTTCTAAAGCGGGAGGCCCCGACAACATTCCTCAGAGAGTGCTGAGGGAATTTGCATATGAGCTCAGTAGCCCGGTAACTGAGATTATGAATAGATCATTTGAACAGGGGATTGTCCCAAATCAGTGGAAACTAGCTAATGTAATTCCTGTACCTAAACAGACACCGCCCTCAGTTGACAAGCTAAGGCCAATTTCACTGACTAGTAGTTTGGCTAAGATTGCTGAAAGTTGTATTTCCAAATTTGTGCTGAATTCAGTTCATCCTTATATTGATTGTAGGCAGTACGGGAACCAGAAGGGTACATCAACCACACATTGCATGATAGATGTTTACCATCAGCTAGTGTCAGCAGCTGAAAAATCGGGTAACATTAGTACATTGGTCCTAACTGACTTTTCAAAGGCATTTGACGTTATTGACCATAACATTGCCTTCTCTAATCTTATGGAGTTGGGTGTGTCACCTTCTATTGTGCAGTGGGTGGTTGACTTTATCTCTGGCAGAAAGCAACGTGTTAAATACAAACAGACATATTCTGATTGGATAACGCTTTTGGGTGGGGTTCCGCAGGGGACTATCTTGGCTCCAATCATTTTCCTGTGTACAATAAACAGTGCCTTAGATGAATACAGAAATTCGAATATCCACGTATGGAAATACGTTGATGACTTGACGATTGGTGAGGGGCGGAGCTATGGTACACTGAGTGAAATCCAAAAGAGCTTGGATGTCTTGCATCAGTGGACCATGGATAACAAATTAAAATTGAACCCATCAAAGTGTAAAGTCATGCAGGTATATTTTGGTCAGATGTGGATGTTTCGCATTTCTGATAAGAATCTCCTTGTCGTAGATAAGGTAAAACTGTTGGGGGTGATTATTCAGAATGATCTGAAATGGGAGGGACAAGTTGATGATATGTATTGCAAGGCAAGCAGGAAGTTGTTCATGTTGAGAAAACTAAAGGATGCTGGGTTGGATGCTGAAGAGCTCCTTATTGTATACAAAAGCTATATACGCCCAGTTCTTGAATATGCAGCCCCTTTATGGAACGCCGGTCTTACCCAGAGACAGGTTTGTAACCTTGAGAAACTCCAGAAGCGTGCTTGCCGTTGCATTCTCTCCAAACAATATACTACGTACAGTGATGCTCTGATTTCCTTACAACTTGACTCACTACAAGATCGGAGAGAGACAATTTGTAGGCAGTTTGCTAAGAGAGCAAGCACCTCTGTGAGATTCTCAGGGTGGTTCCCTGCCTCTCGGTGTACATCTAACATGCAATTACGCCATCAGTCAAAATATGGATCATATAAATGTAAAACAAATAGGTTCAGAAAAAGCCCACTCCCTTACCTCACAAATCTAATGAATTCTTGAAATCTTAACTACCTCTGGGGAGGGATGGTATAGTCAGCCCTAAGCTTGGTCATTTGTTGTATATGTATTTTTGTTAAATGTGCTTTAGTGTGTTTTTTTTGGTAATAGTGAGTGTTATACTGAAGTTTTAAGATGTTTTTGATGTATCACGAGAATTTACTTTTGTGAAAGATGTTGCAATTCAGTTTTTTTTTACTGCAATAACAGCTTGTGTGAATAAACCAAAGATATATAAAGATATATATTTCGTGGGATGAACTTGGCGCGCGCGCACACTGACGAGCATGCTGTGCCTTTAAAAAAGAATTACACCGTGGATTGTTTTTACTATGTTAAAGTGTTTGTATTTATGAACACGTACACGTGCAGTTGAAACTAAACATGGGCCGGGGTGGGGTGTTTCGGAGAGCGTTTCGGGCCGCGTTCCCCCAGCAAAAATCCAGTGCCTCTCCAGATTCCCGCTAGAAAAAAATAAAGGAAGTGCAAGTGAAAAAATGCATGATATAGCCCCTAGCCGTACATGTAATTTAACTTAAAAACGTGTCCCCGCGTCTCCCTTCACTAGCAATGCCCTCGTTCCCCATTGACAAAACAAAGGTATTAATGGCAAAATGTCACTATTTTGACCAAAAAATGGGCAAACAAATCTCCAAATAAGTATTGTTTCTCCTGTGTTAACCTATTGGGCCTACAATTTACAAGCAGCGAACATAAGATTCGGATTCAACATTATTGAAACTGTGCACCATTTTATGTCAACTCTGAAAGCATTTGCAGGCACTATGGTCAAAATACTGTTTTTGACCCAAAACGGGCAAATCCTGAATTCTTCCAGTCCAACTAGCACAGGGTCATTTTGCATTAATAATGTAAACAATGTTACGTGCAATGTGGACCAGCGGTTTCGGATTCACGGCATAGTATAAAGATCACTTAAAAAGTTAAGACGATCGAATTCGATACAAATAGCTCAATTGGTAGGGCATCTGCACGTTGATCAGAAGGTCCGCAGTTCGAATCCTGGAGGAGTCAAGTTGCTTTTTACTGCATCCGGATTTCCGAAATTCATGGACATTTGTCAACATTTGTATCAAATTCATTCAACCCGGTGCGGCGGTTCCTGGATTATAATCCCTAAAAATAATCACTTATTCAAGTTAAGACGAAGGCGAAGCTCAATATTTCTAGGCCTCTTACAAATGTTGGCCTAACCCCTATATGTAGGCCTATATTGCGATTGCAGTCACATAATTATTTATTGCTAATGGGGATAGACCTACTGACTGCAAATGGGTTCCTTTTTCATTCTCAATCATGTCAATATACACGTTGGTACGGCCAGGGCACTGAGCTTTATTGGGCCAGGGTGGATCGGGATCCAGTCTATTGTAATCCTAACTCGTGTCCAGATTAACGCGACGACACTGCATTTTGCAGTGGCAGCGATAGCTCGAGGTTGAGAAAAACCGCGCGAGAAAGCGGCTTAAAGAGTTGATTTTTCTTACCTTTATTTCTAAGTTACGTGCAAATGGTTCAAATGTGAACAAGTGAAATATTATTCAGCATGTCTCAAACTGCTTATATCCGAAAAATGAAGTTGCCCCTAGAAAGTAAAAACGAAACTGCAAGATACGGGCCTTTGGCCCGTGGCCTATCAGTTAATCACAGACGTGCTCTATCGGGTTGAGATCGGGGGACATGGCTGACCACTCCATATGAGGCACTCCAACTTCGTTAAGGCGATCTCAGACGATTCTTGCATGATGTGGAGGTACATTGTCATCCATGAAGACAAAGTCCGGGGCGCGTCCCGATACTCGTACCCAGACCTGCTGTGAATGCTCGCACATCAGGTCTGAGGAACCACGATATGTGCAACCATGCATGTCCTGAAGGAACAAAAAAACTGCCCCCCGAAACTAACTTATTGTGAAACTTATAGCGACATTTAACCCCAAAAGAGGGAATTTACAAATGTACCTTGTTTTTCTGTCGCATCGACGAAGACCTGCACAAAGTGGGGCTGAAAAAAAGTGAAAATACACTTGTTTCAGTTATTAATTAAATCTGAAAAACGCAGAGTGTCCTAAACAAAAATAAACAGGGATTTAATTGCTATGTTATTACTCTGAAATTTGATAAACGGCAACGACTATCCGTTTAATCATCATATTCGAATTATCTTTCTGCGGACACCAAGAAATCCAGAATGACTGAGCACCGATGGTTTAAACCAATGGTTCAAAGCGACTCTTAAACCTTTTAACCATAACCCCATGGAGGATTTGGTACCAATAGGGTTAATTATTAGGTGAAATAATGTGCGGCTAAAGCTGAAACCGAAATTAGGTATGCCCGGGATCAATTACAAAATGCATTAAAAGTTGTTAAATTGTAAAAAATTAAAGGAAAAATTGTTTGAAATATGTGCGTTAGAATAATTTGGTAAACAATATTTAGCGGATGGTCCCTTTAACTCGTTAATTAAATGCGACGGCACGACGCGACATTGCGATGGCACGACGCGACAATGCGACGGCACGACGCGACTATGCGACGGCACGACGCGACGCTGCAGTGGTGCTATACAAACAGTACAAACTATGCGACGGCACGACGCGACTATGCGACGGCACGACGCGACAATGCGACGGCACGACGCGACGGTACGACGCGACAATGCGACGGCACGACGCGACGGTACGACGCGACAATGCGACGGCACGACGCGACAATGCGACGGCACGACGCGATTATGCGATGGCACGACGCGACTATGCCGTCGACCACGCCACACATGCGACGCTGAAATGGCAGTAATAGAATTCCATACTATTCTGTGCGTTGGGTATTCGTGCAAAATTTATAAATTACAAGCACGAAGAGCTTCCTGAACCGTGAAGGATTGCCTTAATTTTGAATGGGACTGCAAATTACAAACCTGGGTTACTAACATTGGACGCACGCAATGACACTGCTAATAGTTCTGCGGGTGAGGTAATAAATTGGCAAATGGTTGGTAATTACGTATTTATGCTGTGGAAATACATTACGTAGGTCGCGTGTATAACCTTGAGAGGCTTTCTTTGGATTTACAGTCGAGCTTCCATACAACAGCAACGTTAAGACAATTTTGGGTTATGAAAATGAATGTTTTTCGGCCACAATTTCTTTTATTTCAATGTTTTCATTGCTGATATTACAACTTCCTTTTGTAACAAGGTTCTTGTTAATTATAATATGCAAAACCTTAAGTTACATTTTTTTCTCCAAACAGTAAACTTATTTTACAAGAAACATGAATACAGGATTTTTAAAGCGATTATTTGCATTTTTATTTCTTTATTTTTTGAATTTCCTTTTTTTAGATGATAAATCCATTTATAACGCTATGCATAGCTAAACTCCTCCTAATATCCCTTTGCTATGGAGATGCCTATTTCGTGGCACGAATTTGGCGCGCGCGAATCGCTGACGAGCATGTGCCTTTAGGCCTAAGGGCGAAACCATTTTGTCCCTACTTTTTCGCAAAGTTAATTTTTTTCTTCATATTGATTCAACATGTGTAGGCCTATATAGTATTTTAAAAGTTATTTCTTCATTAATTTATTTCACACTCGCCAAATTATTTGTGAAATGTTCAACAAAATACAAATGTAGCTGGTGATTCGTTTGAGAAGAAAAATATTATCAGCAAAAAACAAATTCGCCTTTAATTATTTTGATGACTGGTGTGTATTTCTGACAAGGTCGCTTTAAACCATCGGTGCTCAGTCATCAAAACGCAGTGTACGACGACCAAAACCGGTCAACTTCAGAGCATGTGATTAATAAGGCTTACCTCCTCTGGTCCGTAGTACATGAGGTCGGTACCGTGTTCGGCTTCCACCGCCAACGGGAACCGCGACGCCGTGGCCCCGTTCAGCTCACACCTCTTCTCCCGATCCGAGTAGTGGAATGAAAAACATTGACTCTCGGTTATCGCACACAATTTGATGCAAAAGACGCTCGAAGCAACGGTGAGATTGCGATATGTTTGACCAAGAAGGATCCGGTTAGGAACGCCGTAAAAAGCGTATTGCAAACCCCGCAAGTTGCCATCTGCGCACCGCTTATTTGCTGGACCCGTATATGTGCTGGCAACCGCAGTTATACATGTACAGCCAAAACCGACGAGGATAGCCAAACAAAATATCTTCCACATTTTGAAAGAGAGCTTTCGGTAAATGATATCAACCATGCGTAGGCTACTCGGTTTCGATAATGTATATGAGCACAAAGATAAAGCTAGTTGTGCTGATGATGAACGACAAAATGTTATTGTAAGATTTTGATACATCCATTCAATGAAACCTCATCTGGTTGTTATGGTAACCGTTATCTTAGACATGCGCACAATGGCGTGCCAACAAGGACAAAGTTACCTATATAAACACCTCAACAAAAGTAAGTTCCCCCTAAACAATTGATTATATCTCTCAAAGTAAATTTCGGAATTGCACGAAACTTGGTGTGAATGATTAGTGCAATGCATGGAATGTGCATTACAAGTGGTGGGTCCATACCTAATGTTGTGCGGGAATAAGTAGCATTTAAAGGTGAAATTGACACTTTTCAAAAATTGCAAAATGCAGTCAACAAATTATTCCCAATTCTTTTCACACATGACAAGTACAAATTTGGTCCTCAATATCTTGTGTAACCACCATAATCTTGACACATGATATTGAGCCTGGAAGTTGGGAGTAATGTGGTTTTTGAGCTTTTTTCACCCATTTGTTTAAATTTAAAATATGCTAGATAGGCCTACTGAGTCTACTGACTTTTGAACACAGGACGTCTCCTCCGGGAAATCAAGTATAAGGTCAATGTGACAGTGAACATTAAACAATAAGACAATGCACAACAGCTAACTAACGTTGGTATAAATTTGCACGTTTCGTAACATCATATTTTGGAAATAAAATTGAAGGCATCCCCCACCCCCAAATGTATGTGCCTGCACACACCATCATACATCATTAGCAATCTTTATTACATCAACTATATAACAATTGGTTTCCAGGATGAGGCTTATTATTACGTGAGCGTTAACAATTAATAACCGAAATTTGACAAAAAGGTCGAAAACAACATTTTGTTCAATGTTTTCGCTTCGGACTGAAGACATAATTGCGAATGTGGATGATTCGTCAACTATACAGGTGGGCTTAATGTAAAGGCATATAAAACAAACCTGGAATTCAATGCATTTGAACATTTTGCTCAAGCTAAACGGTTCTTAATAAAAGGTGGAAAATGCATTTATTAGCCTTGACAGATTATATAATGTCAATTCATCCGTGCGGATTGCTTGAATATTGCATTAATTCAAGTATTTTTTGTATTTTGTCTAATAAGCCATTGCGGCATTAATTAATATGTTACAATATTTTAACAATGTAATGCGTCGTTCGTCTCCTGAAAAAAATGTATCAGATTTTTCCTATTTCAATATGTTTACTCATTTTCACTATTTTATTTATTTATTTATTTATTCCATTTATTTACCCAGGGTGTGCCCAAACAGTTTACAAAAACTGGTTTCCATTTGGGCCCTGCAAACACTCGTAAAACAAATATATTAAATTAAACAACTTTACACAATCACAAACAAACTGGAATAAGATACAACTACAACATCAACAATTCACAAAACTAATGGTTACAGAAGAACAACATCACAAGAAATATTATACATGCACGTGACACTGAAATTACGCTAATTACGAGAAGGGCGAAAAACCCGCAAAAAAAAACTCAAGAGAAAAAAATGGGACAATTCACTTCCGGCTCCAAAATTTAAAGTTTAATTTTATGGCAACCAAGTCCTACATGTACGACTCCGTCAATTAGCATTTCCCCCCTGAAGTTGATCATGTGAATATTATGTTTGGCGAAGTGCCGATTTGTATGAGCTCAAAGAAGACATAGTAGTTCTAAGGTGGGCACTAAGACTGTTCCAAATTGCGGCGCCAGTTACAGCAAAACTCGAGGCGTAAGACTCCTTTCGTGCAAACGGAATTTTCAGAGTCTTTTCGGCAGATTTACGAGTTTCTCGAGTTTTACTTTGTACGTATGGTGTAAATAGACTTGCCATATACTGCGGGGCCAAGGAATTGATGCTTTTAAAGACAAATATATATAGCTATTAGCTGCTGAAGTCACTCTATACCACATAAATCGGGTTGTCCTATGTTATTTACCGCAATACCCATTCTATGCATTGATAGAAAAAAGAAAAACGGAGAGAGGAAGAAGAAGAGAAAACAAAAACAATTAATGATCACAGGATGATACCATTTTGCCATGAACATGTCATCCCGCAACAAATTACCACGGAATCTCAACAAGTCGGATGGCACTTTTATAGCTCCGTACGAAGCATACCAAAACTTATGTTGTTTGTGTCTCTCAACCTTTATAGGGCCAATAAATTCGTTATTCAAACCAAATTATGTTTTCAATGAGAACGCTTTAGCAGCGCCTCATGGTGTGACAGCACCTTTTAGCTGCGCCCTATATATGGTGGGAACTATAAGGCGCCCTTTAACGGCATATTATGCATGGTGTATTCCACACCGCTATTTAAATTACCAAAATAAGCTGTTTGTTGCAACGTGGTGCAAGTGGCGATCGGATGCGAAGTATAGCCTACAGTCAATACCGTGTTCACGGCAGAATGGCAGAAAGCAACCAAACTGTTGGTTGCTAGATATTGGCTTGCAGCCCCATAGCAGCATATCATTTGCTTCTGAACTGCACCTATCAAAGCAAAGAAATCGGGGCAACAGCCGAGGTGCAAAATGTACACGCAAAAAGCTAATTTAATGCACCTAAAATTTAGAATCTCCGACGAGAACTACCCGGCGTTCTAATTACCTTAAGTAAAGCATTCTGGGTGAACTAAATTTACGATTGCGCAAGCGTGGAAAGGCTTCATGTCGGTGTTTCCACGGTATGTATAGTTGTGTCGAACGTACCATTTTCGAGTAATATTAAATCTACGAGCGATTGGGACAGCAGTAACCTTTCGTAATAGGATCAGGTCTGGGTGTGTTTGCTATGAGGCCTTCGTAACACTCGAAGCCAGTGTACGTCAAGCAACCTTCTAATACCCGAGCATCGCGGTTTGGTATGGCAAAATTAAACCATTGCCAGGAGCGGTATCCCTGAAAATACGCCTCCTTCAGCTCAGCAAGGGTGCACAGATGAGCAGCCCGGGCAGAGCAGTCACTGATCATCCCTTCACGGTCTGTCACGGCGTAACCACGCTGCGTGTGGAAGGGGTGTCGATAGCTCAGTGGACGCGAGCAGCAGAGCCCACGGGCCGGGATGGAGAGTGGCGGGTCGTGG
This sequence comes from Henricia sp. BOLD:AAB3569, assembly GCA_037783545.1. Lineage (NCBI taxonomy): Eukaryota > Metazoa > Echinodermata > Asteroidea > Spinulosida > Echinasteridae > Henricia > Henricia sp. BOLD:AAB3569. The sequence goes on from JBBELK010000570.1 coordinate 827,054, forward strand.
TAGGTCACTTCCGTCTCGGTCAGTTTGGCCTGGCTGTCGGTGTTGGAGTACCACAAGCTGAGGGACGTGATTACCGGGTAGCCTTGCTGGTTGGCGTGCTGGAGTTCCCACTGCAAACAGAGATGTTGATCCGTCCTCTTGCACTCATCAGAAGCCGATGCGTGGGTTTGGTACCAGCTGTCAGTCCGGCTTGGGATGCCTTGAAAAATGAACAGTAACATTTTGAACGTTTTACTTAAGCAACACCGCTAGGAGCCCTTGAAGAGATAACCTAAAGAAAAATCTGCTACAATATCTCAATGCTCACTAGCCTTGTCCAAGTCTATGACGTCAGCTGGCAAAATCTAGTCCCGTATTTTACTACTCCCAGCGCGGCGGCATCATTAGCGACCTCTCGCGATAAAGTGCAGCCAGCGACTATAGGCTGGTTACCGGAATATCTTGGTCTGAAAAACCAGACTTACACGCGCGAGGCTTAATCATAGCCTATTGTTCTCTCTGTACTAGACGTGTTTTATGGGCGGGGACTCTTTATGCTCATTTTTTAAATAGAGCACTGTAAAAGCTCATTGGTTAGCGGTTGTTTTGACATAACAATACGCTGCTGTTTGAAAAAAGCAGATTTTTCGTACGTATACCCAGTTGGTAAGTTTACAAACACGTCATACCTTTACAGAAAATATCTGAGGGCTATCTTCTGGTCTTCGTGAAAGTCATCAATTTGCAATTTGTCGGTTGCATAATTCAAACTACTGTTGATTTCCTCAGTTGTAACACTACGTGATGATGTCGCCATAATGCATCAGAGATATGGAGAGATGTACACATACACATGATACTAGCCTTGACCAAGGCGTTGGGCTTGTCTTCTAGACGGCCGCTGAAGATAAAACTGAACAAAGCGCTTACGAGCTACGGAATCTGTTGCACGTATTGGCTCACAACGCGCCGCGCATACACATGCACGTACATGTATCGGTACGGTCCTAAACCCAACAGCCTTGATGGTTCTGCATTCAGCCAGCGAAACTCATTACAGTAATAGACAGCCGAAGTGTGACGTGCGTTGCCATGGCAATTGTATCTAAACTATCATGGCCGTCGGGAAAAGTACCATTTGAAAAGCACTGGGACACGGTTGAGTGATTTTTAGTTTAGATCCAATTGCCTAGGCAACCAACAAAAGGTGACGTATTCACTTCGGCAGTCTATAGGGAAACCACTCCAGCGTGAGCTGAGATTTCATTGGTCGACGCACGCCAGGATATATGTTTGAAAAACGCTATGATCTGTGATCCCCAGTTTGTTCATCCATGGAGCTATCCGAGGCAGTATTAAGAGCTCCTACAAATCATTCAGGAAAGCTGTCATATTACGACCGTTGTCCCCCACAAGTGTAATCAAATACGTAAACAGACAAGCACAATAAATGCTACGAACCTGAGATTATGAAACACATAACACATCGTAGAAGAACCAGGCTATGATTTAGCCTCGCGCGTGTAAGTCTGGTTTTCAGACCAAGACATTCCGGTAACCAGCCTAGTCGCTGGCTACAGTTTATCACGAGAGGTCGCTAATGATGCCACCGCGCTGGAATTTAGCTATCATACGGGACTAGATTTTGCCAACTCACGTCATAGACCCGGACAAGGCTAAATGCTCACCAGATATTTTGGAGTTTCCCCATTATTGCGGACTGCACAGGATCTATGCGTTTTATTGTGATGTGAAATTTGGCGTGACTGCGTACTAACAATTACCTTTTCGCTTTCGAAAATCCCGCAACCGGCATGGCAATTGACCCACTTCAGCACAATATTAACTCAATCGTTTGATCCGTTGCCTTTTTACTCGATTTACTTTAGTTCACAAAACAGATAAGTTAAGGAAAAAAAATCACAATCAATTATGGAAAATATCCAGAATACTGTGTACTACCAATATTGCTAATTATTGACTTGTTACAGAAGACATTTAAACAAGGAAATTTGCAGCCTAGTTGGAAACATACAAGCAACAAAAGAAGGAATTCACAAATGTACCTTGTTTCTCTGTCGCATCGACAAAGACCTGCACAAAGTGCGGCTGAAAGAGAAAGAACAGTGAAAATAAACTCGTTTCAGTTAAATAAATTAAATTTGATACATACAGGATGTCCTAGAAATAAAAAGGAAACCGGGACTGAATAGGGATTTACTCGGTAGTTACTGAGATTTTTGGGAAACGGCAACTACTATCCGTTTCATCACTGTGTCCTTTTTTTTAAACTTAAAGGCACAGGCTCGTCAGCAATGCGCGCGCGCCTAATTCCTGCAACGAAATACGCAGCTCCATAGCAAATGCACGGAGCTGCGTATTCCGTGGCACGTATTTGGCGCGCGCGCATTGTTGACGAGTCTATGCCTTTAAGCCTGATTTACACGGTCTTATTCTGAACATAAAAAGAAACTTATCAAGATTTATTTCTTTTTCTGTATGTACGTATCGATGGTCTAACACGGACACACTTGTGGGGTACCAAACACAATGGAACAATGGTACCCCATAAAGAAATTCAAAAGGAACAGTGGTACCCCACAGAGGAATTCTAAAGAAAAGGGAAAATAGGACAACAATGCATGTACCCCATAAACCCCTGTGTACACAGATGTGTGTTCAAACGTTTATGACTGATGGCAGATATTCTCAATTGTCAATTTCACCAATTAGTAACCCTAAATTGAGCATGACATGCTGGAGTTTCTCTCTACTTGTGAACTGCTAAATTTGACCTCTCTGTTGAAAGCAAACCTTGGTGTAGAGACTTGCATTATTTAATTTGCCTACACCTAAAATTGCCATGTTCATATTGAACATGCCGCGCCTGACCAGTGAACACGCCTCCGTGCATTATGGTTGCCTGAGAGTGGCGACACGCAGCGTGTGGTATTGCAATGCCTTGGCTGTCCCAGGCTCTCATCTGTAACCTTGCAAGATGATACAGCTAGAAACACTTACACTGTAGCTGATTGCCAATGGTCTGGTATACTAAAACCGCTCTACCTGCGCTTGTCCATCCGCATCGGTCCATGGAGCGACACAGATGCAAACGCATGAAAAACGCACGACGGAAGAAAAACGGATCGAAGGAAAGGCGACTTATTAGTCACAACTCGCGCCGAAGGTCGTCACATTCTGTTTACGAAATCAAATCGGTGCTTCTACAGTCAGAAGACGGCTGAATTCCTTTGATCTTCATGCAAGAAGAGCGTATCGAGGCCCGGTCGTGCAACATTTGTGTAGCGATCAGCTACATTGTTGGTGTCTCTGTATTGTCTTGCAAGGTTTAAGCTTGGGAGCAGTCAAGGCGTTGCGGTACCACACGCTGCGTTTCGCCACTCTCAGGAATCCCTAATAATTGCACGGAGGCGTTCACTGGACAGGCGCGGCATGTTCAATGCGCGTGTGTATGGCAATCTTCGGGGTAGGCAAATGAAATAATGCAAATCTCTACACCAAGGTTTGCTTTCAGCAGAAATGTCAAATTGTGAAGTTCACAAGTAGAGAGGCACTCAAGCATGTCATGCTCAATTTCGGGTTACCAATAGGTTAAATTGACGATTAGGAATATCTGCCACCAGTCATAAACGTTTTAACATAGATGCATACAAAAAGAAAAAGAAACTAGACCTGTGTTCGTTCTTGACAACGAACACATGGCTGTTCCCCTCCTTTTTATAAACATATATGGTGTTCGGGATGACCTTTGTTAGTGATCGTATATGAATAAATCACGATCGTAGGTCAAACGGTTGAGTTTTTATCTATTTTTAAATATTGAATATTATTACATGCCCCTTTAATCTGACATGTAGGGAAAGTCAAAGGTGTTGCTATATGTTTGGATACCCCACCCTAGTCGAAGTGTAACACAGTTGACCCCATCGTGGTATATTGTACCCCTTTCAAATGGCAAGGCAAAATCTGTTTGACCAATAGGAAACGAGGTCAAAGGTCAAGCCATGTGCGCATCTTAAAGACATTTGTTAATGATCGTATATGCAGAAGGAATCAAATTCGTAGGTCAAACGGTAGATTTTATATTGATTTTTGAATATTTAATTACGTAATCATCTTGTCGCTAGAGGGCGCTATTTCGTACGAAGACGTCATTACTTATATTTTTGGAAAGCTTAAGGGCCTCTGATAATAACACCATTGACCCCATCTCAATACCTCCTACCACTTTCAAACTAAGGGCCACTTCCGGTTTCGACCGGAAGTGAGCAAGGTCAAAGGTCACGGCCATATTTTTTGGATACACCACCCTAGGTCGAAGTGTAATACAGTTGACCACATGCAGATATCTTGTACCACTTTCAAATGGCAAGGCAAAATCTGTTAGACCAATAGGAAACGAGGTCAAAGGTCAAGGGGTGTGCGCATCTCAAAGACCTTTGTTAGTCATCGTATATGCCGAAGGAATCAAGATCGTAGGTCAAACGGTTGATTTTTTATTGATTTTCCAATATTTCATTACGTAATCATCTTGTCGCTAGAGGGCGCTATTTCGTACGATGACGTCATCACTTATATTTTTGGAAAGCTTAAGGGCCTCTGGTAATAACACCATTGACCCCATCTCAATACCTCCTTTCACTTTCAAACTAAGGGCCACTTCCGGTTTCGACCGGAAGTGAGCAAGGTCAAAGGTCACAAAAATATTTTTTAGATACCCCACCCTAGTCGAAGTGTAACACAAGTGACTTTGTCCAAATATCTTGCACCACTTTCAAATGGCAAGGCAAAATCTGTTTGACCAATAGGAAACGAGGTCAAAGGTCAAGGGGTGTGCGCATCTCAAAGACCTTTGTTAGTCATCGTATATGCCGAAGGAATCAAGATCGTAGGTCAAACGGTTGATTTTTTATTGATTTTTGAATATTTAATTTATTAAACTTCATACCCCTTTAATCTGACACGTGATGACGTCATCATGACGTCATTAGTACTGTGCACAACTTTACATAGTGACCAATGTCCATGTGAAGTTTGAAGTCAATCATGAATGTGCAAGTGCCCGAAATAGCGTCTGAAAAAAGTGGAAGAAGGAAAAGAACAAAAACTAGAAATGTGTTCGTTGAAAACGAACACATGGCTGTTCCCCTCCTTTTTATAAACATATGTGGTGTTCGGGATGACCTTTGTTAGTGATTGTATATGAAGAAATCACGATCGTATGTCAAACGGTTGAGTTTTTATCGATTTTTAAATATTGAATATTATTACATGCCACTTTAATCTGACATGTAGGGAAGGTCAAAGGTGTTGCTATATGTTTGGATACCCCACCCTAGTCGAAGTGTAACACAGTTGACCCCATCGTGATATATTGTACCCCTTTCAAATGGCAAGGCAAAATCTGTTTGACCAATAGGAAACGAGGTCAAAGGTCAAGCCATGTGCGCATCTTAAAGACATTTGTTAGTGATCGTATATGCAGAAGGAATCAAATTTGTAGGTCAAACGGTAGATTTTTTATTGATTTTTGAATATTTAATTACGTAATCATCTTGTCGCTAGAGGGCGCTATTTCCTACGATGACGTCATCACTTATATTTTTGGAAAGCTTAAGGGCCTCTGGTAATAACACCATTGACCCTATCTCAATACCTCCTTTCACTTTCAAACTAAGGGCCACTTCCGGTTTCGACCGGAAGTGAGCAAGGTCAAAGGTCACGGCCATATTTTTTGGATACACCACCCTAGGTCCAAGTGTAATACAGTTGACCACATCCAGATATCTTGTACCACTTTCAAATGGCAAGGCAAAATCTGTTAGACCAATAGGAAACGAGGTCAAAGGTCAAGCCCTGTGCGCATCTTAAAGACATTTGTTAGTGATCGTATATGCCACAGGAATCAAGATCGTAGGTCAAACAGTTGATTTTTTATTGATTTTTGAATATTTAATTACGTAATCATCTTGTCGGTAGAGGGCGCTATTTCGTACGATGACGTCATCACTTATATTTTTGGAAAGCTTAAGGGCCTCTGGTAATAACACCATTGACCCCATCTCAATACCTCCTTTCACTTTCAAACTAAGGGCCACTTCCGGTTTCGACCGGAAGTGAGCAAGGTCAAAGGTCACAAAAATATTTTTTAGATACCCCACCCTAGTCGAAGTGTAACACAAGTGACTTTGTCCAAATATCTTGCACCACTTTCAAATGGCAAGGCAAAATCTGTTTGACCAATAGGAAACGAGGTCAAAGGTCAAGGCGTGTGCGCATCTCAAAGACCCTTGATAGTCATCGTATATGGCGAAGGAATCAAGATCGTAGGTCAAACGGTTGAATTTTTATTGATTTTTGAATATTTAATTTATTAAACTTCATACCCCTTTAATCTGACACGTGATGACGTCATGATTACGTCATTAGTACTATGCACTAATTCACATAGTGACCAATGTCCATGTAAAGTTTGAAGTCAATCATCAATGTGCAAGTGTCCGAAATAGCGTCTGAAAAAAGTGGAAGAAGTAAAAGAATAAAAAAAAAAAAAAAAAAAAAAAAAATCTTAACGAAAACAAAGGCTGTTCCAACTCGAGTCGGAACAGCCAATAAAAACTAGAAATGTGTTCGTTGAAAACGAACACATGGCTGTTCCCCTCCTTTTTATAAACATATGTGGTGTTCGGGATGACCTTTGTTAGTGATTGTATATGAATAAATCACGATCGTATGTCAAACGGTTGAGTTTTTATCGATTTTTAAATATTGAATATTATTACATGCCACTTTAATCTGACATGTAGGGAAGGTCAAAGGTGTTGCTATATGTTTGGATACCCCACCCTAGTCGAAGTGTAACACAGTTGACCCCATCGTGATATATTGTACCCCTTTCAAATGGCAAGGCAAAATCTGTTTGACCAATAGGAAACGAGGTCAAAGGTCAAGCCATGTGCGCATCTTAAAGACATTTGTTAGTGATCGTATATGCAGAAGGAATCAAATTCGTAGGTCAAACGGTAGATTTTTTATTGATTTTTGAATATTTAATTACGTAATCATCTTGTCGCTAGAGGGCGCTATTTCCTACGATGACGTCATCACTTATATTTTTGGAAAGCTTAAGGGCCTCTGGTAATAACACCATTGACCCTATCTCAATACCTCCTTTCACTTTCAAACTAAGGGCCACTTCCGGTTTCGACCGGAAGTGAGCAAGGTCAAAGGTCACGGCCATATTTTTTAGATACCCCACCCTAGTCGAAGTGTAACACAAGTGACTTTGTCCAAATATCTTGCACCACTTTCAAATGGCAAGGCAAAATCTGTTAGACCAATAGGAAACGAGGTCAAAGGTCAAGGGGTGTGCGCATCTCAAAGACCTTTGTTAGTCATCGTATATGCCGAAGGAATCAAGATCGTAGGTCAAACGGTTGATTTTTTATTGATTTTTGAATATTTAATTTATTAAACTTCATGCCCCTTTAATCTGACACGTGATGACGTCATCATGACGTCATTAGTACTGTGCACTAATTCACATAGTGACCAATGTCCATGTGAAGTTTGAAGTCAATCATGAATGTGCAAGTGCCCGAAAAAGCGTCTGAAAAAAGTGGAAGAAGGAAAAGAATAAAAAAAAAAATAAAAAAAAAAATAAAAAAAAAAAAAATCTTAACGAAAACAAAGGCTGTTCCCAACCGTGTTGGAACAGCCAAAAAGAAAAAAAAAAAAAATCGTAACGAAAACAAAGGCTGTTCCGACCCGAATCGGAACAGCCAATTAAATCTTTATATGTTTCTTTTGATGTTCAGTATACATTTGTTGTAAAACACCAGCCAACAAATGTAAGACAATGGGTCGTATGAATAAAAACTAGCAAATGCTAGGAAGTTCAAGTAAACAGGTAAAGCATTAACTACGAAGTATAATCATTTAGACTAAGCAAATTCTTCAGTTCATATGAATAAAAAGTTTCTTTTACCGTTCAGCATGTACTCGTAGAAACGGTAGTAAATGCTTATTACACCCAACCCAAAAAGTAAGTTCCCGTCTAATACTTTTTAATGTAGCTCAAAAACTGTTTTATTGATATTTAATAAGTGGTGTGTGCACAGATGTCTTACTAACATTCACTAGTCTCACAATGAGTGGTTACAGTTGGACAAAAGACAGAATTTTCACCATTAAATCGTGCATTTTGAGGAATTTTGCGCAAAAAGAGAAATACATGTAGCACTTTTATCAGCATGTTCACTTTTACACATACATGTATGACCATAATTATACATTGTTTTCTGACTACGATTACTCCTTGTCTTAACTTCAGGTATATAGCCCAATGAAAATAATACACGACGTTTGTGCTTAGCTACAAGAACTGTTCAAAAATGAGTGGAACCGCTGTCTTTTGCAATCACCATAAGACACCTGTTTCCCAACTGTAACAAGTCGCTGTGTTCGTAAAGCCTTACCACTGGTTAAACACTTGCAGATATTTTTTAGTATGTCCCTACATTAGCAAACAGAAACAAATTCGGAACGGTCATAAAACACGAGCAAACAGATGTTTCTCAGTGTTTGCCAATAGCTGCATGTCCAAAAATCGGCAAACACGGTTTGGTGAAGTTTGCTGGTACCACTATTTGATTGACAAAAATCAATCAAATAGTTTTTGAGTTAGATAATAAAGTATTCGACGGGAACTCACTTTTTTTGATTGGTGTACTTGTGCGCAGTTCATTTCCATCGCTCTGTGTGTACGCACATAGACAATAGAAGCCCAATTGTTAAAACATATTAATGGATTTTAACAATATGGATTCTATTGTGTATGGTTGCAACCAAGTAAATAGGGCTCCCATAAATGCTAAATGCCAAATTTTCAAAAATCATTTAAACAACATCCAAAATACTCATTGAAGTCTCAGCTTTTCAATTCTGTTCAATTTGATGAGGGTAATATCCGTCACTTTTATTCCTTAATTTCTACTTTAAACAAACTTACCCCTGCAACAGTGAAAATTGCTAAACATACTAAACATACTTTTACTATTTAGCAAATGCTTTCCAGTAAAAGCATTGGGTGGTATGAATAAAAACTAGAATTTGCTTTTACTACCAATTTTGAAGCATTTACTTACGTTTGTATGAATAAAAACTAAGTACATGCTTTTACGGAAAAGAATTTGCTAAATAGTAAAAGTGTTTACTTTTTGGTGTTCCAGCATTTGCTATAGACCAGTAGCATTTGCTTCGATTGGTCTTTATAAAAAGGAGTAAGTGCTAGTAATTTCGATTATTTACTATTCAATTTTCGAGGGTGGGTATGGGCAGACTTGAAAAGGGTTAACCAAATACTAGTGCACAAAATGGTAGCATTCAGGATTGCAGTTTGGAAGGAAAAAGTGTATACCCTTAGAAGAGATTGTCCTGAATCTATTACAAACATTTGTGCCGATTTTAGAAACGAAATGTGGGGAATAGATGCTAGTCGCGCGCTGATACTCAACCCATGTTGTTCGGAAGGAAAAGGTGCATGTAGGGTCTTATAGAAGGGATTGTCCTAAATTTTAATACAAATATCTGTACCGATTTTATGATCGAAATGTGGGGAATACATGACCAATCATGTCTGGTGAATTGGGAGGTGTCTGCCAGTCCTGCGCTGATACTCGCAACCCATGTTCTTTTTCAGCTTTTACGACGTCCTTTGATGGTTTCCATAGCTCTGTGTACGTGTACAGACAATGGAAGCCCCATTGTTAAAAGCCATTCAATTGTGCATTTACTATCATCTGTACTAGTAGATGCTGAACAGTAAAATAATTGTTTTATTCATATAAATCAAAGCATTTACTTGTTCTAAATGCTTATACTTCTAGTAAATGCTTTTAATTTAACTTCCCAGCATTTGCTAGTTTTCATAAATACGACCCAATGGGGCTTTAATAGGTAAAAACTTGTGGTTGAGGGCACTCAACCACAATTGCTCCATCCTTCAGAAGAGATCAGTCAAGTGAATCAAAAGGTCAGCCCTAACTAGGAGTGACTAGTTCTTGTTGTCAAACAATCAGATACCTGGTTCTTGTCTGCGTTTCTCAGAGTGAGGTTGCCGTTAGAATGACTCTAGTATTCTATACGAATCCTTGGATGTGGAGTTTTCAAGTTTTATTACCAAAAGTTGTGGGTTTGCCCCGAAATGGTCGTTGCGGTGTTAACCATTGAGACAAAGATTAATTTAGCCTTAAAATATCAACGCTTATTTTGTTCGTGGTGTAAATATACCCTTTTTAGGAGAAAGTAATAATAAAAAAATTACACTTAATTTACCGTGAATTTAGTTTTTATCAATATACGACCCAGTGGGTCGCAACATTTAGGTGAAAACTCGTGGTTGAAGGCACTGAACCACAATTGCTCCATCCTTCGGAAGTGATATAAAACCGTCGGTCCAGTGTGTTGTGTAACATACTTAAAAGAATAAGGGGGTGTCCCTGCTATCTGACTGTCAGCTGCCAATTGCGCCACCCACCTATTTTATATCGATGTTTAGGTGGAAGCCGCTCATGGGAAAAATCATGCATTTGTACATAAGACGGCCGAAGTGTGACGTTGGTTGTCATGGACTTTTGCTCTAAATATTGACCCATCGGCTAAAGCATCCATTGAAAGCACATTGAAGTGATTTCAGTGTATAGCCATTGCCTATAAAAACAAACAAAAAGTGACGTACTAACTGTGGCTGCAATTTTTCCTAGAAGTATCGAATCTTGATCAATACATAATGCAGAGGTTTGTCGAATGCAGTGAAATTCTTTTGCGTAGTGCGCTGAGAAACATTATAACCGAATAAAAGATTTTTAAAGTGATTATTTGTTGTTGTTTTAAACATTTATAGTTTGCCTTTTTTAAGCCGATAAACCATCCATAACCTGGTATTGCAGTGCTATTTCTGACGGTCGCTTTGAACCACCGGTAGTCGGACATCCATGAATGTACTCTGGATTCATTGGTGTCATGAGAAAGACATCCTGAGATCTCAGGGAATTTCCACTCTGCGAAGCGACGTGACAATACCCTGAGGAAATACACGCAAATCTGTGGAGCGAGCCGGCTGTTGTCTGAGCCAACTCACGCCCGAGTCATTTTGATGTAATTTAATCAATTCGGTCATGTTATGCCGAAAAGAAACAATTTCTATACTTTCCAGAAATTGTATTGGGTTCCGTTCCTTATAACTGTCCCATTCCTACCAAACTTTCAAACGACGAACCTTAGGCCTATTTACTCCGCAGTTTTTCAAATTAATAACAGGGATGCATGCTGACTAATGTAATGGAACGGATTCCCCAGTATGCTTTAAATAGCAGCCAATCGCCGACGCGGACAACGGCCAGCATTCGAGTACATGTATCACATGCATGCACGGTGTTTACAATCTGCGCGCGTTACATTTGAATGCCTGCAATCGTGCTGCAATCGTCCTGATTGGTCCAGCAGAGGCGACAAGATTTCTGTCGCTAGTCCCACCGGGAAATGGGGCCTTTTTCAACAGGGCCACTGTACGCAGGAGTTAGGGAGTGCGTTAAAGGGGCACTGTTGCAAGAGGATGGAGAAAGAGGACACGGTGTTAAAGAGACTGTTGTTGCCAGGACACACTGTATAGGACATCCATATTCCAGGACACCCTATATTCACTACATAAATGTGACAAAGGGACCCCCTGCATGCCCATGCACCTAAATACACTCTTTCCTTTTGTTAACGAATCAATCTTATTCCCCTAAAATCTGAAAGAAATTCCTAAATTTCGTTGGCTGACCCTCTGTCGTATTATATCGTATACCAAATGTCTAGCACCGGGGGTTAAACATTCTGAAATGATGTGAAACAAAAATAATCTGAAACAGCAGAGACTGTCTGACTCAGCCCATATAAACAATGGCAGACGGAACATTGGGGCGTATGAATAAAAAGTAGTAAATACTGAGAAGTATTAGCAAAGAGTAAAAGAATTTACTTCAAAGTAGAAGCATTCAGTAAAAGCATCTTCTACATTCCGTATGAATAATCTTATTCTTTTACTGCAAAGCACTCACTTAATTCTTTGTAGTAAATGCTTCTGCAAATCATGCTGCGTGCATGCATGGCCGAATGACTTTGAAGAAATAAAACTATCTCCTTTGTGTTGTAAAACCTTTCACGTACACTCCACACACACGCACGCAAGCAGTATTAGGTTAGAAGTTAGAGTTAAATCCAAAATCTACAAGTCAGCCATGAGTGATGTTGATTCTGACCATCATGATGAAGGACACGCTTCTGGTTCTCAAGAATCAAAGCAAGACGTTTTCGTGAAATTATTGACACACAATAGTGTGCTGTTGACAAAATTGGAACATGAACCTTTCCCCGCCGAGGGACAACATTCATAAACGCTGCCATTTCTCCCGTTGAGTCCTTACTTCTCTATTCCTAAGGTAGCTTTGGAGCTACCTTGAAAAAGGACAAGTAATTACTTGCAATTTGTAGTATCTGCCCCCTTTTATTCATACGGAGTTAAGTAAACGCTAAAGGGAAAAGCAAATGCTTTTCAGGTACAAGTAAATACTTTTAACATTTAGAAAATACTTTCAAGTAAACGCTTTTACTCATTTTTATTCATACAGATGGTAGTAAATACTACAAATATTGAAGTAAAAGCAGATACTACGGAGACCAAAAACGGCTAACTTCAGAGCAACTGTGATCATGATACCAGAGGTGGATCCAGCCTCATTAAAATACTGGAATGCAATAGAATTCAGGGGGTCGGACTCCCTTAAATCCATTGTATTCCTGAATACAAAGGGCCTACCTTCTCTGGACCGTAGTACATATAGTCTGTAGCGTGTTCGGCTTTCACTGCCAACGGGAACCGCGACGCCGTGGCCTCGTTGAGCTGACACCTTTTCTCTCGATCAGAGTAGTGGAATGACAAACATCGACTCTCGGTTATCGCACAAACTTTGCTGCACAAGACACTTGAAGCTACGGTCACACTGCGGTAAGTCTGACCAAGTAGGATCCGGTTTGGAGCGCGGTAGAAAGCATACTGCAAACCCCGCGAGTTGCCATCCGCGCACCGCTTATTTCCTTCGCCGGTGGATGCGCTTATAACCTCGGTTACAGAGCTAAAACTGACGAGGATAGCAAAACAAAATATCTCCCACATTTTGAAAGAGAACCTTGGCTAAATGATATCAATTCTCGGTTTCGATAAAGCTCGTTGTGCTGATGATGAAAGGCAAAGTTGTAAGATTTTGATACAACCATTTGATAAAAATCTAATCTGGTTGTTATGGCAACCATTATCAACGACTAATCTTTGACATGCGCCAGTGGCGTGCCACCGAGGGATATTGAATTTTACGTGAGGAACACTTAACACAGGGCAGAGTTTAATATCGCCACCCTACAAGTATACACAAACCTACATAATTCATAGTGTGTCAGATTAGGTTTTTACCAATCTTTTCAAAATACAAACTCAATTACAAAATGCCGAACAACCGAAAAGTTAAGATAATTATCATCTTTACAAGGAAAATATTTTCAGCTACGCGCAATCCCGCTATGCATTGTGAAAGGATTTTTACAGGTTTGGCACTTTCTACTGTAAACAAATGTTAATGTTTTTTTTACAATGTAATGCATTTTATGTGTGTCCGCTTGTCCGCAACAAGCTGACATAAACAATATGACTGCCCCTCCCCCCCCCCCTCCCCACCCCCACCCCCACTCTCTCCTCCCTTGGTGGCACCACCACCCCCACCCCACCCTCCCCCCCCCCTCTTTACCCCCGGAAAAATTCCTTGATTCGTCCCTGACGGTTCTTTATCATTTGTATAATATTATAGTACAAAATACATGCACATGCTTTTATTGGCCTTGGCAGATTAAATCATCCGCGCGGATTGCTTCAATATTGTATTATTACTAAGGCCTATTTTATGTAAGACATTGGCATTATCTCGTCAAATTGATACAATGCAAAATTTTAACAATGCAGTGCGTCGTTCGTCTCCTAAGAGATAAGTATATCAAGAGTGATATACTTATCACTCTACCACAAGGATTTATCGCAATACACATTCATTAATCGGAAAAAAAATAACCGTGCAGGAGATTATAGTAGAAGTGGTCACAGTAACAATGAAAAAGCACTCAGCGAGCAATTTTTTTAAAGCGGATGAAAGAGCTTCGTCTTTAACCCAAGGACATTAAATGAACACCGGGGAGCTATCGTTTTCAATACAATTCGACTGGTAGGCCTATAGACAATTGGAAAGTCTGCTGGCCCATCTTGATTCTCATCTTTGGTTGGAGTTGTCTCATATTTCATCCTCCTTTATAGGACGAGACCAAGACAAACTTTCGCGCTACTTCACAATTCCGTATTTTTATGGTTCATCTTTAAAGTTAATTATTTACGTTTTTAAGACGATCATCTTAGCAAGACCTGTTATTTTAAATACAACATTCTTAAAGGAACATTATCATTTGAAAGGACCCAACATTCAAGTAAAATTGTTACTTGAAGAGTTGACAAGAAAAACCCTACTCATCGTGTGTAACAAACTAGACATAAGTTTACATGGCGGTTTTTAACAATTAACGCACACACATTTTGTTAACTTAACATAACATAAAAACCATGCAAGGATTGTGAAGGTTTTGCTAAAATATTGATGAATGTATGCAGCTGAAATTTTTACTAAAATTGTTAATTTTTCTATTTTTGTTTTATTAGATATTTTAAACTTATATTCCAGGAATCCACAACGCGTTGCCAGACAAAGCATTGTGAGATGTTCGTAACTCGTTGTTGGACTACTGGCAACACGTTGAGATTCTATTTTTATATTTTGCAGAAATACAGTGTTTAGGATTGGATGATAGCCCAACGCGCTGTGGAATTACGCGAATGCGTTATAACCCTTTTGGCTTGTCATAACCGGCTAAACAGTCATGACAGTCCGGCGACAATCAGAAAAGACCGCACGGAGACCGATGTGGTCCTAGTAAGTGTTGCAACGAATCATGCGTTCCACCGAAACATGCAATTTGGATAAAACATATCTTGGTTAGCCCAAAGCAACAATTTACTGTTGTAGTTCGCGATCCCTGCACTGGTGTACATGTTGCAACTTATTATTCGGTCTTGCACCAAGACTACTAGTACGCTTTGGGCTGACCAAGATCTGTTTTGTCAAAATTGCATGTTTCGGGAGGGAGGGTTGGTTGAGAGCCCTCACGCGACAACAGGGTGTTTTAAAAAAAGTATACACTCAGAAAAATGTCCAAGAAATTAAAACTTATCAGTTTCAGAATTTCTATCTATACCTATTGGTAGGCAATAATTTCAAGCTTCAAATGACACCATGACCATTTGGAAAACTGTACGCATGACTGATCAGGTTATTGTTTTTTAATTCATGTTGGCAAACGTGGCTTGCGCACAAACTTGCAGGGGTTTTACCACGGTCAAATGTTATCACAGACAAAAACAGCACATGCTCTTCTTTATGACCAAAAACTGTAAATTTATATCGATGTTAACCCTACATTTTCCATTTTCTGCAATCGTATCAGTTGCAGCACCCGCTACGGCCTGCAGCCGGTTAGTCTGTTGTCAAGACGTGCATGGGGAGATTTATTTATTGCGCAGTGTTCCTTATATGCTACAATGTTCGAGACTGAATGACACCCCCCCCCTCCCCCCCCCCCCCCTCCCCCCCCCCCCCCCCCCCCCTCCCCCCTCCCCCTCCCCCCTGCCGCCCCTATACCTCATCACACTCCTTCCCCTGTTTTAATGTACAACTCCCCTAACACATGAGAGAAAATTCCTCGGATGTGAAACACATGTCCAGGAAAACCCCTCACATGGTCAAAATTTTACAATTCTTGTTGAGCATTTAAAGGTACGCACCGGCCTACTGTTTACATGATTTAGTGATGTAGCAGCATTGACAATACTTTTTTGATGGTCGTTGTGGAAACAAAATCATAAAAATATCCCGTAATTTACTAAAGAAGTGCAAAATTAACAAAAACGGTCAAAAGACGGGTATACGCTTTACCAGCCGTTGCAACTATACGCGCGAGCTTCACGACTTTGTCACAAACGATTCGCTCTTTTCCTACTCGGGATATCTCTAATTTTCTGATTACGATTTCACTGGACAGCCCGGACGACCGATTATGAATTTCCGCTTTCTCTGGAGAAGTTAGCATCATGTTTTTTCTTCACGAACGTACATGTACACCAACCAACCCGCCGAAAAGTCACGTGACCTCTGTTTTTTGAAAAATTGCTCAAAAACGGCAAAATTCTGTGGTTTCTTTTCAGGTAGAAAGACTATCTGGCAATTCTTCAAGGGAACCAGTCCGCTCGAAAGCAGTCCGCTCGAAATAAAAGCTGAACCTCAGCCGTCACTGGACCTTCCAACATGACAACGACCCGAATCATACGTCCCAGTTGGTTGCTGGATGGCTTCAGCAGAACAAAGATGATGGCTATTAACTAATATGATGGCTATTAGCTATTGAGGGCAAGGTATGGAGCGCGGTGAAATTCGTGGCACGAATTTGTCTGTTGCGCATTGACGAGCCTGCGCGTTTAATGTTTACACAAGACGCAATAATAATCGTTAAGCTGTGAACCGACCTGTAAAAGAAACATGCAAGGTTCATCTTGCTATCACTGATGAGGCGGATGCCACCCCACATCATAGCACTTCCACCTCGGTAGGGTTCTACATCTTGGAGACAGTCTCTGTTTAATTGTTCCCCACCAGACTCTAAGTCTTCCATCGGCATTTTTCAAGTAAAACCTGTTTTCGTTGGGCGTCGCTCTCTCAGACCCGAACAGTCTGGACAACAACATTTGCCTCTGCCCGTGCACTCGATACAGTCGCATTTGATATGTTTAGCAGAACATAAAATGATATAGTGACTGGAAACAGTAATTTTGAATTGATACTACATTTATAAATGCTTTCCTTTTAATTTCACAACAAAACGAAATTACGTGACACTTTTCTACGGGTTTCAGCCTTGTTGACTGTACACATACATGTACATGCCTTGCTTTAATACGGTACACATGTAGTTACCTGTGGTCAACCACTTCTGGTCAAATCTCCCTAACCCTCCAGACACGCCGTCTTCTAAGAAGGCAGTGGCTCTTTCCCTTTATCCTACGTGGCATTTTTAACATGGTGATACAACGCATGCCAAAGACAAAACCCAGCACATGAGAAAATGACCGACTTTGAATATAGCTATAATTCCCAATAATTCCAAAGAATTTTCACACGACGGGTTTAAATCTTTAAGAACATGCATGTCTTTCAGATTCGGTCTACAGTTAATATTAACTGCATGGCGTAACAAATTTTACTTATTTACATGAACTGGAATGACATGGCTAGCAAGGTCCTTCGACTGCAATCACAGAGATGGAATGACAAGCGGAAAGCCAACAAGAAAGCGGATGACAACACTTATTTTTATTTGCGGCGCATCTGACAACTTTCATCAGTACTGCAAAGAACTGTTATAAACAGTATATGCCTTAGGGTGATTGCAGAAGCCGGGACCCATTTACTATTGAAAAGTTCTTGCAGATAAGCATAAACTAAATCAAGAAAAGAAGTGCGACCAGAAAACAATGCATACTACACTGTAAAAAAAATAATAATCTTTGTAAAAATACAACAAAAGTATTCTAAATAATATGTTGACTTTATTTATTTACAAGTGTAAATAAAAAAAAACGACATGTAAACATCATTTATTGTGAAACTCTAAATTGAAATCACAGTTTAGTCATGTTATTTAAGTTTACAGACAAACAGTAATTATATAAATTAACAACTTGCTAATTTTAAACAACATACTGGAATTATTAATTTAATTAATTAAAACTTTAAATCAACTAAGTAGCTACCTGGTCAAGGCGCACAACCCTATCAGCAGTCAGATTGTGGCATTCCATGGTACAGCTCCCTAATTGTCGCTTGGGTACACGGGGCAACTGGGACTCGGGGCAACTTGCCCAAGGACACAAACACGTTGGCCATAGTTTGGCTTGAGCTCACAACCTCTGATTGGGAATCCCGCTTGATGCCCACTAGACTACAGGGGCTGCACGTTCACACAAATAGGATTCGCTTTTACAACAAAAACAATTACGCCCAAAAATAATTAACTTTTAAAAACAGTAAATAACTATGTAGCAAGTATTTACAGTGTGCTGTATCTATATGAACAGCATGCTCAATTTGTAATTGTTGACTTTAAAAAAAACCCGCACTTTTGTGTTTTATTGCAGTGTATTTGTTTTAAATAGATTTGGGTCTGTCCACAGTAATGGGGTACATTTCTGTTACATTCAAGATCTTAGGTCCAAGTTCACTTCAAATGTCTTAATTTTATCTTTAAATTATAAAGCTAAACTGAGGAAATAACTTTTTCACCAAGGAGTAAGAAAAATAGTCCTACAACATATACATTTGTGAAAACCTCGTGCACAAATTTTCCTATTACGCATGTAACAAAGACGGAAAAAAGTGTCACAAAATTGTCTGTCCATGTTACCTACGTAATAGGCAAATTTGTACACTGGCTTTTCAAAAATGTATGTTGTGGCAGCAATTTCTTACCTTTTTAGGCAAAAGTTATCTCCTGAGAACAAAACAAGGACATTTCTTTAATTCTGAGATAAACTAAAGACATCTGAAAGGAATTATAGTCTACACCCTTATGGCGTAAACAAACCATTTGTGTGCAACTTCGGGTACAATCTTTGATTTTTTCATGGATTACTCCTTGGTTAGTGGGAAACCCAAATCCGCTTGTTGCCTAATTTTGCTGACCCGGAAAGGTGCTTTTTCCAGGTTTTTTTGGGGGTGTGGATTGGGGAAATGCAGACGACCCGACGTGGATTTTAGCGCACGAAGAAATATTACCCAATCACGAAGATGCCCAACTATATAGGAACCCTTCTGTATTAAGAACTGTACACACTGCGTTCGAATTTGGGTTCAATTCGCAAAGTGATCAGGTGATGGTATCGCACACTACAGACTAGGCTAGTTTCTACTAACAGTCACAAGATACGTCAGTGTTAATTTTGGCCGTGCCGTATCGCCATTTGTGAAATCTCGTCTGTGAAGTTTGTTTATGCTTGTAGAATGTAGGCCCTAGAGTTTGACATCGAGTCGAGTCATTTTTTGTGAAAGAAAGTTTGCAATAATCAGGTTTTGATATCGTTTTATGCTCAATGTTTCCCACACTTAACAACATTGCGACATCCATCGCTGTCCATTTCGTGGGGCAGATTCTTTCCTTGAGGGCATGCTTGGTTGCACATATTGTGCTTCCATTGTTGAACGGTTTAAGTAACAAAATGTGTCCCACGAAATGGCGGGTATTCGATACGGTCTATACGGAAACAGGATAAGGCTGGGGTTACTTTGGGGGACCGGAGGTGGGTGGTTTTCATACATTACATGGAATAAAGTTGTCTGCTAGGAGGGACGAGATTTTTTTTACGAATTGTACAAGTCGAGCTGTCTCAATGTAGCTATGCCTATATGTTTATATTTCGCTGATCATTCGTGGCGAATTTGTAGTTGTACCATTTGCTTAATTAAAGCGAATAAGTACCTGATAAGGGTATCATTTTCAGTGACCCCATTTTATCTGAGTTTACAAGAAAAACCGGAACAAACACTGTACTCGGACGTCATTAATTTTCCTTCAAGCGATTTATTAAACATGAAAGTGTAAATCTAATGAAACAAATTGGAGGGGAAAATACGAAGATTTTACGAGAAAAAAATAGAATTCCCCCGAGTTGCCTCATATAGGTTTCGTGCAGGAGGGCTATGTGATGACGTCCGACTTATCTTTCCCTAATTCGTCCCGATTGCGTGGAATTCGTTTCGTGTGGGGATCGGCATTGTATTGAAAAGGCGCGACTTCGTCTGTGTCATTCATTTTAATAGCACTTTGGTTTTTACGTTCGTTTCTGGTTCATAATATTTTTTTTAAAATTTGTCCAGGACAGTTTAATCAATGGGCTTCTAGTGGAAATACGCCTGACCCCCTTTTAACAGTTTACCAATCATCTGTTCTGCCTTTAATGCCCAGTGTTGTTTAGTTTTCTAATCTGGTCATTATTTCCTATTTGTCATCCCACATTTAAAAGGACCACATTTTCAGATTATTAAAGTTCACATAGTTTAAAGTTGCACTGCCCGTGTTTGGGCCGATTTGGGCGTACAAATTTTCTTTTAAAGTTAAATAGGTATTTTTCTAGAATAGAAAAAGTTATCAGCTTTCATTTGGTACCAAGAACGTAAAAATCCGTCAAGGATTAATGCCAGTCGATTAAAAACAAGAAATGATTAAATGGCTGGCAGGTCATTTAATCGACAGGGTTATGACGTAAATGTACATGTGCGCGTACATGTGTACATTGTACACATACTATGTACATATGAGCGTACGCGCACAGGTACAACATGTGAAGCACGTTTCAAGAAAAAGGCTTGTATCTCCAATTCCCGGCGTCGGAAATTTAAGTTTTTGATATTTTTCGTTACAGAGACACGTAAGCTTTCTAAATTCGTTCGCTTGTGTAAATTAATTTATTAAAATCCTTTCACCGAAACACGGGCAATGCAACTTTAAGTAACGTCGACTGCACAAGTGACTCCTGTCTCTATTAGGGGAGCATGCTGTTTTTTGTTTTAGTATGATTAAGTGATTATGACCCAGGGACCGCCGGGGTGAATTCATTCGATACAAATGTGGACAAATAACCATATGAGTTTGGGAAATCTGGATGCAGTGAAAAGCAACTTGGCTCCATTCCTTCCGCTTAACGTGCAGAGACCCTACTAATTGAGCTATGAAGCCAACTGGTGGTCTCAAATCACGGTAGTGCAGTTGTTCCTCACTGATTTGGATTGGCTGTCACGTGAGCTTAGCAAGCACTACAGAGAAATAACCACCCCTCCCAGAGATTAAGTTTTGTTTTGTTTTCAAAAAGATCGTCTGTAGAATACTATTTTATTACCAAATTTGGAATCGTGTAAATTTGGAGGAATGAAAAAACTCAGTCTTTTGGCTTAAGTTACAAGAGTGTGACAGGCAGCTGAAAGATCACTGCAAAGAGATATTTCAAGAAATACATCATTGGGGGTATTTTATTGACATATTTGCAGAAAATATTTCTAGCCTTTCTTAGATCAGCTGAAAGTCATTTTTACTAGTAATCAATGGCTCACAGCGTATCTGCATGGATTTTAGCCCACTCCGCTAAAGTCTGCAGGGTCCTGTTTCATAAAGCCCACTTAGCTAGAAGCATTCCTAAGTAAGCATTCTTAACTCATATTTTTAAAGATATTAAAAATTTGATTTTATTGTTCCTAAATCCACTAAAGAAGGTTTTTAACTTTTATGAAAAAGGACCCAGGTCTCTCAGGTTGGGAGGCTCTCCCCCATCAAATCTCGATTGAGTTGAGGTCCGGACTTTGGCCTAGCCACTCTACGTCTGCATCATTATCGTGACTGACTGTAGGCTGTGTGTTTTGGATCGTTGTCCTGCTGATATGTCAAAATGCTCCCTGAGTTTCTCTGCGGACTACTTGCTGTTTTCCTCCAGGATCTTGATGTACTCAGTCGCACACTTTGGCGGGCTTTAATGTTAAATATCTTCATTACGAGTTAATTGAAAAAATCATTACAAGTTCTGCTAGACAGTTGTCCTTATGCGTTAGCCTGTATTTTCATAGTTATGAATAATAGGCACCATGCATTTCCCAAAGGTCCACGTATATATATTAATCTTGATCACATGAATCCAAAATTTAACCATCTTAAGACTTTTAAAAATAAATCAACTTGGCATCCTCAAAACCTTGAAAGAAACCTCTCCCCTCCCATCAAACATTCTGCTAATGGAGCCCAGTAAGATTTTTATGTGTATTATTTTATTGATGCGTCGGGGGTTCAAAATAACCTTGACCTTATTCACACGACCCTGACTTGTCTTTAGATCTTCACTTGGCATTCTCAAAATCCGTGAAAGAAATCACAAAATTTACCCAAATTGTGCCAGTGAAGCCTAACAAATGCAATACACAATTTCCATCCGCCTCAGCCGAGTAAGTCCGATGTCCAAATTGACCTTGACCTTAGTCACATGACCCTGACATATAAGGCTGCGTTCGGGCGTGTACTCGTGTCAACACGAGTATACTCCTGCGCGCGCTTACGGCAAGATTAACGACACTCAACAAATGGGGAGTGTGCTCTTACTCCTGACGATTGCCATGTGATTTGTACGAAGATGGCGGAATATGGGTGGGATTTTTGGTGAATTTGCTCAACGTGTCAACTAGATAACTGAAACAACAACTTACTTAGGTTTGTTTTAGACGGCATCAAATGTTCTCACGACTTACAGTCTGAATTTTCTTCAGTTTCTTGTGAGCAGTGAAACACCCTTTTTTGTGTAGTCATGACAAAAGACGGCCATCTTGACTGATGGCCTTTTGATCATGCTGACTGCGGACTTGCCGTTCGCGTAATGTGACCCGAGTGCAATGCGCACTAAGTAGCGAGAACTGCACGCCCGAACGCAGCCTAAACGTCCTGGGATCTTCATAAATCAACTCTACATCATTCATGCATACAATCTCCATCACTCCATGGGGAGCCAGGGGTCCTATTAAAGTGGCCTTGACCCTGGCCCTAGTTAAATGAACGTAGCAATCTGTAAGTCGTAGAAAGACAACATGATTTTTGACCAAACAGGGACCGACAGAGTACATTTTTTTATGATTAGTGACCTTTTTAAACATTTAAATTAACCTTTGACCTCGAAGATGACCTTATAAATCTTGGAGACTTTAATAATTGAACTCTGCATCCTGTATATTTTAGAACGGACACCACGATTCTTAAAATTGACCAACGAGGGGCCGCCAAAGTGCAATTTTAAGATTTTTGACCCTAGTTGTGACCTTTAAATTGACCTTTGACCTTGAAGATGACCATACAAATCTTAGAGACTTTAATAAATGAACTCAGCATCCTGTAAATCCTCGAATGGGCGCCACGAATGTTGAAATTGACCAACAAGGGGCCGCCAAAGTGCAATTTTGTGATTTTTGACCCTCTCTGACCTTTAAATTGACTTTTGACCTTGAAGATGACCTTAAAAATCTTGGAGACTATAATAAATGAACTCGGCATCCTGTAAATCCTAGAATGGACGCCACGATTGTTGAAATTGACCAACGAGGGGCCGCCAAAGTGCAATTTTATAAATGTTGACCTTTATGACCTTTAAATTGACCTTTGACCTTGAAGATGACCTCTTAAAAATTGGCAACAACCGGATTTGAATTCCCTGATATCAAATTAACATATCCTCAAATTTGCCAAGATTGTACCCGAAAATGCATATGGGGTCCCTTAGTGCTGTAGACTATTATTGACTTATTTTTCAAATGTACCCCATTACTGTGGACAGACCCATTTACAGATTTAAAATATTTACGAATTACAGCAATGTCTTAAAAAACATTAACCTCTGAAAACAGTCAAAATTTATAAGTAAAATTACAAGAACTTTTTTACAGTGTACTTTTCCTTCTGTGTAAAAGTGGGATGAGCATCTTTTTTGCGCATAATTTCAGAAAATGAATATACATGTACTGGGAAACTATACTGGGAAACAATGATCATCGCATATTTGCGATGTCGCAGATTTGCAAATATCTTGTGGTACTTTTTTCGCAAAGATCTTTGCAAATATTTCGAGTCGTTTATCGCCAGTTTGTTTTTCAGTCATCCATGTTTGAATAGCTTCAACAGACTTAGTATAGCGATCAATAGACCGTGTAAGTCTCGCGGCGGGGCACACTTCCAAAGACCAGTCAGGGAATGGCAATGGGGTTTTAACGTTTCCACAATCTTCTTTGAATTATCACTTTACCGTACCGAGTTTGTAAGCGCCCAAACACCAATAAATTGCAAAGGCACCTTAAAATATATCGATTCATTAAATAAAATGAAGAAAATGTTGTCTGAGTTTGTCACAAACAAATGTTTGACCTTTCGTTTCCGGTTTGCTAGTACCTTTAAGAATGGCATGGCTCACTGGCTTGGTGCATCTCAGAAATATTAGCGTTGCTACATCAAATATCTGGTTTGAACGTCAACTTGAACGTTTCATTTCTGTTGCGATTGCCACCAAAAATCCAAAACAAATAAAGTATACATGGACGAAAATCGTACAAGACAGAAATCGCAAAGACCGTCTATATAAAAGCCGAAACAAGAACTTTTGAAAAGATCTATAATGTAACATATTGCGGACTACCAGCGACGCTCTGTCATGGCTGTGTGGTTTTTCTATGGCGTGTAGGGTAACCAGTTTACCTCAGAGACAGAAATAAAAGGTCAAAAAAGGTTTAAAATTTTGTGAACTTTTGCTCAATCAACCCTTTGCACAGGTGATAAATGGGATTTTAAGGTTTTTGTTTTTGTTTTACAGTGGACCCCGAATCGGTAGGTGAAACTGCTTTTGACGTGTGTGAAAATGGTCACGAAAAACGGTCGCTGCATGTGTTAAAATTTATATACGAGGTCTCCGTAAGTCGACGAGTCTCGCGGATCAGGAGGCTTGAAACTGTGTATCATCTGTACAACATCTACTTAAGAGATATTCTCAACCAGGAAATTATGAACATCTCTTGTCCAAGTAAGAAGCACTGCGGCACACCCCAATTCAAATAAGTGGGGTCTGACAACTCGCCATGACAACAGACTGTTGCCGATCTGTAAGATGAGTATAAAATCACTAATAAGCTGTTCCATTGTGAACAAGGTTGAATGTTGTTGATAGCATAGTACGCACGACATAAGCGATATCCTTTTTGTCAGAGAATAACCGACTACACACGCTCAGGGCAGCAGTACGCCTTGGAACGAGCGTTCAATCTACGTGTGTTTGGTATGACGCCTTCGTAACACTCGGAGCCAGTGTTATATGAACTACAACGGTTTGGCACCCAGACATCGCGGTTTAGTGTGGCAAACGCAGTATCCTTGATCATGTGCTTCCTTCAGCTCGGCAAGGGTGCACAGATGGGCAGCCTGGGCAGAGCAGTCACTAATCATCCCTTCACGGTTTTCCTTGGCGTAACCACGCTGCGTGTAAAAGGGGTGTCGATAGCTCAGCGGAGGTGAACAACAGAGCCCACGGGCCGGGAGAGAGAGAGGGGCGGGTCGTGGTAGGTCACTCCGGTCTCGGTCAGTTTAGCCTGGCTGTCGGTGTTGGAGTACCACAAGCTGATCGACGTGGTTACCGGGTAGCCTTGCAGGTACCAGGGCGTGATGGAGTTCCCATTGCAAACAGAGGTGTTGATCCGTCCTCTTGCACTCATCAGAAGCCGATGCGTGGGTTTGGTACCAGTCGTCAGTCAGACTTGGCATGCCTTTAAACAGAAACATGATTTCAAATCTGTCAGGCAACATCTTGAAGGGACATCCTATGTAGTGTCGAATGAGATATATTCTGCGCCGTCTGTGCAGTTTGTTTAAATGCCGCCCTTGGCTGTTTGTATACACTATTTCTCTTGTCTCGTACCTGGACCTATGGGGATGCTCGCCAACTGGTCTGGACATTAACCGTGAGAGGTCTCATCGCTGATTAGCTGATACCAGACACCAAGTTTCGGCAGTTTAGTGGCTGTGTCGTTTAGCGCCGTGGCGCGTCGCTGGCATACAGTTTTGCGGCACCTGACTTCTGAAAAGCGCGCTCTTATTATCATGACAGCGCGCCGATTGCCCAATGGCATACGTACTATCAACGACTAATCTATATATAGTTGTCACGCCCATACTTTGAATGGGTCGGACGTTCGGACGAGTGTCTACAAATTAGCGATGAGCCCGTATGGTTAGTGTCGAGACCTGTTGGACGAGCTAATTATCAGGTGTGGATACGAGACTATCGGTCTCTCCATCAGCCTACAAAACTTACAACACGACAAAACGCCGAGCAACCCGATATCGTTGCCAATGAAGATCGCCATTTGCATGTTCTGGCATATTTTGACATATTTTGACAAAGTGACACGTGGCATCATCGGCCCTGTTGTGGGAAAACCCACCACAGGGTCTGCAGAAAGAAAATGGATCACCAAGGGCTCCAAGTACAAAAACGAATAATGACACACACTTTCCTCTGTTTATCTCAGCCGGTCAGCCTAGAGATTGTATAATTGCCACAAAATGCAACGAATGTGAGAGTGATCGTTATAATAATGCACCAAGACCCTGCCCCTTGGACACTTAAGACTTCTGTCTCTGTTCCATATCATGATGGAGAGGAGAAATTCAGGTCTAGCACTCATTCTGCAATCACAATTAAATGTGCACTTTTGTGGCAAGGGGCAGGTTTGTGGCAAGGGGCCTACCGGCACGATCATGCTCCGATCACGACCAAAGACCCCCTTGCATTTGGGGATAATTCCCGGGCAGTTTGGGACTATGCTGGGAGATTGCATCTGATAAATTCACATTCAATGTTTTGACAAAGGATAAGCCTTTCACACGCCGAGGTATCCTGTCCACAATTGACAGCCTTATGGACCGTCTATAGGCTCGGTTGCCCCGGTAACTATACAAAGTATAGCGATACTGCAGAACTCACCATAGAAGGTTCAGACTGGGGCACTCTAGTCCTTGAAGACTGCATGGACGAATGGGTAAGCACGGAGAGAACCCATTTAGTGTTTGGAATACCTTTACATCCCTCGCACTTATAACCCAAACTCCCTCACAAGAGACCGAGTTGTGTCTATTCTCAGATGCATCGACTACAGTCATCACATCAACTGCAAATTTGTTTTGCGAGGGAAATTCAAGCTGGCGCTCTTTCTACAACCAACAATATACCAAGTATATGTCTGTAAGCTTCAGTACTGACTGAAAGTGAAAATAGCAGACTTCAAGCAGGAAGCAGTGAACGTCTCATGCGACAGACAGCAAGATTGTTCTCGGGTACATATAACAAAGAAACAGAACCTGTGCACATGCACAGCAGCGATCAACGGATCGGGCAGTCGTCAAGCCTCGAGAAATGGCACCAGATATCATCGGAGGTCAACCTTGCCGACCCCGCTTCCAGAGCAATCTCGGCTGAAAGCAGACCATGCACAGTAAAAACAATTTCTTTCGACTTGACCACTTTAGATATGGATGCAGAACTTCCACCAGAAGTGAGGAGTTTTTGTCACACATACTGACAAGAGACAACTTACGCCAGAGCTATACAGGGTGTATCAAAAAAGTATACACTCAGAATTGTTATCTGTACATATTGGTAGGCAGACATTTCAAGCTTTAATTAAATTACACCATGACCATTTGGAAAACTTCACGCATGACTGATCATGTTATTGTTTTAATTAATGTTGGCAAACTTGGCTTGCGCACAAACTTGCAGGGTTTTTAACACATGCAGTCAAAAGTTATAACAGACAAAAGCAGCACAAGCTCTTCTTTATGACCCAAAACTGTAAATTGATATCGATGTTAACCCTCCACATTCCATTATTTTTGCAATCCGTCCGTTTCGGCTTGCCACTATTAGCAACTAACAATAAAAATTGGGCACAAACCATTGTTATTAACAATGGTTTGTGCCCAATTTCAATTGTTAGTTACTCATACTCATAGTGTGCGTGATTGCTTGCCGCAGAATATCGTAACATGTAGTTGATGTCAATGCTTTGTGTAGTGCGTATCAACTACACGTCGTAATGCACACGCAGAGGTCTGTATCCGAAGAAATAGTGGCCATGCATGTTGAGGATTAAATACAGATTACATGACTGATTGAAAAACTTTTAAAGACAGAAACAGCATTACATAACTAAAGAATAATATTGATGGATACCTTGTAAACATTTTAGCCTCGTAGAAGCAGAAAACGTGAAAATTGTATGCATTTTTTGTTGAATGAATGGTAAAGATTTCTGCAGATTTTTTGTTTTTTTTATTAAAAGACTTCAGTATGAAATTTTCTCCCACAAAGCTTCATTATGTATTTTGGTAAAATGTGTTTGTTACTATTACTATCGGGGTTTTCTTGTTGCTGTTGAATATCACAAACTGGGTTGAATAGGCGGTCATGACGAAAAGTATGCTTTTTATCAAATCATTGCGTGCTAGTCTTTTCTAAAGCACTAGCAAGACAATTTGGTACATGATATGAGACCGGTAGACTCCCTTTTTTTATTTCCCCCATTGTGTTTCACATTGGAGGAATTTTCTCTCATGTGTTAGGGGGAGTTGTACATTAAAACAGGGGGAAGAGTGTGCTGAGGTATAGGGGCGGCAGGGGGAGTCATTTGGTCTCAAACCTTGCAGCATATGAGGAACACTGCGCAATAAATAAATCTCCCCATTGACGTCTTGACAACAGACTAACCGGTTGCAGGTCGTAACGGGTGCTGCAACTGATACGATTGCAGAAAAATGGAGAGTTAACATCGACATACATTTACAGTTTTTGGTCATAAAGAAGAGCGTGTGCTGCTTTTGTCTGTAATAACTTTTTACTGTGTTAAAAACCCTGCAAGTTTGTGCGCAAGCCAAGTTTGCCAACATGAAGTAAAACAATAAACTGGTCAGTCATGCGTGAAGTTTTCCAAATAGTCATGGTGTCATTTAAAGCTTGAAATGTCTGCCTACTAATAGGTATAGATAGAAATTCTGAAACTGATAATTTGTTTATTTTTTTGACATTTTTCTGAGTGTATACTTTTGTTGATACACCCTGTATTTGAGTACAAACAGGGTGTCTTCTCTCCCTGAAGCCTTTATGTCTTCAAATGTTTTCTTGAGGCTTTGACTAGGCAGTGGCCTTCTTTCAATGAGCAATCTCACAAGACATTCATATGTCAGCTTGTGTATACGAAAAGCTCGTTTGTAATGTTTGCCCTTTATTGATTGCTCCACTGACCCAGCCTCCACGATTCCAGCAGCCACAACCCATTCTTCTAAGCCTGACCCACAAAAACGCTTAATATATGGGATCAGTCGCTCGTCTCCTTTCGCCGCCCTCTGATTCACCCGGCTGATACATATACCTGACTAAATCTTTACCAATTTTTAACGGTGTCTCTTTAACGCCGGGTGCGGCGGGAGTTTGCTCGACTCGCTTCAATTTAATGGCGTCTATAGGCTTCTTACCGATTAAACGCGTTACCTCGTCGTTCATAGCTTTGATCACGTCGGGCAGTCTCTTTACCCACTCTGTATTTCTAGACTTTAGGTCGAGCATTTCTTCCGAGTATTGATGGCCGAATAATACCTCGGCCAATGACCTGTTGAATCTCTCTACTATACCCTGGGCTCGATGTAATCCGGGTATGCCGCGTTGTACTATAACGCCATTTTTACTCATGAGCGCGCTAAAACTACCCATAAATTCTCTACCCGGGTCTACTTTAATAATCTTTGGCCACGTCAAAGGCGATCGCCCGTAAATTTTGTTAATGGCGCCGGTAACTTGGTCCGCGGTCTTAGAAGTTAGAGGCTCGGCTTCTTTATATCTACTCGCGACGTCAACGACCGTCAACGCGTATTTAAAAGTTTTAGAGCCAACTTTGTCGTAGGGCAGAAACAACAAGTCGGCCTGATGCATGACGTTTGGTACGCCGTAACTAGAATTTAAAGAAGTAGGCCTGGGTATATACGTCGGAGGGGGCAGATAAATTTGCCACATTGCTTGTTTGCGCAACCAATTTCTAGATTCTGCTTCACTCGTCTTTGCTTTTTTAGCTAAATTCTTAACCGCACCATCGCCCTTCCAGTACCCCCTCGGCCCGTAATACAACTTTGTAAATTTCTCGTCGTTCATAGTATTTATTTAATTTAGATATATTTGTAAACCAAAAATGTCAGTAAACCCAGACCTCCCACGATGAATACTAGCTCGCTGTCTTTTACGTGTTCTGGCTTGGTGTAAAAGTCGGACAATTTCGGCTCGCGAGTTAACCCTATACCGGCATTATTTTTATCTTCGCCGGTGAGCTGGTTGTACTCGTACAGCGCCTGGTCGACGTCTCTAAAAGTACGCTGAGCGTGAGCTTCTTTTTTAAGCCGGTCGTTTAAGTAATCTAAATATTTTAAGCGGCTCTTTTCAAATTGCTGCTTAGCGGTAGTAAGTTGTTCTAACGCCAAGTCGTGTCGTTTACGTTCTACGTCGTCTTTTCCGAGTTTAGAAAATATGAAATTTGATCCAGTAAATGCAAGAGCGTTAACTATGGCTCCACCAAGCATCATTGCTATCGACGCCATTTTAATTAAAGAGGTAAAAATTTAAATATAAAATTATCACTTTTATATATTAAAATAAAGATGAATAGGCACTTTGGAGAGAAAATTGATCCTTACAGAGAAATCAAAAACCCAAATTCTATTAAAGGCCAGAGGAGGTTAATTTGCTCCGAGGTATCTGCCGAGACCGCGAGCGCCGGCAGTACTTTTAATCTAGATTTCCCAAAATTGACCAACGACGACGTGTTGATTCCGGGCACGGCATTGTTGATATTTAGAATAGTATTAAATAGCGACACGGACGATAACAAAACCCTTTACAACAACGTGTCTCGCAATATCGTAAAGCAGATGCGAATTTCTATGAACGGCAACGAGATTTACAACTTGGACGATTACGACGTCTATCACAGTCTTATAAAGATCACTGGATATCGACTCGTCACCAAAATAATTTGAGTCTTTTTGGTATTGAAAAAGAAAACGTAACTAAACTCAGGACGGAAGCCGACGACGCAGTAAAAACAGACAAGGGCGACGTGGCGGTGGCAAACGCTTACGGCAAGTTTTACGCCATTCCGTTAGACATTGGAATTTTAACCGACCATTGCTTTTATTGACACTTGCATACATGTATTAGGTATTCTCGATGAGAATGCCTTGTGAGTCGAGCATATATTTTGAATAGTATTCCATGCTCTCTTTTAGCCCAAAGATTCCGCCCTTGATGCTGAAAAGAAAGGTTTCGTCGGCATCTCCAAGACACCTTTACAGCGGCTTGCGCTTTGTGGCCCCAGATCACCACTTCCGGCTTTTGAGGCTCCCGCAATCAAGGACATCGCCCCGAGCCTGTACCGGTGCCAGGGAAAAGACATCCAAGCCTGCCACTCCCAAGCCTGCCACATTAAAGGAACCGCAAGTACCAATTATCTTCTCGTTTGTGCACAAACTCGAACAGTTCGCGATTATTCGCAAGAGGGCGCCCTAACCTCGACTACCAGGAATTGCGGAAGACGTCAAACCGTTAGACCTACGTGTAGTGGCTACCCCAATCTTTGGACCGCGGACTCCTAGGCTTAAATGATCTAGGGCACTTAAGAAAACATGATCATTCTATGCATTTACCTTAATTGAATTTAATAGCTATTGTATTTACATGTACGTTAGAGAGCATTGTCCAGAATAAAGCAGGGTTGTTTTGTGACACAGAAAACTGTCATCTTGGCTTACAATTCAATATCTACAAGGGGGATTTACTACTGTGGTAGGTCCCAAGGACCTTGTGGGAACCTAGGGTTACATTTGGGGGCTTGTCCGAGTCTAGTTGAATTTCAATTTTGTTTTTGTATGCCTTGATGACACATGTTCTTAGTCACGACAATAGTGCTTTATTTTGGGAAAATCCCGCTTATTTGACTCAAATTGTATTTTATCGCACATGTATTAACTGTTCCTTCCCCTGTAATGACACAAAGGTTAAATTAGCTAATTTTTTATTTACTCAAAGAGAGCCAACACTTGCACAAATTTTATTAGGGCTGTATTTATTACCCAGTTTTATTATTCACCGTGGCCTTGTTTGGCAACGTGCATGACACAATGGCAGATACCACATTGACCAAATTAGGCTTAGAATGGTGCAAAAAGGAAGATGTTCGGCCAAGCCATTCTATACTTTTGACAATGACACTTGTCCACAACCCCACACAAGTTCTTGCTTTGGCAGTGACAAATTGTTTTCCCGGCGTTGTGGGTGTTTCACGTAGGGATGATGACAATCGTGACACTACTCTCTTACTTTGTGACTTTGAACAGCCTGTTCACACACTTGCAATGGGCTCCGAAGTCACTCTTCACTTTCAACAATCTCCCGTCCAATGTAAAGTTATCAGACTAGCTGAACTCTCCTCCCACCTTACAGGGCGGAGTCACCGGGTCCTCATCAGTGACCTTACCAGGCCCGGTGGCACTGCCAATCGACAACACAGCTCAACCTCTCATCCTCTTTCCTCAAGTTCCACCAGCTCAAATTCCTTTCACTCTCCTTCTCTTCCTGCTGACTTTTCTGCCTCCTTTGCTCGTTGCACCTTCGCTGCAAATTACAGAAAACTTAGGTGCTTCTCAGGTTCATCGTCCCCTGCGCGGGACGAGGATGACTTTCCCACTTGGATTGACCATGTGAAAGGCCAATTAGACGAATGGCAAGACCTTGATGATGCTGAGAGGAGGAAGAGGATACGAGGGGCACACCGGCCTCCCGCCCTCAGCATTATCAATGATCTTCGCCTTGACAGTCCCTCAGTCACATCCCATGACTACATCAAAGCCCTTGACATGGCATTTGGAGACACAGAAACAAATGATGAACTTTTCGTCCAATTTCACACAATGTCTCAAAACCAAGGGGAAAAACCTTCTGAATTTTTGACAAGGATGCAGACTATTTTGAGGCGGGCCCTGCGCCGTGGCATTGTTCCCCATGACCAATCAAACCGCGTCCGCCTCCAACAATTTATTCGGGGTATTATCTTTGACGAGATGCTCCTTGTCAACCTTCACCTCAGAGACAAGGTGACCCAACCTCCTTCCTTTCTCACTCTGTTATCACTGGTCCGAAAGCAAGAAGACGAGGCTAGAGTCAAGCAAGAAAGCCGTGGACGGCCTTCTTTCGGCCAGCGGAGGGGCCAACACATTTATTACGGTGCCCCACAGCCTCGGCACCCAGAGCCGACAGCATCACAAATTCCACCCCCTCTGTCGCCCGCACAGGAAGCGACCCCTTTTGGCCAGCGGAGGGGCTAACACCCTTATTACGGTGCCCCACAGCCTCAGCACCCAGAGCCGACAACATCAAAATTTCCACCCCCTTTGTCACCCGCACAGGAAGGTACCCCTGTAACTAAACCAACATATTTCAATGCCCCAAGACGTCAGCCAAGAAACACTAACTCACCTGCAGGAGACAAAGGCACTCTAGTCGGGTTTTGTTTCGGTTGCGGGCAAGAGGGCCATATCCGGCGTAGATGCCCAAATCCAGCAAATGCCGAGATAGTGAACAAGAAATTGATCAGGTTCATACTAGGCGGGCAACAGTCGGGAAACGGCCAGGGACGCTTGCAACAGGGGAGCCAGGCGTCCACCAATATGTAAACCCCACACTACAGTATGAATCATGCACAGACATACCCCATGGTCTTATTGGGGAGGTAGTCACTACCCGGTGTTGGGTTGATGGGGTGGAAACCCAATGTTTACTAGACAGTGGTTCCCAAGTAACCCTCATTTCTGAAAGTTTGTTCTCTCGCCTTGGTCGTACCTTGAACCCACTCAGAGATCTTGTTCTATTTCATGGAGGGGATGGGCAGATCCCATTATAAAGGTTGGAGCTATGTTTCGATGGGTTTAGACGGCAGTTTCAGTGGCACCTCACGCCAATTTGACACCTTTGTCCTTGTCGTTCCAGACAAGCGCAACTCTACCAATCAGCCAATAATTATTGGCACAAATTCCGGGCTGTTTCGCAACTGCTTTGAGGCTTGTCGGCAGAGTGCTGGAGACAAGTTTGCTCAGTCCCTAAAAATTAGCGTTACTTGTCGACAGATCTATGAGGATCTTATAACCAGGGCAAAGGTTCCTAGTGATGGGAAAATTGGTGTTGTTAGGAATAGGGCCAAGCGTTATGTATCTTTAAAGCCGGGTGAAGAGCGAGTTATTTCCGGCAAGATTCGCAACACTTTGCGAAGACCAGTGTCGGTTTTGTTAGAGACTCATTCAGGGCATCAAACTCCATTAGGGTTAGAAGTTATGCCATTTCTTACCCAACTCCCAGCATGCACTGTGAGCAATGTCAAACTGAAAGTGACAAATGCTAGCAGTAGGACAGTTGTGGTCACAGGGAATTGCCCCTTAGCAGATGCCTCTGTCCCAGACTGGTCCAGTGACTCGGCTCCTTCACCAAGTATGACAGCCCTCTCATCCTCTACTTCAGTGAGCATAAATCATCCCAAAGGCATTTCTGATGACTTTGAGGCTCTTCCTTTCCAATGGGGCCCAATTTCTCCAGAGTGGAAAAAGCGAATTCTCAGCAATGCAAAATTACCAGGCGCGGATCCAGGGGGGGGGGGGGGGGGGGGGGGGGGGGGGGGGGCCGAGGGGGCACGTGCCCCCCGGGCAAATTGAGTCAAAAAAAAAAGAAAATGGGCGGAAAGGAAAGGAGGTAAAAGAAAAAAGGGGGGAGGGCAAGTAGTTGAGTCAAAAAAAAATAATGGGGGGAAGGAAAGGCCGTAAAAAAAAAGAGAAATCGGAGGGCAATCTTCTTAAAAAAAATACCGATGCCGATATTTAACATCTGCGTATACTTTTTGGCTTTGAAAATACTGACAAAATGCAATAAGAAAAAAAGGTAATCAATCATGCCATGGAACTGAATTCCCCCCTCAACATCTAATCCCCATGGTGGAGTATAATTACTGGTTTGACCATTTTTCGTTTGTTATCGGTAGTCTGTGAAGTCTGGTTTGCTGACCTGATTCCTCAAAGTATATAAATTGTTCTGTTTCGTCTGAAAAAGGTTCAAGGTATACCTTGTGGAAATTTTTGCCGAGGACAACTTGACGCCAATACACATAGGCCTGCCTACTAATGGTCTATTATGTCTTGCAGCCGATCTGCCGATGTTTTAACACAGGGCATTAGGGCAAGGAACAGTCTGAAATCAAGACAGTCCTTTTCTTGAACTTTTCAACTGGACTAAATTAAAACCAAGAAAAAATCCGGAAAAATAAGAAATGATGATGGGTAAAAACTGCATATTAAATGTCAAATTGGGGAGGGAGAAACTTTATAGATTTTTGTCAACTTAACCGGGCGAAAATAATGGCTAAAAATAATGGCGAAAATAATTCTTCATACACACAATTCTCAAAACACACAACAATCTTCAAAACTTTTGCTTAAAAAAGTCAGTTAAAAGTGGCCAGGAATCGCCTTAGATTGCACCACAGAGCATCTAGAATCCAAAATTTTCCGGGGCCCTTAAGCGGGCCCCGGACCCCACGCCGTAAGGGCTTCGCGCTACGCCCTCGCATTTGTCCCTTTTTGTTGTGCACCCCCGTCTACAAAATTCCTGGATCCGAAAATAATTCTTCATACACACAATTCTAAAAACACACAACAATCTTCAAAACTTTTGCTTAAAAAAGTCAGTTAAAAGTGACCAGGAATCGCCTTAGATTGCCCCGCAGAGCATCTAGAATCCAAAATTTCACGGGGCCCTTAAGCGGGCCCCGGACCCCACGCCGTAAGGGCTTCGCGCTACGCCCTCGCATTTGTCCCTTTTTGTTGTGCACCCCCGTCTACAAAATTCCTGGATCCGAAAATAATTCTTCATACACACAATTCTCAAAACACACAACAATCTTCAAAACTTTTGCTTAAAAAAGTCAGTTAAAAGTGACCAGGAATCGCCTTAGATTGCCCCGCAGAGCATCTAGAATCCAAAATTTCCCGGGGCCCTTAAGCGGGCCCCGGACCCCACGCCGTAAGGGCTTCGCGCTACGCCCTCGCATTTGTCCCTTTTTGTTGTGCCCCCCCGTCTACAAAATTCCTGGATCCGAAAATAATTCTTCATACACACAATTCTCAAAACACACAACAATCTTCAAAACTTTTGTTTAAAAAAGTCAGTTAAAAGTGACCAGGAATCGCCTTAGAATGCCCCGCAGAGCATCTAGAATCCAAAATTTCCCGGGGCCCTTAAGCGGGCCCCGGACCCCACGCCGTAAGGGCTTCGCGCTACGCCCTCGCATTTGTCCCTTTTTGTTGTGCACCCCCGTCTACAAAATTCCTGGATCCGAAAATAATTCTTCATACACACAATTCTCAAAACACACAACAATCTTCAAAACTTTTGCTTAAAAAAGTCAGTTAAAAGTGACCAGGAATCGCCTTAGATTGCCCCGCAGAGCATCTAGAATCCAAAATTTCCCGGGGCCCTTAAGCGGGCCCCGGACCCCACGCCGTAAGGGCTTCGCGCTACGCCCTCGCATTTGTCCCTTTTTGTTGTGCCCCCCCGTCTACAAAATTCCTGGATCCGAAAATAATTCTTCATACACACAATTCTCAAAACACACAACAATCTTCAAAACTTTTGTTTAAAAAAGTCAGTTAAAAGTGACCAGGAATCGCCTTAGAATGCCCCGCAGAGCATCTAGAATCCAAAATTTCCCGGGGCCCTTAAGCGGGCCCCGGACCCCACGCCGTAAGGGCTTCGCGCTACGCGCTCCCATTTGTCCCTTTTTGTTGTGCCCCCCGTCTACAAAATTCCTGGATCCGCGCCTGATTACGCTCACAAATCTTTTCTCGCCATGAATGGGATCTAGGGATTACGACAGAATCGGATCACCAGATCACCATCACAGACAGCACTCCATTTCGGGAGCGGTCCAGAAGGGTTGCCCCGGCTGACTTTGAAGACCTGCAAAGGCACCTTCAGCAGCTACTGGACCACAACATCATTCGGGATTCTCGTAGTCCCTATGCTTCTCCAATTGTTCTGGTCAGGAAGAAGAACGGTAGTCTGCGAATGTGCGTTGACTACCGTCCTTTAAACTCACGAACAATCCCAGATCAGTACGCCGTTCCCCTGGTGCAAGAGGCCATTTATTGCCTTAATGGTAGTAGTTGGTTTTCTGTTATTGACTTAAAGTCTGGCTTCTACCAGATTCCAATGCGTGAGACAGACAAAGAGAAAACGGCATTCATCTGTCCCTTTGGTTTCTACCAGTTTGAACGCATGCCCCAAGGAGTGAAGGGAGCTCCAGCCACCTTCCAGCGGCTTATGGAGAAATGCATGTCTGGACTCAATATGCTTGAAGTACTGGTGTACATGGATGACTTGATCATTTTTGGGAATAGCCTAGAGCAAATGGAAGAGCGCCTCATGAAAGTGCTGGACCGGCTGGCCGAGTTCGGACTCAAGATCTCCCCGGAAAAGTGCCAGTTGTGTTGCAAGTCTGTGAAATACCTTGGCCATATTGTTTCTCAAAATGGCGTCCAGACTGATCCCGACAAAATCTCTGCACTTGAGACATGGCCTCGACCGACAAACGTTAAGGAACTTCGTTCTTTCTTGGGGTTTGCTGGCTATTACCGGCGGTTTATTAAGAACTACTCCAAAATAGCCCAACCATTGAATGAGCTTACAGCGGGGTGTTCCTACTAGAAGAAACGGGGACGTCCTCCACCCAGAAAACCCACAGGCCCTGAGGCCCGCAGGGCTACTGAGCCATTTGGTCCGCTATGGGCAACCAAACATGAGACGGCTTTCCTCACACTGAAGGACCAACTCATCAAAGCACCAGTTTTTGCCTTTGCTGATTTGTCTAAGCCTTTCGTCCTCCACATTGATGCTAGCCGAGAAGGGTTGGGTGGAGTGCTATACCAAGAGCACGGTGGTAAACTCAGACCTGTGGCATATGGAAGTCGTGGACTCTCACATAGCGAGAAGAACTACCCTGCTCACAAGCTTGAATACCTAGCACTAAAATGGGCTGTGACTGACAAATTTAGGGATTACTTATACACAGCCAAGGGCACGAAAATAATGACGGACAACAACCCACTCACATATGTCTTGACGACAGCAAAGTTGGATGCAACTGGGCACCGGTGGTTGGCCGTTCTGTCAACATTTGACTTCTCTCTCCACTACAAACCGGGGAGAACAAATGTTGACGCCGACGCTCTGTCACGCAGGCCTCATGATGTTGGAATAAACCAACAATTCCATGTAGAGCAGAGACACAAGATAGAGGAACTGGAGGGAAGACTGAAAGGCGAGCTTCAGGAGTGCAACAATGACTGCCCTGCTGAAGCCATTAAAGCACTCTCTCTCCGTTTTGAGGTAGAAACTTTACTTTGCCCACCAAGCAACCCTTTACTACCCACTAGGGTGCACTCACCTGACAGTATCCCTTTGGTACTTTCACTTTCGGCCAATGCAGATGCAGTTCCCAACTGCTACGGTGAAGCAACTGACCTTAATGCAGTAGACTGGAGTCTGATTCAACGTCAAGACATGGCCATTAACCAAGTCATGTCGTGGGTGAAAGCAGGACAGAAGCCAGACAGGCATACTGATCTGCATGACGAGGCCAAACTTATCTTGAGGGAGTTTGACAAACTTCAATTGAAAGAGGGTATTTTGTACAGGCGTATCTCCAACTCTCTCGGCAACACAATCTATCAACTTGTTCTTCCAACACATTTCGGTGTTCAGGCCGTTAGGGGACTCCATAATGAGTTAGGGCACCTTGGTGTGGAGCGAACAGTTGCACTAGCCCGAGATAGATTCTATTGGCCAAGGATGGCCGTGGAGATCGAACAATGGATAAAACATTGTTCCAGGTGTATCGCCCGTAAGACCCCTGTCAAGCCTGCTGCACCACTCATCAACATCACTACCAGGGCCACTTGAACTTGTTTGCATGGACTTTCTGTCTGTAGAGGCAGATCGATCAAACAAGAAGTCAATCCTTGTTGTGACTGATCACTATACTCGCTATGCTCAGGCGTTTCCCACCAGAGATCAGACGGCCTGTACTGTGGCTAAAACTCTGTGGGAAAATTTCTTTGTCCATTACGGGCTACCAGAACGGTTGCACTCTGATCAAGGACGTGACTTTGAATGGAAGAGCGCCTCATGAAAGTGCTGGACCGGCTGGCCGAGTTCGGACTCAAGATCTCCCCGGAAAAGTGACAGTTGTGTTGCAAGTCTGTGAAATACCT
Organism: Henricia sp. BOLD:AAB3569; assembly: GCA_037783545.1. Taxonomy (NCBI): domain Eukaryota; kingdom Metazoa; phylum Echinodermata; class Asteroidea; order Spinulosida; family Echinasteridae; genus Henricia; species Henricia sp. BOLD:AAB3569. The sequence continues at coordinate 866,264 of JBBELK010000570.1, forward strand.
TGGCCATATTGTTTCTCAAAATGGCGTCCAGACTGATCCCGACAAAATCTCTGCACTTGAGACATGGCCTCGACCGACAAACGTTAAGGAACTTCGTTCTTTCTTGGGGTTTGCTGGCTATTACCGGCGGTTTATTAAGAACTACTCCAAAATAGCCCAACCATTGAATGAGCTTACAGCGGGGTGTTCCTACCAGAAGAAACGGGGACGTCCTCCACCCAGAAAACCCACAGGCCCTGAGGCCCGCAGGGCTACTGAGCCATTTGGTCCGCTATGGGCAACCAAACATGAGACGGCTTTCCTCACACTGAAGGACCAACTCATCAAAGCACCAGTTTTTGCCTTTGCTGATTTGTCTAAGCCTTTCGTCCTCCACATTGATGCTAGCCGAGAAGGGTTGGGTGGAGTGCTATACCAAGAGCACGGTGGTAAACTCAGACCTGTGGCATATGGAAGTCGTGGACTCTCACATAGCGAGAAGAACTACCCTGCTCACAAGCTTGAATACCTAGCACTAAAATGGGCTGTGACTGACAAATTTAGGGATTACTTATACACAGCCAAGGGCACGAAAATAATGACGGACAACAACCCACTCACATATGTCTTGACGACAGCAAAGTTGGATGCAACTGGGCACCGGTGGTTGGCCGTTCTGTCAACATTTGACTTCTCTCTCCACTACAAACCGGGGAGAACAAATGTTGACGCCGACGCTCTGTCACGCAGGCCTCATGATGTTGGAATAAACCAACAATTCCATGTAGAGCAGAGACACAAGATAGAGGAACTGGAGGGAAGACTGAAAGGCGAGCTTCAGGAGTGCAACAATGACTGCCCTGCTGAAGCCATTAAAGCACTCTCTCTCCGTTTTGAGGTAGAAACTTTACTTTGCCCACCAAGCAACCCTTTACTACCCACTAGGGTGCACTCACCTGACAGTATCCCTTTGGTACTTTCACTTTCGGCCAATGCAGATGCAGTTCCCAACTGCTACGGTGAAGCAACTGACCTTAATGCAGTAGACTGGAGTCTGATTCAACGTCAAGACATGGCCATTAACCAAGTCATGTCGTGGGTGAAAGCAGGACAGAAGCCAGACAGGCATACTGATCTGCATGACGAGGCCAAACTTATCTTGAGGGAGTTTGACAAACTTCAATTGAAAGAGGGTATTTTGTACAGGCGTATCTCCAACTCTCTCGGCAACACAATCTATCAACTTGTTCTTCCAACACATTTCGGTGTTCAGGCCGTTAGGGGACTCCATAATGAGTTAGGGCACCTTGGTGTGGAGCGAACAGTTGCACTAGCCCGAGATAGATTCTATTGGCCAAGGATGGCCGTGGAGATCGAACAATGGATAAAACATTGTTCCAGGTGTATCGCCCGTAAGACCCCTGTCAAGCCTGCTGCACCACTCATCAACATCACTACCAGGGCCACTTGAACTTGTTTGCATGGACTTTCTGTCTGTAGAGGCAGATCGATCAAACAAGAAGTCAATCCTTGTTGTGACTGATCACTATACTCGCTATGCTCAGGCGTTTCCCACCAGAGATCAGACGGCCTGTACTGTGGCTAAAACTCTGTGGGAAAATTTCTTTGTCCATTACGGGCTACCAGAACGGTTGCACTCTGATCAAGGACGTGACTTTGAATGGAAGAGCGCCTCATGAAAGTGCTGGACCGGCTGGCCGAGTTCGGACTCAAGATCTCCCCGGAAAAGTGACAGTTGTGTTGCAAGTCTGTGAAATACCTTGGCCATATTGTTTCTCAAAATGGCGTCCAGACTGATCCCGACAAAATCTCTGCACTTGAGACATGGCCTCGACCGACAAACGTTAAGGAACTTCGTTCTTTCTTGGGGTTTGCTGGCTATTACCGGCGGTTTATTAAGAACTACTCCAAAATAGCCCAACCATTGAATGAGCTTACAGCGGGGTGTTCCTACCAGAAGAAACGGGGACGTCCTCCACCCAGAAAACCCACAGGCCCTGAGGCCCGCAGGGCTACTGAGCCATTTGGTCCGCTATGGGCAACCAAACATGAGACGGCTTTCCTCACACTGAAGGACCAACTCATCAAAGCACCAGTTTTTGCCTTTGCTGATTTGTCTAAGCCTTTCGTCCTCCACATTGATGCTAGCCGAGAAGGGTTGGGTGGAGTGCTATACCAAGAGCACGGTGGTAAACTCAGACCTGTGGCATATGGAAGTCGTGGACTCTCACATAGCGAGAAGAACTACCCTGCTCACAAGCTTGAATACCTAGCACTAAAATGGGCTGTGACTGACAAATTTAGGGATTACTTATACACAGCCAAGGGCACGAAAATAATGACGGACAACAACCCACTCACATATGTCTTGACGACAGCAAAGTTGGATGCAACTGGGCACCGGTGGTTGGCCGTTCTGTCAACATTTGACTTCTCTCTCCACTACAAACCGGGGAGAACAAATGTTGACGCCGACGCTCTGTCACGCAGGCCTCATGATGTTGGAATAAACCAACAATTCCATGTAGAGCAGAGACACAAGATAGAGGAACTGGAGGGAAGACTGAAAGGCGAGCTTCAGGAGTGCAACAATGACTGCCCTGCTGAAGCCATTAAAGCACTCTCTCTCCGTTTTGAGGTAGAAACTTTACTTTGCCCACCAAGCAACCCTTTACTACCCACTAGGGTGCACTCACCTGACAGTATCCCTTTGGTACTTTCACTTTCGGCCAATGCAGATGCAGTTCCCAACTGCTACGGTGAAGCAACTGACCTTAATGCAGTAGACTGGAGTCTGATTCAACGTCAAGACATGGCCATTAACCAAGTCATGTCGTGGGTGAAAGCAGGACAGAAGCCAGACAGGCATACTGATCTGCATGACGAGGCCAAACTTATCTTGAGGGAGTTTGACAAACTTCAATTGAAAGAGGGTATTTTGTACAGGCGTATCTCCAACTCTCTCGGCAACACAATCTATCAACTTGTTCTTCCAACACATTTCGGTGTTCAGGCCGTTAGGGGACTCCATAATGAGTTAGGGCACCTTGGTGTGGAGCGAACAGTTGCACTAGCCCGAGATAGATTCTATTGGCCAAGGATGGCCGTGGAGATCGAACAATGGATAAAACATTGTTCCAGGTGTATCGCCCGTAAGACCCCTGTCAAGCCTGCTGCACCACTCATCAACATCACTACCAGGGCCACTTGAACTTGTTTGCATGGACTTTCTGTCTGTAGAGGCAGATCGATCAAACAAGAAGTCAATCCTTGTTGTGACTGATCACTATACTCGCTATGCTCAGGCGTTTCCCACCAGAGATCAGACGGCCTGTACTGTGGCTAAAACTCTGTGGGAAAATTTCTTTGTCCATTACGGGCTACCAGAACGGTTGCACTCTGATCAAGGACGTGACTTTGAATGGAAGAGCGCCTCATGAAAGTGCTGGACCGGCTGGCCGAGTTCGGACTCAAGATCTCCCCGGAAAAGTGACAGTTGTGTTGCAAGTCTGTGAAATACCTTGGCCATATTGTTTCTCAAAATGGCGTCCAGACTGATCCCGACAAAATCTCTGCACTTGAGACATGGCCTCGACCGACAAACGTTAAGGAACTTCGTTCTTTCTTGGGGTTTGCTGGCTATTACCGGCGGTTTATTAAGAACTACTCCAAAATAGCCCAACCATTGAATGAGCTTACAGCGGGGTGTTCCTACCAGAAAAAACGGGGACGTCCTCCACCCAGAAAACCCACAGGCCCTGAGGCCCGCAGGGCTACTGAGCCATTTGGTCCGCTATGGGCAACCAAACATGAGACGGCTTTCCTCACACTGAAGGACCAACTCATCAAAGCACCAGTTTTTGCCTTTGCTGATTTGTCTAAGCCTTTCGTCCTCCACATTGATGCTAGCCGAGAAGGGTTGGGTGGAGTGCTATACCAAGAGCACGGTGGTAAACTCAGACCTGTGGCATATGGAAGTCGTGGACTCTCACATAGCGAGAAGAACTACCCTGCTCACAAGCTTGAATACCTAGCACTAAAATGGGCTGTGACTGACAAATTTAGGGATTACTTATACACAGCCAAGGGCACGAAAATAATGACGGACAACAACCCACTCACATATGTCTTGACGACAGCAAAGTTGGATGCAACTGGGCACCGGTGGTTGGCCGTTCTGTCAACATTTGACTTCTCTCTCCACTACAAACCGGGGAGAACAAATGTTGACGCCGACGCTCTGTCACGCAGGCCTCATGATGTTGGAATAAACCAACAATTCCATGTAGAGCAGAGACACAAGATAGAGGAACTGGAGGGAAGACTGAAAGGCGAGCTTCAGGAGTGCAACAATGACTGCCCTGCTGAAGCCATTAAAGCACTCTCTCTCCGTTTTGAGGTAGAAACTTTACTTTGCCCACCAAGCAACCCTTTACTACCCACTAGGGTGCACTCACCTGACAGTATCCCTTTGGTACTTTCACTTTCGGCCAATGCAGATGCAGTTCCCAACTGCTACGGTGAAGCAACTGACCTTAATGCAGTAGACTGGAGTCTGATTCAACGTCAAGACATGGCCATTAACCAAGTCATGTCGTGGGTGAAAGCAGGACAGAAGCCAGACAGGCATACTGATCTGCATGACGAGGCCAAACTTATCTTGAGGGAGTTTGACAAACTTCAATTGAAAGAGGGTATTCTGTACAGGCGTATCTCCAACTCTCCCGGCAACACAATCTATCAACTTGTTCTTCCAACACATTTCGGTGTTCAGGCCGTTAGGGGACTCCATAATGAGTTAGGGCACCTTGGTGTGGAGCGAACAGTTGCACTAGCCCGAGATAGATTCTATTGGCCAAGGATGGCCGTGGAGATCGAACAATGGATAAAACATTGTTCCAGGTGTATCGCCCGTAAGACCCCTGTCAAGCCTGCTGCACCACTCATCAACATCACTACCAGGGCCACTTGAACTTGTTTGCATGGACTTTCTGTCTGTAGAGGCAGATCGATCAAACAAGAAGTCAATCCTTGTTGTGACTGATCACTATACTCGCTATGCTCAGGCGTTTCCCACCAGAGATCAGACGGCCTGTACTGTGGCTAAAACTCTGTGGGAAAATTTCTTTGTCCATTACGGGCTACCAGAACGGTTGCACTCTGATCAAGGACGTGACTTTGAAAGTAAGGTAATAAAGGAATTGACAACCCTGCTGGGCATTAAGAAGTCTCGGACAACGCCCTATCACCCCCAAGGGGACCCACAGCCAGAGAGGTTTAACCGCACTCTTCTCAACATGTTAGGGACTCTGGATGGTGAAAAGAAGCAATGTTGGAGTCGTTACGTAAGTGCATTGGTGCATGCTTATAACTGCACCAAGCACGACAGCACAGGCTTTTCCCCATATTTTCTTATGTTTGGGAGAGAGGCTAGACTCCCTGTCGACTTAAGGTTTGGCATAAGCCCCGATGGTTTTGCCAATAGTGACCATGTCAAATATGTAGAGGGACTTAAGGACCAACTGTCACGTGCATACCAACTTGCTGCAAAAGAGTCGGCAAAGTCGGGTTCCGCCAACAAGATCCGTCATGATCGACGCATACGAGGGCATCATCTGAAACCTGGTGATCGGGTACTCATAAGAAACCTTGGACTTCAGGGTAAGCACAAGTTGGCTGATCAGTGGGACGCCATGATCCATACAGTGGTTGAGCGCATCAACCCTGATATGCCGGTATACAGAGTCAAGCCGGAGACCGGAAGTGGGCGTGTCCGTACCCTTCACCGGAACGTACTACCTCCGGTTGATTATTTCAGTGATGAACAGCCAGTCCCTATTGTAACTCCAAAAGTCAAACGCCCAGTTACTAGAGGACAAGCTAGAAGAAAGCACCCACAAACTGGTTCCGACACTGAAGAGTCCAGTGAAGACGAGATCACTGTGGTGCTCCCTCAGTTACCAGTTGCCAACAGCTGCATGGACAGCCATTTAGAAACTATGCAGCCATATGCTGCTGAGCAACAGCCAATGCTGAATGCAGATGCCCCAGCGTTCATCCACGAACCACAACAGCCAGCATCACTGGCATGTGTGCCACCAGTGATGCCAAACCCTGAGCCCCAAAGAGAGGGCATTTCACTACCCGAGCAGTCTAGCCATTGTGATGACGATACCCTGTTTTTAAATATGGGAGAGGTGTCACCATCACATTCTGAAAATCCCATCACCTCCCCATCAGTCATATGTAGCTCACACGAGGTGAGTGGGGAGGCAGAGTCACAGCTAGACATCCCTCAAAGTCCAGTAGTGTTAGGTCCTGTGTTAGACAGTACCGATGATGGTAGTAGTCGGGAGAGTGACGTAATCACAGATGGGTGTACAAGCCCTAGTGAGCTCCATGCAAACCCAACAGAGGTATCGGGTACATTGCAATGTCCCACAGCAGATGAACCCCCTGCAGCACCCCCGGACATGTCAGGTGTAAATGAAATGGACACGGAGCCACAGTCTGGGTTTGTACGAAGGTCGGCCCGAGAATCGAGGGCACCAATACGGATGAAATATGAAGCCATGGGGAAACCAGCATTTAGCCGAACCTTTCGAGCCCATGGCCTCGGTATGTTTTCCGAGCTGAGGAAAAAAGTGTTGGGACATCAATTAGGTTTTTTCACTGGTTCATAAAAGTAGTGGCAACCTGTTCTTCAACACCTTTTCTTTTCTCTTTCCCTCTGCTCCCAGAGGTAGCAGATTTAAGTAAAGGGAGATTGTAACCCAGGCCTTGGAATGGGCCCCAGTTACGGACAGTTTATTTTATCTATTTCTCTGTTACTCCCATTTGCTTACATAATACACAGTGTATCTCTTTGCCATAATACACAGCTTCTCTCTTATCTCTGCACATGTGGTCAGTGATCTCTCACCACATGGTCATTATGTCTGGGCCTGTCCAGACTCTCCCACAAAACAAAGTCGTAAATTGTCTGCCATAAACCTCTAGTTTCTGGTTTCATGGAAAGGCAACCCTGACCATCCCATGTTACTTTTCTTGCTGCCCACAACAGCAGCAACCAATCAAAAGGTTGTATCCGTGCCACTCGTTTCGTGTTGAGCCAATAGGAACCCCTTATGCCCAGAGAGCCAGGGGTGAGCCATGTGGAACTTTTGGCTCTAAGTCTCATTTATGATTCTGCCATTGTTGTCTGCACATGTATGAGCAAAAGAAACTTGCGAAACTTGTGAAACTTGTGAAACTTCTGAGACTTCAGAGAGAAACTTCACAAGATGCCAGTATTGGCTCTCTTTTAGGTAAGCTACACTTATATTTCTTTGTTTTCAAATATGTTGCATTAACATTCCATGCAAATAGATCACTGTATTGCATAAATAGATTTTGATGGGTTTTGTATATTAATGTGTTGAGAAATATAGTTGTTGATGCACAGTCAAAGCTGAAACAATTCTTATGACTCTGCAGATTGCTTCGTTATAATGAGAACCTTGCGTTATTAAGAATAATACGAGCAATGATAAAAAGGAAATGGCGAACCGAGATTCCCCTGTCATAAGCACAGTGTTGTGTCGACAGTGTTTTCTTGGGGTTCGCATGTATATAATTATGAATGCTCTAAATAATATAGACTAAGACTGCAGGTGCTGTCTGCTATTCAAACTGCACCTTCTTTCAGTGTTTCATTAACTGAGAAAGATAAACTGCACTTTTAATTTATAAAGTTTCAGTAGGCTACTCTTGAGAATTGCGAAAGTTTGATTTAGTTTTGACCTTGTGTAATAAGGGCTAATTTAGTGTCTTTCCCGGTGCGGTAAGTGAATATAATTTGTCCATACATGACGCAGTGCGTATGCTATAGGAACATTACAAATTAGCACTGTCAGCCTTAGCATTAGCGCATTTCTATGAGAACATGCTACAATCATGGCATCTTCCCTTTTCACATATACGTGTAAATTCTATCTACGAGTACGTATTTAGCGGTTGACCTTGAATAGATTACTGTTGTTTAAATATGCCTATTTACGATGCCATGAACTAATAACTTGCTGTGTGAATCTAAGTCTAAAATAGATTGAGTTGATAATTTTATACTGCCCTTACACATACTTGTGTATGTGTAGAAATTCTCTGGAAGTTTATTAATGTTCGCGTCATTATAATTAAGGAATTTAGATTTGTTTAGATAGCCACAAGAATACTTACGATTTATGGTTCATGCCCAAAGGGCTTCAAGACGTTTGTATCTTGTGCATACGCGCCAAAGTGCTTTAGGGTAACGGAATACTAAGACATTGCTTTTATTGACACTTGCATACATGTATTAGGTATTCTCGATGAGAATGCCTAATTGTGAGTCGAGCATATATTTTGAATAGTATTCCATGCTCTCTTTTAGCCCAAAGATTCCGCCCTTGATGCTGAAAAGCAAAGGTTTCGTCGGCATCTCCAAGACACCTTTACAGCGGCTTGCGCTTTGTGGCCCCAGATCACCACTCCCGGCTTTTGAGGCTCCCGCAATCAAGGACATCGCCCCGAGCCTGTACCGGTGCCAGGGAAAAGACATCCAAGCCTGCCACTCCCAAGCCTGCCACATTAAAGGAACTGCAAGTACCAATTATCTTCTCGTTTGTGCACAAACTCGAACAGTTCGCGATTATTCGCAAGAGGGCGCCCTAACCTCGACTACCAGGAATTGCGGAAGACGTCAAACCGTTGGACCTACGTGTAGTGGCTACCCCAATATTTGGACCGCGGACTCCTAGGCTTAAATGATCTAGGGCACTTAAGAAAACATGATCATTCTATGCATTTACCTTAATTGAATTTAATAGCTATTGTATTTACATGTACGTTAGAGAGCATTGTCCAGAATAAAGCAGGGTTGTTTTGTGACACAGAAAACTGTCATCTTGGCTTACAATTCAATATCTACAATAGTCTAGGACCTGGCTTAGACATGTATGCACATAATTTAGGAGAGGATTTCTCAACTGATCTAGGCTAATTTGACCCCAAGGAACAACGTGGGATGTGTGCCAAATTCGCTATCCAGGGCGAAATACCCGAAAATGACCACGCCCTTTTTAAGATGGTCACGCCCCTTTCTTCATCAGAAGTGCTGCTTTCGACATAGTTGTATCTACTGAATTCAACCGATATGAGCTAATATGACCCCGAGTAACAACTTGGGATATGTCCCAAAATCTCTACCTGGGGAGAAGTACCCAAAACTGACCACGCCCTTTTAAATGACCACGACCTTCATCAGAAGTGCTACTTCCGACATATCTGTACATGTATCTACTGAACTTGACTGATATAAGCTAATTTGACCCCGAGGAACAACTTGGGATTTGTGCCAAATTTACTATCGATGGAAAAGTACACAGAAATGACCACACCCTTTTAAATGACCACGCCCCACCTTATCAGAAGTGCTATTTCCGACATAGCTAAACTACTGAACTCAACTGATAAGCTAATTTGACCCCGAGGAATAACTTGGGATGTGTGTCAATATCGCCACTTAGGGAGAAGTTCCCGAAAATGACCACGCCCTTTTTAAAATGACTACGCCCCACATTTAAAGTGCTACTTTCGACATCGCTGTATCTACTGAACTCGACTGATACAATATAATTTGACCCCAAGGAACAACTTAGGATTTGTGCCAAATTCGCTATCCAGGAAATGACCACGCCCCTTCTTATCAGAAATGCTGTATCCATCATAGATATACTACTGAACTTAACTGATGTAAGCTAATTTAACTCTGAGAAACAATGTGGGATGTGTGCCAAATTCGCTATCCGGGGAGAAGTACCAGAAAATGACCACACCCACTTCTTATCAGAAATGTACTTCTGACATAGTTGTATTTTCTGGGTTGCTCAAAATGTTCGGAATGTTCATAATGTTTAGGGGATCATAGAAGAGTTTTAAATTTATATTTTGATAGAAATTAGATCTGTACCGTGTATTAGAGGGCAAAGTCTTTGCTTTGGAGAGAAATATAGCGGTATTTGATGGCAGAGCAAAATTTACTCTTGACTTTGTGTAGCAATCTGATGATGGTATAACTGTTTCTTTTTAGGGTGAGGTCGCTCTCACTGCTCCTTGTTCTTCACCTTGTTCAAAGTATATGTAGTTAAAAGGTGAAAATTATTCAAAAGAAACAATCTACTCACTATAGCTTGGTGCACATTACATGTATTTAAAAATCTAGCTATTCGTGTTAATCCATACTGCTGATAGGGTGCATTGCCTACCCACCCCTAAAAAAAATGCTATGTCATTAAGACGGAATTCATAACACGATTTACTCCTGTGTGAGTGCACTATAGAATAAGAAATAGACATTCGTACAATTTAAGCATGGAACGCTTACGTTAATAAATATTTGGCAATTTATATATATGTAGGTAGTAAGGGGTAGTATATATGGTAATGGATAAAAATTTTGGCAATTTTTCTCTAATTATCAAAATATAAATTTGAAACTCTTCTATATGACCCACTAAACACCCAGATACCCAGCTGTAACAGTTTTGAAGATACAGCTATGTCGGAAGTAGCACTGCTGATGAAAAGAAAAAGAGGAATGTTGTCGTTTTGGGGTACTTCTCCCCTAACAGCGAATATGGCACACACACCAAATTGTTCCTCGGGGTCAAATTAGCTTACATCAGTTGCATTCAGTAAATACAACTATGTCAGAAGTAATGCGCTTCTGACGAAAAAAAGGGCGTGTTCATTTTTGGGTACTTTTCCCCCAGGATTTTGGCATACATCCCATGTTGTTCCTCGGGGTCATATTATCTTATATCTGTTGATTTCAGTAGATAAAGCAAAATTAAAAGTACATGTAGCACTTCTGATAAGAGGTGGTGTGGTCATTTAAAAGGACGTGGTCATTTTTGGGTACTTATCCCGGATAGGGAATTTGGCACAAATCCGAAGTTGTTCCCTGGGATCAAATTAGCTTGCTCTAGAGTAGATACACCGATGTCGGAAGTAGCAATTTAAATAAGGGGCGTGGTCATTTTTAAAAGGGCGTGGTCATTTGTGGGAACTACTCTCTAGGTGACGATTTTGACACATATCTCAAGTTATTCCTAGGGCTATAATTAGCCTTGATCAGTTGAGTTCATTAGTTTGGCTATGTCGGAAATAGCACTTCTGATAATATGGGGCGTGGTCGTTTAAAAGGGTGTGGTCATTTCCGGGTACTTTTCTATCGATAGTAAATTTGGCACAAATCCCAAGTTGTTCCTCGGGTTCAAATTAGCTTATATCAGTCAAGTTCAGTAGATACATGTATAGATATGTCAGAGGTAGCACTTCTGATAAAGGTCGTGGTCATTTAAAAGGGCGTGGTAAGTTTTGGGTACTTCTCCCCGGTAGCGATTTTAGGACACATCCCAAGTTGTTCCTCGAGGTCATATTAGCTAATATCAGTTGAATTCAGTAGATACAACTATGTCGGAAGCAGCACTACTGATTAAGAAAGGGGCGTGACCATCTTAAAAAGGGCGTGGTCATTTTCGGGCTTTTCGCCCCGGATAGAGATTTTGGCACACATCTCAAGTTGTTCCTTGGGGTCATATTAGCCTATAACAGTTGAGTTATCCTCTCCTAAATTATGTGCATACATGTCTAAGCCAGGTCCTCTACTACAAGGGGGATTTACTACTGTGGTAGGTCCCAAGGACCTTGTGGGAACCTAGGGTTACAGTAGTATGCATCATATTTCTCGAGTGGGTCCTCAAATGAGGCTTGAAATCCAGAATATGATCCTATTGTCTGATCAGATGCTTCGGCTGTTCCTAGCTCCCCTGCACGCGTACAAATGCATGGAGAAATCCACGTTTCCTCTGTTCTGTAGTATCCGACTGACACGTGGTATCATATTCTGGATGGGCTTTTGGGTTTCCTCGCGTGAATGATTTATAAGCACTGACAGCATTTACTTCTTCAACCATTTCATGCTTTGTTTTTGCATCTGGGATAACCAAAGGTTCTGCTGTGGTTGATGAGGACATTGCAGAAGAGCTTGTTGGTTGAATAAACATAACGTTTGTCTTGTGTGACGTTCCCCCTCCTGTGATCAAAGAACAATGAAAACAGAAAATAGGCTTAAATAAAAAAATATAACCGTAAATTTCAGAACTATCAACGTAAAATGTATTGTTGGCGTGTGAAAGATGTTGCAGGTTTTGAACTAGTTCACAGGGTGTTTGATCATTACATTACCTGTCAAAGTGTCCTCCTTAAAATCATCATTGTCCATGATTGCTGTTCCTGGTACCCCAACTTCTAATTCTTCTGGACAAATTAAGTTCTATGGACCGAATAAACAAGAAGCATTTATTTAAAACTGAACAACCGTAATCTACAGCAGGCTGATACTGTCAACATTTAAATACTGGGTAAAGAAACTCACCTTTTCCAAGTCATCAGCTGCCCAGGCTGCCTCTAGATCTAGTGCATCATTGTAGGAGATGGTAAGACCAAATTTATGCAATACAGACTTTCACTGGTGGCCATTTTGAAATTTTGGCAGCCATCTTGGACTGATAGGTCCTAGCTAGGCCCCCTATAAGAGTTCCCTACATTTTCCCTAAACCCAGACCCCTCTCATTTTATTCAGCATCCTCGAATATGTTTAAAAATACATCAAAACTTTTATTCATACTTCTATGAGCTTCTGGAACCAAGAAATAGGCAAAATTCTGCATTTTTAGTGGTGGCCATTTTAAAATTTTGGCAGCCATCTTGGATATTAAGGTCCTGTGCTGTTCTGAGATATTCCAGTGGATTCCTTGACCCTGTAAAAGTGGGTATAGACACCAGAATCATACTTCTAGGACTGTCTGCACCCGAGATATAGGCAAAAATAATTTTCACTGGCGGCCATTTTGAAATTTTGGCAGCCATCTTGGATTGGTAGGTCCTAGGCTCTTGTAAGTGGATCTATTGGATTCCTTGACCCTAAAAACATGGGTATAGACATCAGAATCGCGCTGCTGGGTGCTTCACTGACCAAGTTATGGTGATTTTAAGTGATTTTGGCGGCCATTTAAAAAAAAACGTCATCTAGCGAGAGTTCCCCACATATTTCGATGGGTCAGACCCCTCTCATTGTATTTTGCACCCTCAAATCCATAAGAAAACACCTTCAAAACTTCTGGTAAAGACATCGAGAACGGGACTTTCATTCTGGACCCTACTAATACTGACAAAAATGGTTACTACGGCCAGGATATGCATTTTATCATAGTCAATCATATTTTACTATGAAATAGAGGCAAAATACTTTCAAGTGATACCATGATTGCATTCCTCTGGTCACGCATTACTGAGCACCATTGTTTGGAACATAGAGAAACCCCTTTGCGACAGTTGGTCAGACCTATAGCCTAGAATATCCAGACACGGCCCGAGCTGCAGGGACATTTAGTCATTTTAAAACGTACTAGGATACGTGCAATATTTTATTGAAGTGATATTTATTCACTTATTACATGAATTTAAGCACCGACTGTCAGAGTTTGTCTACGGGAACCTTTTGAGGCGACAGAGTAATTCCATTAAATGACGCTGTGGAACGCCAGCCCATCCCTCCTCCCCCGTCGGGTCACCAGATTTGACTCCTTGTGATGTTTTTCTTGTGTGGGTATTTAAAGAACAAGTGTTCACCAGTCCAACACGTAACCGTCAGGATTTGCAAGCCCGCATTCAACGTGAGTGGACGCAAACACGACGTACATGTAACCTCCAGATGGTGCTCTCGGGACCCACAAGAATGGCATTATCTTTTCAGTAACAACGAGGAGGTCCACACTGTGGAAGTAAAGGTCGCTGCCGCTGCCGAGGTAGCACTCCATCGTGTAATTATTATTACTGTAGGGAATGCAAGTGCGCCCTCATTGTTGAAAAGTTGCATATAGTTGATTGACCTAAACCGATTTACACAGAGGACAACTAATTGTTCAGTTTTGATCAGTTGGGTAGGCCAGGTTCACTTAGACCTAACAATTGTACTGTAAGTTGTACTTCATTTGGGGAATATTGTGGCTTGTATTTTTGTATGACCAAGTGTTATATGTACTGTATATTTACATGCACACATACATGTAAAGAACTGTGTATGTTACCCACCAAGGTTCCGCTGTGACACTTCAAGTTGTGCTTGTATTGTAACAATTTTACTGTGTCAAAGTGATAGAATTACCATGTACTACTGGTAATTTGAAAACAGCTTGTTGGTAAAATGGTCTAGGTGTCTATTTCCCATTTTTGTGTACATGTTATACATGTAATCTGATGATGACCTCAGGCACATGTGAAAATACCTTAACCACTTTTAGCTTAAAGTGCAAGTGTTGCCAACTGATTATATATCCTGTGTATGTAACATGATTTTTATTTCGGTCACACTTGAATTTTGTTCTAAACGGTCCACTCGGGTCGCGTGGTCTTAAAGTAGGGAATGTGTAGGGAATGCAAGTGCGCCCTCATTGTTGAAAAGTTGCATATAGTTGATTGACCTAAACCGATTTACACAGTGTCCTGTATCTGAATAAGTAGTCCCTACATTTTAATAAATTTACCACTCGTTCCATAGGTTTATTTACGAAAGCTTACAAAAAATTGTACTTGATAGTTTTAAAGTATAATGCTTGTTGTTTACATTGCCTGGAAGAGTAGTTTTGGAGAACTTTTACTTGGCGTAGTAATGTGTAGATGGCAGCTGTGGTGATTAGGCCGGTTGCTAAGGTCTCTTTTTCGATTCTGGAAGTTTCTGTCAGCACACAGTGCATTTGTCCTCATTTAACAGCATCTAACTAGGATACTCTAATTTGTGCCAGTGTATTCACGGTAACACACTGTAAGTCTGCTTGATATGGGCTGGTTGATGCCCATCAAGCGTGATGCTTAATTGTATAATTAATCGAGCTGCAAATTACAAACACTGCTGCTCACAATAGACGCAGTCAGCCGTATAGCAGTAATAGATTTTACTGATAAAGTCAATTATACAAAAGTCGATAATTATGTTCTGGCAATGAAATACGAATGTCATCTATAACCTTGAGAACCTTCTCTCTTTCCTTAAGTTTATAGTCGAAACTAGAGCACCGATCAGGGGCGGATCCAGGATTTTGAAAGGGGGGAGGGGGGTTGGGGGGGGGGGGGAGGGGGGTTGGGGGGGGAGGGGGGTTGGGGGGGGGGGGGGGGGGTCTGTGAAATGTTTAAGCATGACGGTGTATTGCTCGCGCGGTCCATAAACACTTCGAACAACCAAATGTTAAAGTTGCACTGTCCGATTTTAGGCCGATTTGAGCGTCAACATTTCGTTTTAAAGCTAGATTGCTATTTTTAAAGAATGGAAAAAAAGTTATCAGCTTTCATTTGGTACCAAGAACGTAAAAATCCGTCAAGGATTAGGCCTAATACTAGTCGATTAAAAACAAGAAATAATTAATGTTAATTAGGGTATGTTTTGCCCTTACCCGACGTATATTAGCATTAGCCAATATTTTCGCGTACAGATATTTTCGCGCATTTCAACATCACTGATATTTTCGCGAGTTATTATTTTCGCGGATGGAAATTATATTCACAGAATTGCCTCATTAAAATTATATATTTTCGCGGGGTGTTATTTTCGCGGGCTCTGTCTGGTGCGCGAAATGCGCGAAAATAAAACCACCGCGAATATTTCAGCTTTTACAGTATACTCAGTGCTTTCCCGAGACACTATAACAAACTTCATAGCGTGCTCGGGCGGGATTTGAAGCCACGACCTCCTGCAAACAAGGCAGACGTCTTTACCACTCGACCACCGAGCTAGCCGGTGTGGAATGGCCGGTTCGAATCAGTTAGCAACGGGGATCGAAATTAATCAGTAATTGATTTAGCTTACCCGAGGACGCTATAAAGTTTTTCAAAGTGTCTCGGGAAAGCACTGAGTATACAGTGCTAATATACGTCGGGTAAGGGCAAAACAGAGGGGTCCATTTAACTCCTTAATTAGGTACTAAATAATGTGCGGCCGAAGCTGAAACCAAAATTAAGTGAGCCCGGAACTAGAATCTATTAGAAAATGCATTAAAAGCTGTTAATTTGTACAACATGTACATGAAGGAAACAAATTGTTTTAAAGATGTGCGTTCGAATATTTTGGTTAAAAATATTCACTTTTTAGCTATTTGGGAAGAGGTACCTTTAAATCCTTAATTCGGTATTAATTATTGAGGAGGAGTCTGTTCGGACATTTAGGAAAAATGATGAAATTGTTCCGACTTGAGCCCCGTGTGGTAAACATCCTCTTGAGTATGTATTCTGGATTGTCATCATTTTTAAATCTGCGGCTGAATCTGCGCTGAATCGATGGGCGGCTTACTTCGGCCAGGTGAATATTTGTGGGAAAATTTGTGGAGGGGAGAGTGTGACTGTGAATTTGTACATGAATTTTCACGTGAATATTTGTGGGAAAATATGTGTCCAAGAGAGCGGGACGTGAATTTTCACGTGAATATTTACGTTAATTTTAATTAGTCCTTTCAGGGCCACCATAGAAAACCCTACCAGTTTCAGCCAAGAATATTTTTGTTTTAATTTAATTTAATTTGATTTTATTTAATAGGTATAATTAACTTCAATTCGCAGCCCGTATATGCTGAATAACATGATGCTTACAAGTATGTTCCATCGGCATACCTACGTATAAATTGAGACATATCGTCTGTTCACAGATGTTGGGAAAAAAAGCATATAGCTTATCTTCTCTGGTCCGTAGTACATGAAGTCGGTACCGTTAGTGCAGCAGATAAGTGAAACAATCCTTCAAAACTGGATACAAGCACCAAATTTTGCATGTATATCCCTCTTGAGCCACTTTTTTGGAAAAGCCCGTTAGCCACTTGAAAATTCAAAATGGCCGCCATTTTTCAAGATGGCCACTATATCCTTATGACATGACCTCATAAAATGCCAGAGAATTGGCCGATTTGAATGATCTTGGAATCCAATTATATGTTTTTGATCCTCTAGAAGCCGAATTTATAACTCTAAATTTCCCCAGGGGCTTCTGTCTATCATTTTTGTTGTTGATTAAGGCCCCTAACCCTCCGATTTTCAATGGTACCGTTGTCGAAGTACAAATTTGCAGTTTTATTTTAATTACTAAACTTTTTTTGGCTGATAAAGCTCAAATCCAAGGTATTTCTCTATTAACCCTTCTAATTTAAGCCTGTGCGGTCACCTTTAATCCGGGGTTCACCCTTCGGCCACAGCGAACCGCAGGAAGCAGGGCATTTATTTTAGGGAATCCTCATTGAAATGTGTACAAAACCTGATCCCCTTGTAATGTCGCACTTGGTTTGCCGCACAATCAATCACCCATGCTTTCCCAGCCCTGTATGCAAACAACAGCTGTGTTCAACCAATCGTTGACCCAGACAAAGTGTATTATGTACACAACAAATACCTTTCAGTCCAGTGGAAATAATCCCCAGCAAAATTTCAATTACGCACAGTGACCATTTATTACTGGATGATTTGAGTGGGGCAGAGCTTGTGTACTTCTAGGGGTTGGGCTTGTATATATGTATATTGTCGGATAAGTCAAATTTCCAGTTTATATGATGTAAGGGATCTCCATTCAACATATTCAGACCATTTGACTTGTACTTCGTCCACCACAGAAGGCTATATGGGTAAAACAAACATACTCTTCAAAACAGTCGCTAGGATCAACCGCGTCTGTTTTTGGGGTATTGACGCTCGGGTTAAGGGGCATGGTGTAGCAGCACCCCTTAGCCGCACCTATGGTGGGAATGCGCCTTTTAGCATTGTCTTATGGTTTGAAAGCACCCTTTAGCCACATCCTATGGTGGGAAGATGGTGTGACAGCACCCTTTAGCAGCACACTATGGTGGGAAGGCGCCCTTTGACAGTGCCTTATGGTGCTACTGGCATCCTTCAGTCGCACGCTATGTTGGTATGGCACCCTTTAGCGGCATCTTATTGTGTAACCAGCCCACTTTAGCTGCACCATATGGTGGTAAGGTGCCATTTAGCGGCGCCTTATGATTGGACAGCACCCTTATCAGCACGCTATGGTGTGAAGGCACCCTTCGGCAGTGCCTCATGGTGTTACTGGCACGTTATGATGGAATGGCACCCTTTAGTGGCATCTCATCGTCTAACAACACCCAATCTTTAGCCGCGCCCTATGGTGGAAGGGCACACTTTAGCCGCAACTTATCGTATAATAGCACCCTTTAGTCGCGCCCTATTTTGAAGGGCATACTTTAGCGGCATCTTATAGTGTGGCCGCACCATTTAGCAGTGTTCTATGGTGGGAAGGCGCCTTTTAGCAGCCTCTTTGTGGTGTTACCGCCACCCTGTGGTACATGTATGGCGCCCGTAAGCGGTATCTTATGACGAAGCAGCACCCTGTAGCCGTGCCCTATGGTGGGAATGCGCTCTTTAGCAGCACCTTATGGTGTGACAGCACCCTTGAGCCACACCATATGGTGGGAAGATGGTGTGACGTCACACTTTAGCATGCACTCTGCGGTGGGAAGGCACCCTTTGGCAGCGCCTTATGGTGTTACCGGCACGCTATTTTGGTATGGCGCCCTTTAGCGGCATCTTATCGTGTAACAGCACTCTTAATTTATTTAGCCACACCCTATGGTGGAAGGGCACACCACACTTTCGCGGCATCTTTTGGTGTAACGGCACCATTTGGCCAAGCCCTATGGTGGGAAGGCGGAATCTTATGGAGTGACATCACCCTGTAGACGTCGGGCATGGTGGGAAGGCGAGCTTTATAGCTGCACCTTATGGTGTGATAGGACCCTTTAGCCATGCCCCCTATGGTGGGGAAGCGCCCTTTAGCAGCGTCATAACGTGTGACAGCACCCTTTGGCCGTTCGCTATGGTGTGATGGCGCCATATAGCAGAGCGTTATGGTATGATAGCACCCTTTAGCTGCGCGCTATGGTGGCAAAGTGACCTTTAGCAGCACATTGTGGTGTCAGACCCTTTAGCTGAGTGCTATGGTGAGAAGGAGCTACATGTAGTAGTGTTCTATGGTGTGACAACATCTTCTAACTGTCCCCTATGGAAGGAACGCGTCCTGTAGAGGGTCCTTGTGGTGTGACAGCCCCCTTTATCCGCGTGCTGTGGTGTGAAAGTACCCTTTAGAGCAGCGCCTTATGGTGTGACAGCACCTTAATTTTAGCAGCACGCTATGGTAGTTAGGGGCGACAATAACAGACAAGGAAGGACATTTGGTGTATCCTTTCCCATAAAAAATGCAAGTTTCCTATCATGCCATTTCCTGATGAGAACAGAAGTTCCTTAAATACAGTCAACTTGTGATTAACGAGGCAATTATCAACAAGACTCTCCTTAAAGGGCCCATGACGTGCTAAACAGCTTTGTGCCTAATCTTTGCTTCATATTACAGATTACTTACTATTGTTCGTTTCGATGTAAAATCAATACAAGGTAGACTTTTTCAACTTTGAAGATTTCATTGCAATAAATCAGAGACAGAGGGCGCTGTTTGGAGTGCATCCCTTAAGGAAGACTGAAGGGAAAACTTCAAGTTGGACTTGAAGCAAATTGCTGCAGTTTTCTCTAGCTCCCCCAGTTTTGTCATGGCTTATCAACAGGCAAAATGGAAAACAAACTCAAACAGCCATGGATTACAAAATTTCAAGTAAGTTTGAGAAAAAAGTGGAATCTTTTGTGGAGTTTTTGCCTCTTGTGACATCATGACCTTGGTCATGAATATGCATACATTAGCATAAAAACTAAACATATTTGTTTTAACCCACAAAACCAGCTACAAATAGGATTTTTATGACTGTAACTGAGTAAAGTGGTTTTACAGCTTAGATTTCTTTGATAAAAATCCCAAATCATGGGCCCTTTAAGTGACGGATTTCCTCTAGGTCCAAAAGCTGATCTCTAGAGCTGCGCGTCTCAAAAATCCCTAGAAGTGCAGGTTCTCGGGTAGTCTCGTGGCGAAACTGTAACGTAATGTGGGCGAAGGTATGTGTCATGTTTCACGTAAATATCATTTGGTGTGTGTTGTGATACTGGTGTGTGTGCAGCCTTCCAAGCTTTACCGCGGTGCTTATGATAATGAGCCAAAAGCTTTGCAGTGGTCCCGCACCGAAATTCGGTGCGGACGTCAACCGATCAACGATGAGTTCTCACAGCAAATCTCCAGATGTTTTGGCCAGCCGAGCATCCCCAGAAGGTCTGGCCACAAGACTATACATGTAGTTCTCAGAGAGCATGCCAATTCAGACATAGTGGCGCACCCTGCCCAGTGGCTCATACGGAGGCTGGTGCAGTCAGCCTTACCACGCGGCGTTAATAATTGTTAATAATTGATAAAACAAATTAATGGATTCCAAGATCGTTCAAATTGGACGAATCTCTGACCTTTTATGAGGTCAAAACACAATTCTATGTCGACAAGGCGGCCATCTTGAAAAAATGGCGGCCATTTTGAATTTTCAAGTGGCTAACGGGCTTTTCCAAATAAGTGGTCCAAGAGGGATATCCATGCAAAATTTGGTGCTTGTATCCACTTGTGAACGATTCCCCTGAAATATTCACTTATCTGCTCCACTACGTGTTCGGCTTTCACTGCCAACGGGAACCGCGACGCCGTGGCCTCGTTCAGCTCACACCTCTTCTTCTGGTCCGAGTAGTGGAACGACAAACATCGGCTCTCGACGGTTATCGCACAAACTCGGCTGCATAGGACACTCGAAGCTACGGTAAGATTGCGATAAGCGTGACCATAGAGGATACCGTTTGGAACGCCGTAGAAAGCGTACTGCAAACCCCATGAGTGGACATTTTCTCGGCCCGCAGATGCACTTACAACCTCAGCTGGGCCTACAGAGCCAAAACCAACTATAGGATAGCAAAACAAATGGAAAACATTTTAAAGGAAAACATTCTTTCAAAAGATGCATATGGGTGCAGGGATAAAGCTAGTTGTGCTGCTGAACTGACTGATGATGGAAACCAAAATTATAAGATGACCATTTGATAAAACCTAACTGCGTCTTGTTGTCATGACAGTATAAACGACAAATCAGAGACGCGCGCAGTTGTAATCATGCCACCGAGGGATATATTAGGGGCGTTCGAGATGCTTACACCGTGTAACACACACTCACACCGGAGCGTTCTTTTAGCCATCACGTGATACACGAGTCTGCCCCAGTGGCAGCCACCAACCGAGCTCGCGGCATGCAGGGTCTGTGGTGTACGGCTCTGTGTAATGACATCACCTTGTAAGCTCGAGTAGTAAAACATGGTGACGTGAGTACGAAGAAAAACACATATTTATGACGCAAAATAGGAGGGAATAGGGCTGTAAATACATTTCGCTTATAGATGTCTGTGGGCATTGACAACATTTGTTACGGTACCATTTGGACAACAAATTTTGCTCAGCGCCGGGTAAATTTTCCCTCGCGAGTCCAACAACGACAGTGTTTATAAAAGCCTCCCCTGGCAACAACCTTTGACCGGTGTTTCCAGAATTTGAAGCGAAACCCCGCTTCGTTCGTTTTGCATCTTCTGGAGGCTTCTCCTCTGGTGTAAACCCCGTGTTTCACGGTTTAAGCATCTCGAAAGCCCCTATATATTTTTTTAAAAAGCAACTTATCTAATATACAATTCTCGTCTTGGTAGATTATATACAATGTTAGTCATCCGTGTGAATTGCTAAAATTATTCCAGTATTGTTCGTAAGCCATTGGTATTACCTTGTAAATTTAATCTGCGACAATACCTTTGTAATAAATTACGCTGTTCAATTTTTGAAGAAAATTTTATTTTACCTATAATGCTATTAACTGCATATTCATTACTCTACCACAGCGATTAGTTATCCTTAATACTTATTGATCGAAAAGTGGTCACAACCACCGTATGACGTAAGAGACTACAAGTAGAAGTGACTATAATTTTAGAAGTGAATTAACAGACATGAAGAGCGAAAACTTAAAGCGGATTAAAGACTACGTCTTTAAACCAAGGACAATGAAAAACAGGGCGATCGAGCTGTTGTGTTCATATGAACATTCACATTGTGACTTGCAGACAATTGAAACGTCGGCAGCCCCATCTTAATTCCCATTCCCGGTTCCTTCTTAATCCGTTCTCCTTTAAGACGACACTCGAATAAACCGTCGAGGTATTTAATAATTTCGTCATGGGTCAGGGCCTTGTAGTTGCGGATGAGCTTTTAGAGGTTGTTTTTGATTAAACGGAAGGTATTTGCCCTATTAAAGAATGTTGCTAATGTCTAAATTGTTTGAAATGAAGAAATTACTTTATTCCGCCACCTTGGTTCACTCATTAGCTGTATACTACTGCCAAAGTAGATCCCCAAGATGACGAAATAAGTACAACAAATGAATGATGATAAAGATAAGAACAGAAAACTAACTAACTTTTAGATACACCGAGACCTTACGTCACTGCACTGCCGTGTAGATCTTCTGATGCACTGCAGGAACAGAGAGTCTGTCACCGTACGACAGTCAGCCAGAGTTTTTATAAAGACGGTCACACCTAAGTGCTTTGTGCGTTGCGTAATAAGCAGCTGAATGCATGTTGAACACAGCTGGTGCACGACAATACAAAATATTTTTTACCGGGCACACAACAATTTGGATACGCGGGGCTGCTTGCAGCCACTTACAGGGTTACCCATGCCGGACCGGTTAATGGGGAGGCTCCAGACTAACATAGACCAAGGCAAGTCGACAGGCCCATCAACTGACAAGCCATTGAAGGACCAATTTTGCGAAAATTTCTCATTTATGAACGCAGTACGAAGAAACCGGACAAACCCACAACGTATTAGACCCCGCCTGGCCCCAGACGACGATTTTTTTGTTAATTCTTTGAACTTTCCACAGCTATCTTACATTGCAACGTCGAATGTGCAAACGGTTCTGCGGACCGAACCGGTGCAGCCCCCTCCTGTCATATGAGCTTTCAAGAACAATATCAACCTTACCGGTCTATGTGAAACTAGATGACCTGATAGTGGTGAAGACGGCAATCTTTATCTGGTCCGGACCGACCGACAACTCTGGTCAACGTGGTGTAGCCCTTGCTATGACATCATCAGCCCGACAGGCAATCATCAGCTGGGAGCCAGTGTCATACCGCATTTTAACTGCAAGATTTCAACACCGCCATGGAAGACTGACCACCACCGTCTGCTATGCACCTACTGACGAATCGAGCCCCTACTGACGAAGCAAGCAAATATACTTAATTGCATCCGATGAAGTAGTTGTTGCTACGAAAGCTATTATGCAATTTGGCTCTATATAAGTTTGTCTTATAAGTGCTACAATATACCTTTTTGATTTGTTTACCTGACTAACACGGCTACCCCCCTTTTTGTTCAGTAATTTAATCAACTGCAGGCAGTCCTTGGTCGCTGCCCACCCCTTGGCATTTCCTTGGTCCTCACCAATGCTAATATAACTAAATAATATACCTTTTTAACCTTTCCGCATTTTTTTCTTTTTTGGGAAAGACTTTGTACCCTGAACCAAACAATATATGATTCTTATTTGGGTGAAATGAGAACAACCTGCCTTTCCCGTATTAGGGCGACCGGTTATGGGTAAAAAAGGCGTATTAGGACGACCGACCGCATTAGGGCGACCGATAGCCGGTCGTCCTAACGCCAAGTGCTTCAAAAACCATCTTTATTAGGCCAAAAACCATTTTTATTAGGTTTCTCACCATTTTTATTAGGTTTGTAACCATTTTTGTCTAGGTTGAAAAACATTTTTATGAGAACTTTAAGTCGAAAAAATGGGTGTCAACGGCAGAGTTTCTTGCCGACAAATTTGCCGTTTTAGTGGTTCCCCAGAGCACTCTTTCCAAAACGGTCGTCCTAATACGGGAAAAGTAGTTATTTAACATCGTGTTTTTCAATATACTATATATCAGTGTGCACGATAGACCGTATGGTTGTGCCATTGAAGTGCTTACCTCCGAAAATTTATCGAAATCCGTGTCGAAATCAAGAAACACAAGAATACCTTCAAGAAATTTATTAGTATAAACACCTTGCCCCCTTAATTGTTCTGAGGAGTTTATATTGGCTAGGAGGCAGACGGAGCAGCCTCCGATTCTAGGAATAATCATTGTTATAAGGCAATGTCGCAAGAAACGTCAATGAGTTTACATTACGAAAACGGTATATTTCTAGCAGATTGCGTTTGCAGCTCAAATTCCGTATACATTAATACATCTTCGGCACTCGTACCACAATAAGCGCAAGCATGTGCGTAGTTTAAGAATTAGTTAAGATAATTGTCTTACAAAATATACTGCAGGTTACAGTAAATAATACCCGTTTTACTTTCTTTTCTTGCTTTAAAAAGACTGTACAACGTGAAGAAGAGCACTTAAAAAAAAATCTAGCCGATCCAAATTAAATTCCCTAGATAGGAAACAAAATTCACAACCTTACCAGGTGAAAAATATTACATGTACAATCAAAGATCATAGCGCAGTTGGCGCAAGATAGACGCGCCTCGTGTCCATTTGAAATGCTTCTTGCGGAATGCTGCTGTAACCATTCGGCACCACACAGATTACACCACGAGAAACATGTCAAACAGACACGAGGCGCGTCTAGTTTGCCTAACTAAAAATAATGGTGCCTTGTATTTCACTTAACATGAATGTTCTACCTTGCAAGCATAATCACATACGGTGCTATATTATTTTTGATTACAGTACACATTTTGCCGTGTCTGAAATATGTCTTCCAATTTGCCGTCGTTCCTCACTCTTTTTCATTGACTAAACGTTGGCGAGCAGTTTTCCGTATAAAGTACAGAGCCGGGCTACTGCACAAAATAACCAATATGCCTAATACCAGAGACACGCCCATGACGTGGTTGCGAAATTGGTCAATACTGTACACCATACAGGAACCCCTTTCGTCGCACATAGACTGCCACACCATGCAACTGCCGTCAACAAACACAGCGTACACCATGGGCCCGATCAAGCCACCTGCGGGGAATACAAAAAGAGAAGGTTTTATTCAAAAACTATTTTGTATGCCTCTTTATAATAAACGAACACCCATTAGATGCAAGAATATGTGCTTTACACAGTCATGGATCATGTCTCATGTTGACGCTGGTAACAAAGTCTTTGCGACTCGGCAGAAAAAAAAGCTCAAGTATTTTTAAGGAAATATAGTAAAACCTCATTCCTATATTCATGTTTCTTCGGCAGATCAACACTTTTGACTATTACGTTCTGTAAATTTCAATCATTCTTACCTAGACCCGAGCACAGTCGATTAAACCCCAAAGCAGCCGTTTTGTCCTTTGGTTCAACGAATCTGAACAGCATAAAAAAAAATTCGTATTTACAACATGATTTCCGGTGTTAAATGCGAGATAGTCACGACACAGAAGTCAAAACTTACTTTCTAACAAACCGAGACCACTCCAAACCCAGCTCCTTCGTAGATCACTGGTACAGGTGCGTTTGCAAGAGATGCTGACGCACGTACCCGTCTTGCAAGAATGTTATCCCAAAATGCAATTCGCTTACAAAATCTGCACTGGCGTTCAGCCCAAACCGCAGACGTACCGTCAGCTTTAGATCGCACCTCTTCCGGCCTCCCACTGCCCCCCGGCCTTAACCATCCTATAGACGGATTTTACATAATCGTTCTGCGCACTTCCGCATTGAAGCCGAGGCTTTTCGTGTCAAATCGGCAGTTCGCATGCAATACAAGTCCAGTATTCTTGGGTTTCACTTGGCTTGACAACAATTACTATCCGCCAATACTGTGTCCATACTATGGAACGCCAAAGACCTAACCCTAACCCTTAACCCCTAACCCTAACCCAAAAAATAATTCAACACTGATAATTTAATGTTGACGGATATTTTCGCAAATGTTGCGCGAGAAAAAAAGTTGGCATGACTTATAATTTGCTAGACTGTTTAAAACTGGCATACCGTGCTTTTGTTGGCAAATTTTTAAAAATGTTGAGACTTGCTTTTCAGGGTTGACGGCAGAATTATGTATTGAATTATTTCCGCATTAGCGGCCATAGTATGGAAACAGTAATGGCGAATAGCAACCGTTGTCAAGCCAAGTGAAACCCAAGAATTGTTAAGTAACTGAGTACGAGTGTGTACACGTGTTGTTGCGTGCATGTATGACTAATTGCGCCTTAGCTTAGGAGAATGAACTAGAAAGAGGCTCTTCGTGTTAAACTACGTAAGTGATCGGTCTCAAATTGGTTAAATTGGGATTCGTATATTAAACTGGAGTTTTAGGTTCAAAATACCGACCCAAGCTTGAAATTATAAAATAAGAAAGAAAAAAGCCAATTACTAAATTACGCAACATAAAACGACTAACATTTTAAAGTCTATTGTCGCTTTTTTTCGAACTTCCATGGTACAATCAACATCTGTCTGATCATTATTGCACCTTTTTAAGGCCATTTTTGTTTCCTTCTCCAAACTATTACCCGTTTCAAATATAAAATAGTATACTTTCCAAGTTAAAATTAAAGTTGCACTGCCCGTGTTTGGGCCGATTTGGGCGTACAATTTTTTTTAAAAGTTAAATAGGTATTTTTCTAGAATAGAAAAAGTTATCAGCTTTCATTTGGTACCAAGAACGTAAAAATCCGTCAAGGATTAATGCCAGTCGATTAAAAACAAGAAATGATTAAATGGCTGGCAGGTCATTTAATCGACAGGGTTATGACGTAAATGTACATGTCCGCGTACATGTGTACATTGTACACATACTATGTACATATGAGCGTACGCGCACATGTACAACATGTGAAGCACGTTTCAAGAAAAAGGCTTGTATCTCCAATTCCC
The DNA here is from genome assembly GCA_037783545.1 of Henricia sp. BOLD:AAB3569. Taxonomy (NCBI): domain Eukaryota; kingdom Metazoa; phylum Echinodermata; class Asteroidea; order Spinulosida; family Echinasteridae; genus Henricia; species Henricia sp. BOLD:AAB3569. Next base: position 893,240 of record JBBELK010000570.1, read on the forward strand.
GACGTCGGAAATTTACGTTTTTGATATTTTTCGTTACAGAGACACGTAAGCTTTCTAATTTCGTTCGCTTGTGTAAATTATTTTTTTTAATCCTTTTACCGAAACACGGGCAATGCAACTTTAATGTCACTCGAGTTTTATTACATACGTGGGTTTTCATAATAAAACAAAAATAATACCTGAGGAACAAAATAAGCTGTGGAACGCCGGCCATCATAATAAATATCGTTTGTAGAAACTGGACTGCAATGAACGATACCAAGTTACTGCACCGGAACTCACAAATACCGTTCATGGCCGAACCGGAGCCCTGAATACACGAACAGTTCTGGTACCACGCCTAAATAAAGGTAGTAATAAAGAAATATAATGATAGAATTTCGCGTGATTATTCATTGACATTGGACGGCAAGGCGCGTTTGGCATACACATTGCCATCTATTGACATCAGTTGAATGTAGAAACTGACGCCATTTTGTACGTTAAAATAATGAAGGCGTTTGCATTTCAAACTTACTGGACCGACGCACGCTGTACCTTTGTACAAGCTAAATATCCGTTTAACCCATCATGTCCGCACCTTTGTGTCCGCACCAATGTGTCCGAAAAACCATTTGCGGATAAACGGACACGATCGTCCTGTACATATAAATGTTTTTTTTCCCGATTTGTTATATATGTGACAGCCAAATGACAGTGCAGTGGGCACTTTTGAGGAATCCTTGGTTTCAAAACCAGAAAGAAACAATAATAGTAATAATAATAATAATAAAACAACCTTTTAGCAAAGACACTTACGTCATCTGTGGTACCATTGCAGCCAGCATGACAAGGAGAGATGAATATGACGTCATTGGTGACGTCACAGACCGGCTGGTACGAAGCGGCCGTACAGCTGCAATTAGCGTTGCACTCTGCAACCAGCGAAACATCCGTCAAACTTTTCGTACAATTATAGAGAGAAATATTGAAAATCCTAAGGAAATGTTTTTCGCAGGTGGTAAAAAACTCATGTCATTCAGTGAATTGTGTTGGATGAAACAATTTCGAAAAAGACTTACATACTAATTTCAGATATGGATCTTTGCCTGTTTTGTACAACAGGCAAGTTTGAGCTAGCTCAATAAAACGAGCATGTTGGCTTCCACATTCTACATGGTACATGTTTTAGGAATAAACATGAATTTATAATGAATATGTATTTCACCTTTGACCCTGGTACCCGATGGTCACGCCTGCCACGGATGGGTTGTTGCATCCAAGGAAAAACATAAGCACTGTGCCGACCAGTCCGGCTAGGATGCAACTCAGGGCAAAAACGAACATTGACGTGTAGCTCATGTGGGATTTACGAATAATTAGGCCGCCTAGAATCCATCCAATACCGTAAGGAGGGACGAGGGTTACTCCTGTTTGGTGGCGAAAAATGAACCGAGAACAAGATATATGGTCAAAATTTAAGTGTTTTTTAAAAATCCCTGTACTTGTTTGACTGAAATTACCTACTTGGCCCTATACAAATTAGATGTTCAGATCCATTATAAATGAAAGCAACAAACCAATTATATAATCTAATGTAATTAGACCCCACAAGGCAATGACCTCATAGTTTGTTTACATGTACGCTTATGTGGCCCAATATACCCAGTGGTTCCCCGACACACTCGTGGACATGTGAACGTGGAAACTTGGCGTGGTGCCACTGTGTTAGGTGCATGTATTCTCACTTGATACTTCCAAAAGTCATTGTGCCGTCAAATTAGCATGCTAGTCCGGTCAATTTGCGGGAAAATTGTGCCTGACTAAATGCAATAGAATGTATTCCAACACAGGCTGGTGTATACAAAATCATTTATTAACATCCTGACAATTTAATATTTTTCATTTAGTGGAAACATGATTTTTTTTCCCCACCAATTCGCGGTAAATTTTGTTTTTTACACATTACATTGAGGGCACTTCTTCGTCTGTTACCTGTGAGGAATCCGTTTACATTATATGATTTTGACAATTTGCATTTTGTTTTCATTTTATTTATTGCCCAGTCATTGTCCGTAAATACCCATCATTTACACATGCACTTGAAATTAAAATAAGGCCGCGGACTCGGACTGGTGAGGATTCGGATGTTTGCTGGACTCGGACTCGAAAAGTGGGGACTCGACTACAGCTCTGCCATTTATCATCACATTACATAATACAAGAATGAATGTCCGACTTGACTGCAGCGAGCAACTCCGTGAGGAAAACAAAAACATATGAAGGAGCATGTCAGTTGTATAAACTCTACCCGCCTGGCTGCGTTTATATGAAGGATTATTCGCCATTGCATTTTTATCTGGAGGTGGTTTACTTTGGCTTGCAAGGAAGGAAAAAAAACAGTATTATGTAATACGGAGATGATTAACAGGTTCATGCCAAAACAACAATTATTTATGTACTTCTGTGTTGTCAACGTGCTTTTGTAAAAAGAAATTGCCAAATTTCTTTTAGAAATGAGAGCGTTTTCCTCAAGCAAGCACCTGATTTTTTCAGACACCGCCATGCATCTGCTCGCAAGCGGTCGTGATTACCACCCATCTACTTTTGCGAAACATGTAGGGTGAAATATGTTTATGAAACAAATGTTTATGGAACTAAGCCGCTGACATAATGACAGGCTCCGTACATTTGTTGGAGAATATGTTTTTTTTTTCTTCTTTTTTAAGACAATTTATTTTACTATTCTTTCAACAAAAAAACATGTGCGCCTACTGGTACAGATGTGGCCGAGATTTTTACAAGGCAGGTTTTTAAATATTTATTTTTAAGTTTAATATGTAATGCTGCTGTTCCTTTTTAAAAAAGTTTTCCAATCATGTAATCTGTCTTTAAACATAGTACATGTATTGCAACTCGCGCTAAAATTTTCGTTTGCGCGAATGCAGAGCGAACAGATGGCTAGCTCTACATTTTCAAGAATCCTTCCAGATTCACAGTACACAGGCCTACGTGTACACAATGTAGGCCTACATGCAGCACAGACAAAAAGGTAGTGTACAATGGGGAGTAAGTACGCGCGCGGAACTTAGTCTCTCCACCAGCAATGAAATGATGTATCGCTGCGGTGTAAAGAAAAGCGCCAACGGGAACGGAAATCATCGGCATACAACGTAGGTGGCGCTATCGTCCCTGATGGTTTCCTGAGCAAACTTTACGTGTTATTGGCCATGCAATCCGCGAAGCGATTACGTAAAGTTGGTTTTCTGACTAAAAATGGTTTCCAATACCGGTCCTCATATTTGTGTTCGTATGTGTAATATGAGGTCCGGGAACCAGTCCAGTAAACAATCGAGAAGAAACCGGTTTGTTTGCTGCCACCAAGCGTCTCAAAAGTCTCACATTATACCTCAGTGCATTAGGGTGTTTCGCGTGCTTTTATTAATTTAAGTACTTTCAGTGACGTGATATGTATTCATCAACTTGCAAACATGTTAATGCCGAGTATGAGACTGCCGGTTAAAAAGGCTAGATTAAAAAAGATGTTTTTTTACGCCCATAAACACGTCAATTTTGCTCGATGTAGCGTGTATATGTACAGCACGCGTGGGTTTTGGGCCTACAATAATGGTCCTGTACCATAAGCCTAATTTTCTGATTTTTCTTTAACACATTTAACACTCAGAACAAAGACTACCATTTTTTTTCTGGCTCTTTATAGCTTTTAACTACTTTGTCTTTTAAAACAAAGTAACGAGTATTGCACAAAATCTGTCACATATGGGAATCGAACTGGGGACATTCATAATAGAAGTCTGTCACTCTAACCACTACACCAAGCGAACTCGCTGCAGGCTCATCACTTTTTAATGAATTCAACCGTAACCGTAACCCTAACCTTGTACCCCTACCCTAGTTTCTTTTCAAGACGTTCAATTAAATTATCATATGGTCTGTAATAACAACGAATAATGGTCCAGGACCATACTTGTCGGCCAGAATCTCATATACATGCCGTATGTACAAGCTTGGTTTGGGGCGGGGCAGGGGCTGAGCGGTTGGAGGGGCGAGGATACAAATCTAACCTGCCAGAAGATTAGCAAAAGACGCAGTGACTTCAAACTGCGACTCCAGATACTTGGCGAAGAATGTTGAGAAACCGAACACTACACAGCTCTGCAGGGCCATTCCCAACGTGATGAACATGAGCACGGGGCTGCTTAACAGACGACGATAGGTTTTAGCGAGACCTTTTGTCAAAAGAACATTCAATGCCTTTTGTATGCCATTTTACATTTCATAGTATAATGTTTTCAAAAGGGCATGCTTTGTAAAATGATAAAAAAAGGACGGACACTTACACCTCAGAATTGTTTTAACTATTTGCCAAGAACATAAACGTACTTGTTTTCAAATGAGACATTTAGATCAACGTTTAGATATCGAACAAAATAAATACTGTACATTTTTCGAAATATTGGCAGTCCAAACGTCAAGTTACAGATTGATCGAACTAACTCACGCAAACGTACAGCAGAATGACTGTCCATGTGATACATTCTAGTCATATTATATATCTTTGGTATGACTTGAGGACCAATTTTTGCCTTCAGTAAATTTAAATAGGTTGTTGTTAATATTATTTCTTACAGCATATTAGAAAAGTGTACCTTGTTTACTTTAGATCGACAAAAGGGAAAGTAGGAAAAACGTTGATAAAAAAATGCTGACCTTTTATAACCCCTTCTGTGACGACTGACTCTCGGCCACCAGTGTTATCATCATCTAAAAAAAGACCATCGTAAACATCAACAGTTATCCGTATTGTAGTCGAGTTCATTTGCCCTTTAAATCTTTCAAAGTACTACAGACGATGTACAAGCAATTATACCAAACACCATAGACTACGTGCAGGTTATACCATTTTGTAATGCACCTATCAATTGTTTCCCCCCCCCCCCCCCCCCCCCAGGCTACCCCATAAGAGGTGGGATTGTCATTTTTTGCCCGACCCCTGGGGCAACATTTAGGTGACAAAAATCCCCACCCTCGGCTGCAAAACATGCGCGTCTCGTATACAAATGCACAGACGAAGGGTCAAATGCCCCACTCTGGGGCATGAAAAAGTGACCAGGCCGGGGGGGGGGGACAATTGATAAATGCTCCTGGACGAAAGACACATCGAATTACATTGTATAGCAAGGATAGGAACCAAACAGCCTTTCCGCATTTCACTCAAGCAGTATTTACGAAAGTGTCTATGTCGGGATCAAATTTGGAATTATAAACGACTATTAATATAATTATACATGACTATTGGCCTGTATATAAAAGATCAAATCAGCACGGCCAATTTGTCAAAGGAATTATTTGGTTGAGCAGGCATAATGTCGTCAACTGCAATTATCATCACATTTTTCTCGATAAAGCCAGGTTTGAAACCCGATTTGTTACCCGAGTTCTCTTCGTTCGTTGTACCGCCATCATTAAGCTTCGTCTCTTCCTCTTCAAGAGGCTGACTCGCCCCAGGCTCCGCGGCTAGACGTCTGGGTAGTCGCTTCGGAAACCCAAAGAGTGGTACCGAGCTGATCAGGAAAGGGACAGCGGAGATGAAAATGGCTAGCCACCAAGCTCCCACCCAGGTCGGGTGCTCTGGGGACGGGAGCTCGGTATCGGCTTCTAAACGGTTGAAATCCACCCAGAGAGTCAGAGATGCCGAGGTGATGAAGAACCCCACAATGGTACCAACGCCGTACATGCTCTCTATAATGCCTGTGGACAACACACAACCATGACAACAGCATCGCTATACTAGCTCGAACATGGCACTCGGTTATAAAGCAACACTATGAGGGAAAAACTAGCTTAATTTCCAGTGGCGGATCCAGCCTCATTCCTGTATTTTAGTGAGGCTGAATCCGCTACTAAAATTTCAGGCAATTAGTAAGTACACTTTCTCATGTACCTACATACAAAGCAGTGGTTTCCGTCCTGCAAATGTCATCGATGTATGAGAAGGCAAGGGCTGGAATGGCGGCGTAGCCGACGCCTATAATTACCGAACCAGCCAGAATGATGCAAAAGGCAGCGGTGTTCTCCGCACCCACAATATGATAGGAGTCGCAGTGGGTGGACACGACGTCGGTAGAGCAAACACCCCCTTCATCCGTGGTCTAATTGTTGGGGGAAAAAAGGAATTTGAGTTCATAAATTGTATATCTTTACCATCCCCAAGCGCAATTTGAGTAATATAAATTCAATATCAGAACAGAGGTTTGTTGAATACAAACCTCTCGTTTTGAAATCATTCTCAAGACTGTTCCGCTTCAGTGATTTTCCCATACCCACCTGTTTGAACAAAGATTCCCACAGCAAAGAAATGTGACGTTTTTTTTATTTCTAGGAAATCATGCAGTTAAAGGGCCCATGACATGCTAAATAACTTCATGGCTATAATCTTCACTGTACATGATGGATTATTTATTGAGCTAGATATTACTAATGTTCATTTTAATGTAAAATTAATAAAAGGTAGCGTTTTCTCAACTTTGAGGATTTCATTGCAGAAAATCACAGAAAGAGGGCGCTCTCTAGATCTGGGGCACATCACTTCAGGATGGGAAGACACAAGAAGAAAGTATAGAAAAGACATAAGACTGCAAACTGGAAGTGTGACAAACTGCTGCCGTATTCAACCCTATTTGTTCATGGCTTATAACAGGCAAAATGTTAAACAAACCCAAACAGCCTTGGATTACAACATTTTCAGCAAGTTGAAAAAAACAGTGGAATTCTTTTGTACACAATAAGCCAGTTGCGTGATAGATTTGCATAAATCCTAGAGTCCTGCCTGTGCGCTATGGCGCTCGCATAATAAGAGAGTACTGCACCAGACTACCAGGCCGTTGGCAACGGTTGCCAAGTGGCAAGGGGGTGCACGCTAGAACATGTTAGCCGGCGCGAAAGTCTGTACGGTACCTGGAATACCTCGCACAGTACTCTATGCATTTTGAAGCTGGACCATCCGAAATTACATGTTGAAATTGCATGTTAAAACATGTACTCGCCATGAAATTTCGTCAAAATAACGAGTTAGAACGTCTTGTTTGACTCGAAATAGACGTTAACTTTGAAAGCTGGATCGTTCCCAATCTGTGCATGATAAATTCAAAAAAAAGAGTAACGATTTCGGGTTATAAGACTGGTTTGAAGCTGCCGATTTAACGTCACGAACCCGAACGAAGGGAGACGTATACACTAGACACCAAACTTGACTTGAAATAGGGGAAATAAGATGACATGCAGATTGTAAATCTTGCCAATATGATAAAATTAATAGCGCCGTTGATTGTTTATCCATTTGACGGAACATCGTCAGAAATTGGCGAGTTTTACTGTTCCAAAACGCGCGTTCAACATAACAGCGAGCGACTCTCGTTTTGCGTACAAGACCGGCATACGATTTCAAATACACCTTCCGAATTTTTTGAAAAGAAAAGGTCATGCCTGTTTGTTTCCGCAAATGATCGACGTCTCGCAGCAACTTGGGTAAAATCAAAAGTAATTCAATTATGAATTAAAATGATTATCTAGCTACATACAAGTTACAACAGATTTTAGAAATACTTTGGCTGCAAAAACTTGACCGAGCGGTTGTTGTGTTATACGTTGTTGAGTTTGTCTATATCCGTGCGGAATACGGAATTCACCACTAAAAATTGAGATGGGAAAAAAGGGCAGGCTCTAATTTGTGGGCGACAAACAGCACCCGTAACACACTTCGATTAGAATAAAATTTTAAACAAAGACAAACAATTATATCTCCTAACAGTCCTCAGTTTCACAAATCTGTCTAGCAAACACGAACCGGGATACGATCGACCTTTTTATTTTGGTATATTTAGTAGGCATCGCATAATTTTCGCATTTCCATTTTTCCCGGTCCACACACGCAAAATTCATGTTTCCTATTAAACCAAATCACGTTTCCTAACCAAATTTAAACTTTATGGGGGCATAATATCATGTAATATTAGAAAGAATTAGTGGCGAGGGTGTACGGTATTTATATCTCCACTTAATTAAGTCGCGTACGTTGATGTATTTCTCGCGATTTTACTTGGGCTTCGGAATATGCCGGTCATGTACGCAAAACGAGAGTCGCTCGCTGTCGCGTTGAACGGCGATCTGAAACAGCAAAACTCGCCAATTTCTGACGAAGTTCCGTCGAATGGATATTAAACAATCAACGGCGATATTAATTTTTTATCATATTGTGGCAAGATTTACTAGCTGCATGTCATCTTATTTCCCCTATTTCAAGTCAAGTTTGCTGTAAAGTGTATACGTCTCCCTTCGTTCGGGTTCGACGTTCAATCGGCAACTTTGAACCGGTCTCATAACCCGAAATCGTTACTCTTTTCTTGAATTGATCATGCACAGATTGGGAACAATCCAGCTTTCAAAGTTAACGTTCATTTCGAGTCAAACAAGACGTTCTAACTCGTTATTTTGACGAAACTTCATGGCGAGTACATGTTTTAACATGCAATTTCAACATGTAATTTCGGATGGTCCAGCTTCAAAATGCATAGAGTACTGTGCGAGGTATTCCAGGTACCGTACAGACTTTCGCGCCGGCTAACATGTTCTAGCGTGCACCCCCTTGCCACTTGGCAACCGTTGCCAACGGCCTGGTAGTCTGGTGCAGTACTCTCTTATTATGCGAGCGCCATAGCGCAGAGGCAGGACTCTAGGATTTATGCAAATCTATCACGCAACTGGCTTATTGAATGTGATCATCCTGTGTTTACCTCCTGTGACACAACTTTGCTCATGAATATGCATATTTACATTCACATACAAACACAAAACATTTTTTATTTTAGCCTCAAAACAATTCCAAAATATGATTGTTATGACTGAAACTGAGTAGAGTAGGCCTAGTTCCAGAGCATAGATTCCATTGATAAACATTTAAGGGGGTCTGGGTAAACACGTTTTGTTGGGTTTTCAACATGATTCATTCATTCATTTATAGTTTATTATAAAAACACAACTGGCAACCGTATTGGTTGAATTGCACGTGTTTTACAAAAATAAATACATATAGGGCCTATCACAAAAACAAACACCACATTAATGTAACAGTTGCTTAAACAAAATGGACCAATTACATTAAAGAAAAATTGCATAAGCCCAAAGTACAAGCTTAATCAAAAGCACAGCAACGCCAAAGGAAGTTCGCGCATGCGCGAAACAAGTGTATTATTGGCACTAAAGTCTATGTAGGAAAGCGCACACTCAAACAACTAGTGACGTCAGTGTGCTTATGATGCATCAGGTAAATTGCCATCAGGGTCACGTTCCTGTTCCTGTGCAGTATTAAACAGCCGCACAAGATACGGAACCGGGCTGTCTTTCATTCTATTGGTTTTATATTTAGGCTCTGAAAGTTTGCGTGGATTTCGCAAACGATGGCTATGATTTTGTGAATGTGGAACCAACTTTTTAAATTGAGGTAAAAATTTCAAAGCCTTGGTCACAAAAGTATGGCACAACGTTTTCCTTCGATCTTCTAAAGTTGTTGGGGACAACTCCTGTAACGTTTCATCATAATTAAAATAAAAATTACCCAAAATTATGCGGAACGCACGTTTTTGAACCCTTTCTAATTGTTTATTCAAAGTATTCGTTAACGCACCATTCCAAACCGGAGCCCCATATTCAAGAATTGGTCGTATATAACCTAAATAGACTGTGCTGAGGTAGTTACGGGGCTGTCCATGGTTTTTCAACAAACGGAGCATGTATAATTTTTGGTTAGACCGCTTAACAACATCAGATATGTGAAAGTCCCATTTCAAATCTTTTTGAATGTATAGGCCTATACCGAGAAACTTAACTACATCAACGTACGAAATTTGCTGGTTATAAATAAACAAATTTTGAGGGATTCCAGGGTTGCGCATGAAAGTAACCTCCATGTGATGACACTTGCTTGGATTTAATCTCATGTTATTGTGGTTAGACCAATCCACTAACTTATCCAATGCCAACTGAGCATTACATGAGTCATTCACAGAACGAGTTTCAATAAGAGTTATATTGTCCACATACTTAAAAGCATGATTTGTAGGCCTACTCAAAGAAATGAAATCATTAATCATTGCAAGAAAAAATAATCGGGCCAAGTCGAGAGCCTTGGGGGACTCCACTGTTAATTGTGCACCACTCTGATAACGTAGATCTATATCTGCTGTCGTGATTTCAAAAAATGCATCACCCATGGAATAATCGAGGGTCGCACCCCAAGATCCACGAGTTTACAAATAGCTATAGAGTGATCAATGCGATCAAACGCTTTCGTGAAGTCCGTTGTGACTACTGTGGAAGACGGGAGGGTTTGTTTTGGGTATAGGAATTACCAAGGCTCGTTTCCATTCATCTGGTACAATTCCTTGTTGAAACGACGAATAGAGAATAAACGTGAGTGGTGTGGCAAGTTCATATGCGAAAAGTCTAATAAGTCGTGCTTAGACTCCATAAGGCCCCCCAGCCGTTGACTGTTTGATACGCTCCAATGCCCTTAGAGTGTCCCATGGGAATATCGTAGGGCATGGTTGCGGAGAAGGTAAAAAGGCTGGAAGCTTCGAACAGTCAAGCGGCTGGATATCGGACGCTACTGCAACAAAGGAATCGTTAATTACACTTGCTACAGCACTAAAATCGTTCTGATCAACACCAGGGACATGAATAAAAGGTTGTTGATTGGAGCCACTGGTGAGTATTTTAATTTGACGGTATAACACTCTCAGAAATAATGGTTCAAATCTGCACCCTCACGGGTGCTTATCTTTGATACAATAGCAGCACCTCTATAAGGTGCAAATGTTGCAAATTTGCTCCCATAGGGGTGCACATTCCCTCCTATAGGGGTGCTGCTATTGTATCAAGATAAGCACCCCAATTGCACCCTAATTTCTTAGTGTGTATACCATGCACCTGGGTTAGCCCAGGTTGGACTCCGTACCGCATACTACATGGGGATACGGAGTCCAGGGTATGAAGTTCCAAAAACAGGGGGGAAATTTTTGTAAAGAAAAATATCAATATTTCTACCTTGTGCTGGAAGCCGGTAATGTGCTAACAAAGTTACATGTGTCCTAATCTTTGGGATTGCCGGGTTTAGAAATCCACTACACATCACCGAACTGCATATTCCGGAGGAAAACGGCAAAAAGTCACGCTAATTTGCTATATATTTGTGCAAAAAAAATCCCTACAATAGGCCTACGTACAGACAGCTAAGTTACGTTCAGCTTATTTTGTTCTCACCGCGCGCGTAGTCTAGTTCCGCGTACGCGTGCCAGATGGCCGTGCGCGCGTCGCAACTGAACTAGGCCATGGCCTCGGCGCATTGCGTGCCTGGAATCGTGGCGCCGCACGCGCTAGCCTATCCAAACTTCACGAAGCGTGACGCGACGGCATATATGGTATATATATGACATTTAAACCTCCCGTTCCTGTAAATGAAGACGTCAAGCATATTTGGACATAAATTCGACGTCCATTAAAAGGTAATACATCTTAAAAATTATGTGGAAGTTTCAGTCCCCCTGTTTAGAAACATCGTAACCTGGACGTCACTCGTAATGCAATGAAGACGACGTCCAACCTGGGCTAGCACCCGGGTCAGCTCTTTTCATGCGTTGAATCCGATTAACATAATATTCCTTTTTTATACGTAGTATAGCAGTTCGAATTTTATTTATAAACTTTTTTTCACTGGTTTGTCTGGCCACTGGTTTTCCACTGGTTTGTCTGGAACCCGCGTGGGACCTCAACCTGCGTGGGTGCTCAAGGAGGCGCTTCAGGCAGATCGGGGCACCCTGTCTGAGCGGTTCTTGCATCGTGCATCGGCCTTGCCGCAAGAAACGGTAATACACATCACTTACCGATAAAATGTTATATCTCTCAGCCTCCTCTATCTTTCAGAATATAATTTGCGTTTCTTTTTTTAACCCGGGGCCTTGTTGCCCATGGCTTCATGTCTGTAGATTTTGTTTAAAAGCTATCGTCACAAATACCTTAGACACTAGACAGTTTACGCATCCCCATTGGCTGAGAACACATCACGTGGCCGATTTTAAACGAATGATAATAACTAGTGTTTAAAACTAGCTGGCTCGCGTTTCTGCCTGCGCTCTAGCAAGCGTATGAAACTCGCACACGCACGCAGAAACTGCACGCTCCCGAAAGCAAAATTTGCTCTGTGCATGCGACAACTACCGGGTCGTTTGCGTGCGCGCGCGTACACAACACATCTGCATCATACGCGTAACACGCGCGATCGAACAAACAACTCGACGCACACCTAGTAGTTTGAACGTACAAACAACAAGATGGAGCGAAAAAGTGAATGCAACGACAAGCTAATTTTGGTGAATGAGTTTTACCGATTTAAAAAAAAAGTATTTAAAGCTAGTACAGTCCCACTACCCCGTTAGCGAGCCCGTTAGATGCCGGCAGAGCAAATATTTGTTGCCGGCCTGGTCACCGTGTATCAGCGCAGGACCACCGTCTAGCTGCGGCTCTTAACGCAGGTCAACGTAGGTCGCCGCCATGTAACGCCACATGCTGGCAACCGTCCCCGAAATTATAAAAATGTTTTATAATTGCGGGGGTGAACGGCAAACCTTTGCTTGCCGCCTATTAACGCAGGTCTGCCCCCCATCTAGCGAGGTTCTGCCGTTATCGTGCGAGGGTCCACCGCCTTCCAGCGTGTTGTTGCCGCCTTGTTGCGTGGTATGGCGCGGAACTCGAAAGAGACGGCATCATGGAGGCATTACTGCGCTATGGGACGGCAGACCGACGCTAAGGGACGGCAGACCGACGCTATGGGACGGCAGACCGATGCTATGTGAAGGCAGACCTGCGCTGAGGGACGCAATAGGGCGACATGGTGCACCAGAGACAGTCTTTGAAGTATTTTCAGGTTTCGAGGCATGGTGATGTTTCTCAGTCAAATGCTGTGAGTGAAACTGATTCTGAATGACGATGCGGCCCTTTTTATACACTTCGCCACACCACGCCATCTAGCGGGGCTGTTCCGTAGGTCTGCCGCCCCCTAACGAGTGTATGCCGCCCTCTAGCGTAGGTCTGTCGGCCTCTAACGCGCGTGCGCGGGCTGTTAGCGCCTGTTTGCCTCCCTCTGCGCAGTGCCAACGCCAATTAGAGTCTCTCTGCCGCCCGCTAGCGTGGGTCTGCCTCCCTCTAACGTGCTTGTAAGCCGGATGTATACCGTATGGGTGCACCCAAGTAAATAGGCAAGATCTGTGCGCCGAGCTCATGAATATTTTGTATGCCCTCAAATTATTTTATATTAGAGAGAATTGCGAGCTGAACGAGTGTGGTCTTGTGTAGAATATGACTATCGCCGCGATGTGGGGTATTTTTTCTTTCAACTACAAACATTTTGGACACTGTAGCTCCTAAAAGTGGCCCTATTTTGCCCAGTAGCGTATGTGCCTTTGTTCCAAAATGGATGCAGGTCTGATTAGCAAGTTTCACTGTTGTAGGCTTAGTTTTGTTTCAAGTGGAAATTAGGGGATAAAAGTGACGGATTACCCCCATAAAATTGAACAGAATTAAAAAGATGAGAAATCAGTGAGTATTCTGGTTGTTGTCCTGAGAAGCTGAGAGAGTTGTGAGTATTTTTAAATGATTTTTGAAAATTGGGCATTTAGCATTGGTTCCTATGGGAGCCCTATTTACTTGTGTGCACCCTATATGTATGCCGTGTATGTGGGACTGCAATGACAAATCAGGGCGTTAACAGACGTTAACAGACGCTATACCACGGTCATTTTATTTCTTGATGCCGGCATCTAACGCCTCTCTGCGGCATATTAGCGGGGTGGTGGGACTGTAGCTTGAAAGTGTTTTGGCCGGTCTTAAACAATCCCGGCGTTTAAAACCGGATAGGGGCCTAGACGTAGCCTTGTCCTGTTGTCCAAGGGCTGTGAAATTGTGTGAATCTGTGAAGAATTTGCCTGTATGCTGTACAGCGAGAGTAGTAGCCAACTGCAAAATAGTCTTGTTACCAAAATATCTTGGTCTGAATCCTGACTTCACGCGCGAGGCTGAATCACAACCTTGTTCTTTAGGTACTCGATGTGTTTTATGGGCTGAAACTCTTTATGCTAATTTTTCAAAGAGAGCACCCCGAGACGTAAAAGCTCATTGGTTAACGGTTGTTTTGCCAGAACAATACGGTGCCGTTTGAAAAATAGCAGATTTTCCGTACGTAGCCTATACCCAGTTGGTAAGTTCACAAACACGTCACACCTTTACAGAAAATATGTGAGGGCTATCTTCTGGTCTTCGTGAAAGTCATCAATTTGCAATTTGTAGGCTGCATAATTCAAAATACCGTTGATTTCCTCAGTTGTAACACTACGTGTGATGTCGCCATAACTGCATCAGACAGGCCTAGCCTACATACTGTACACTACACATGTACGACGTACAAACGTTTATGCTTGCAAACCGGTCACACGCACCATTTGACCCGAGTAGTGATTGGATGTTATGTAATTAAGATATGAATATTTATAAGCACTCAGGTTTCGCATAAGTAATTGCGTCGGATTTTCAACGCAGTTATAAAGAAACACATAACAAATCGAGTACAGCTGCGGCCCGTGAAGTCATGATTCAGACCAAGATATTTCGGTAACCAGACTATTTTGCAGTTGGCTACAATTCACCGCGCGGTGGCGCACTTTCGCTGCATAGCATACATGCAAATTATTCACGGATTCACACAATTTCATAGTCCTTGGACAATGCTAGCCTGGAGGCTGATAATGGTCCGCGCCTTCGGCTTAAGACCATTCAAACCCACTTTTAATCCCTAAATATAACCAAATTGTCAGTTTACTCTTCAATATTAAAATCAGTCCCACTTGAGCTCAGTAAACAACAAATGAACTAATGCGTGCGAATACATACCTCTGGGTCTGATAGTACAGGATCGTAGTTCCCGAATATCAAATGTGGCAGACCTTCCAAAGTCGTTCCTATGGCAAGAACTACGGCACCGACTGCAATCCAGCGAGGCCGATTTGCTGACGGTCGGCCGCCGAAGTACGAGACGAACGGCAAAGCGAGTACGTTGCCAATACCGTACACCGTGACGAGCATGCCGAGATCGGCAGCCGTTAGACGGTAGCGGGTCTCGATCGACGTGATAATACCAGTAAACACCCCTACTGTTACGGCATCTCCGAAGACCAAAACGCAGACACAGATCAAGAAAACTACGGGGGTGTGGAGCATTTGGACCCATCGCCGCCTCGGTTTAGCCTCGCCAAACGGCGGTACTGATTTGATCCCAGCTTCTGTGGTATCACATCTCTCTTGCTCGTGTAAGGGAAATTCTTGGTCAGATAGACGCCTTTCTAGCTCGACTTCCATGCTTATTTGACGTTTGATGACAATCTGAACATAAACTACAAAGTCAAATTTGTAATACATGAATACAACTGTACATGTACTGCAACTTTCAGTTCTAAATGGAGCCATTTCAAATACAAAATACCTAACCTTGGGTCGAACAATTCCTGTGTACACTTTCTAAATGCAAGAGCGCACCTACCACGAAATTGCTTTGAAACACGAATAAAATATTTCATACTCGCCTCACTCATCATTTCCAGGTAACCTATAAAAACATCTACAAGCACACCACTTCAATGTTTTGTGCATGAGAATTACAAGCTTGCAAGACGGGACACCATTTGCTTTGCATGCAGCTCACACTGGTGACCTTTGGGTTTAATGCCGCCCGGGATTAATGCAGGCGTGTAATGTATACGGGTAGCTACTAAATTTCTTTAGAAAACTTGATAAACCTGTTTCGTTCACCAATACTTACGTGAAATCACAACGGGTGCATAGAAACGCCACTCCCGTCCAAAACTTCACTGCAGGGAGGAGTACTGCATTTTTCACTGACTAACAGGCCACAATATAATACTCCGGTCAGTATTCAGGTCACTGCGCTCACTGAAGCGTGTTATGTGCATTCCCCGAACCTTCAGTTTCAGGCTTATAGAGCTTCTGCACCGGCGGACATGACAGGGGGCATGTTTTCTTATTTAAATGATGTGACAATGGAACCACAAAGCACCTACTCATGCTTGACACACAGTGACAATGTGACTGTCCCTAATCATGGCCGCCGTCAGGGGCGGATCCAGGAATTTTTCCAGGAGGGGGTTTTGCCCATCAGATTTTTATGTCTGCTTGTTTCGGACAGGCGGACACGCAAAAAATGCATTACATTATATTTTGTTGGTGTCGGAGCAGGGAGGGGGGTGGGGGTTGACCCCCAAACCACCACCACCAGTGAACTGTTTCCCTGCGCTATACCAATGGGCGTTTCAGATTACCAGCGAATGTTTAGACCCAATTACCATGACAACTGACGTCACACTTTAGTAGTCTATAGCAGTTGTTACAAGAGAATTTAAGCCACGCGCCGGCCGCCATTGTACCCCACGAACAATGCTTGGCCTAGACTGCTCCCCGGTCCATGTGATCGCTTGCATCCCACTTAACACATGTATACCATACTACTCCAAAAAGAGATTTTTCACATGGTTGTACCCGCAAGTTTACTACTATTTATTTATAGTTACTTCTTACTTTCAACACCATGCAAAGCTTCAAACACCACTTACATGTATACCATGATATAGACTAGTAAAGACAGTATGACCAGTCTATGCAAGGCATTGTATTTGGTGGAGTACAATGGCGGACGGTGGCTTCAATTTTAGACGGCGTTGTTCATCCAGTGTATATATATAGATGGCGTAGCTAGGTTGTGATTTGTCAGTGGGTTCGGCTTAATTGACAGGCCTTTCACGGGACTTGCCAAAAGACCTGAAACCTGGCAGTACTTTCTGTGTACGCCAACTTCGAGGGTGTGTATATAGGAACGGAGATCCTTTTCTTTGTTACCGTATACGAACAGCCAGAGAGTTTATACCCAGCGCGATATGTGGCAAAGGGACTCCCCCCTAACGCCCCTATTATATACCTCAACACACTTCCCTTTTGTTAACGCACCAACACCCCCTAAAAACAGAAAGGAATTCCTTGGAAATTCCTTGGATGTTTGATATACACAATGGGGGAACAATGGTAGGGGGTAGTCTTTTGCCACATATCGTGCGGCATATGAGACAGTTGGTGACATGAACTGGAACTTGGGCGGCTGATATATAACTTGGGAAATATGTACGTCTTAAATGTGTTTTGCAACAGAATACATTTATTGGCTTATCCGCAATTGCAATTGCGGAAAAGTTTTTCCCCCTCTCTTGTTTCTGAGATACGCCAAGTTCAGCTGCGACAACCCTCAGCTCAGACGGGCTATGGCTAGGTGGCACTGCTCCTCTGTTAATCGACGTCGTGCGTTCATTGGTGATGGTATGATGTACTTGAGAAGCTATATTCATCATATCTCCATGCATTTATAGCCTTAAAAACGAAGGAGTGGCCGATTGACATGACTTACGATTTTTTGTTAAATTTCTGGGTAGTTCCCCGGTATGACAGTGACAGACGGACCGTGTATACGGAGCACATTACCCAGACATGACAAAACATGCATGTCATGCAGATACAAAATTTGTCTAATCGTATACAAAATCATCCAAGCGGAATGCATACCTCAATAAAATATCTACGTAACCCCACAATATCTCTAATACTTCCTGTGATTATTGACGAATCATATACAAGATCATTCAAGCGGAATGCATACCCTCAATAAAGTATCTGCGTGCATCCCACAATATTATTTAGGTGTACAAAATGTGTGAACATTGAAGCCTTCTTTCCACTTATATTTCGCCATCTTCGTGCATATCACATAAGACACTCGTCGTACGGAGTACGAGCATATCGGGGAGTTATTCTTGCTGTTCGCGAGCTCAGAAGTATGCTCGTGTTAAATAGAGTACGCTCGAACGCAGCCATAATTTCGCTACAATACCTTCATTGATAGACGAGCACCGATGGTTCAAAGCGACCTTCTCAGAAATAGTTTTGGAAATCCCTTACGTTAAGTGCTCTCATTGAAAATATAGAAATTTATGTTTAAAGAGCTATAATCCCCCTTGAAGAAAAATCTAGCAGTTAGGCTTTTTTCGATAGTCCAAACATCCCTCTTGCCGAAGTGGAATTTTTTTTTTAATTGTCGGTTTTAAGTGGATAAATTGCAAGCAAAAGTGCGTTTTTTGAAATGAGATTTTCGCGATTTCTGAAACGCTCATTAGGTATTCATGATATGCGCGTGACCCCGTGACGCAATCCTGAGAAAGAGAAGTCAACACGATTGTTAGCTCCATACGTTTACATGCAAAAAACTTGGAAAACCGTCTCTGTTAGATAGTGTTTTTTGAAGAATTTTGTTGTTCCAAAAAGCCGGAGATATGCCTAGTAGCTGCGTGGTTGTATGTTTTACCAGACACTATGAAAAAAAAAAGAGTAGAAAGATTTTCTTTTCTATTACATGTACCAAGAGAGAGAAAATTGAGTCGCTCATTCTAACTTGTACCGGCCGATGTTCAAACACGTGGAAACTACGGCCCGCAGGCACCGTTCCATGCTGTACACAGACTGTGAATGCCGTTCGTTCCGTGACAAAACCACCCGTCGCAATGCACCAGTATTTACTTCAAAAGAGCTTCATTGTGAGCCACAATTTCATCGTTTTTTCACAAAACAGGTAATAGTAGATTGTTGTCATATTAAGGCCCGGTCACACAGCGCTTTACGGCTTAATCACGGCCAAAACCCGTCCAAAAGTGGTCTCCCGTGAAGCAGACGATGTTGTTCGCGTTGATGTCGAGTTTAAGACGAGCTACAGTCGATTTATAGACGTGGCAGGACGCGGGGGGAAATCGGAACGGCGTAGGACGCGGCAAAAAGTTTTGAACTGCTCAAAATTTTAGCCCGCGGACAACCACGGGTGGCACACGTGGTAAAGACGTGCAACACACGTGAAACACACGTGATAATCCGTGTTCCGGCAGTGATTAAAACTTGGGGAGACGCAGTAAGACGCGAAAGTTTAGCGGTCTGTCACGGGCAGAGCACGGTCATCGGACGGGTGTTACGCGTTGGTATCAAGGGAAATAGCGTGTGTTTTGCGGCTTATCACTGACAAGTGGATTTTTCGAACCTATTTTTAACCTTACACGTGGCTGGACGTGGTTAGCTGTGCTTAGGCTGTGCTTAGGCAGTGCTTTAGCAGTAGAACAGCCGCCGACGGCCATACCCGTACAAAGCACGGCCAAGCCAAAATTTACCAAAAATTACCACTTACGACCACGTCCACCAGATTTTCATAACTTTTTGTACGTGATTTAGACGTGGAGTGCTGTGTGACCGGGCCTTTACATGAAGTGTTTTTCACGTTTGTATTTTGAATTACACGGACAAAACAGGCATGATAAACATTCACGTCGTGTATTTTCCATTCAATACTGAACAGGCCGTTTTGTATGTTTCTCAGGATGACGTCAAAACCCTGTTGATAAACAAACCAAGTTTCAGAATTTCGGGTGAAGAGGGTCGGAACTGCTTTGCGTTTTAAGCAAAAGCCTGTCGATTTTTTTGTGGAAAACAAGTTGTGATGGTGTTGTAGACACATACACCTCCATGATAAACAGGAAAACTTAAAAAATGTGGACGGTAATACTAGCTGTTTAAAGTGAATATTAATTGGTCTTTTATTTCCTTTTTAGCTTAGTTCTGACAGGATCGCTTTGAAGTTTGTTAGGATTATTTTATTGGTGCCATAAGAAAGAGGACACGGTGATAAAACGTATGTCATGCAGTTGTTGTCTTCCAATAGACCGATCCAGTAAGCTCCGCCCGTTTTGGAATTGACCAATCACAGCCTCAGATCAGGTTCAGGTAACCAAAATGTTTGGTTACCTGAGTCCTCAAAATGTTGTGCACAGAGCTACGGCAAATGCAGCACGAGTGACGCAAAAACACCATAAACATCATTTTTATCAGCGCAAAGGACCCTAGCCGGTTTAAAACGGATTGTATAAGATTATCCTAACCTACTTTTAATCCCTTCATCAATGTGTTTTTGTGTAAACGTGAAAAACTCACCAAAATCAGCTTGTCGTTTTGCTATGTTGTGCATTCACTGCGTTCTGGATGTGTGTCGAGATGTTTTTGTTTGATCGCTCGCGTTACGCGTAATGCAGGCGTGTTGTACGTGCACGCACACGACCGGATACTTAAGTGCATATTTTGCTTTCGAGCGTGCAGTTTCTGTGTGCGTGTGCGTGTTTCAATACGCGCTGACCAGGGCGCGGACGCTGACGCACGGCGCGGCTACGCGACTCTACTGCACACGTGCTTCACATGTGTGGCATGTTGCTAGGCAATTTCTTAATGGGCGGAGCGTACTGGATCGGTCTATTGCAAATAGACCGTATTCCTGAACGCGTGAGGGCGCTCGAACAAGGTGATTTGGGGGAAAATGTCCATAGACGACAGTAGAAAAGTGGGGGTACGTGCATAAACGTACGTGGGGAAAAGTCGCGTACGCGGAGCGCGCAGACCTGTGTCGCGCGCACAGATTTCCATTCAAAATAAACGTTTGGAAGGCGTGTGCGCGTAGCGCGTTTTGTGTTCGAACATAACGCACGATGGGCGCGGAGCACTTGACAGCGCCCTCCACGTTCAGGAATACGGCCTATTGCTCAGTAATTGCCGAGTAATTAACAATTTAATCTCGGTTTCCTTTTTTTCGGACACCCTGCATCAAGAGTAGCGTGATGCGCCATGCAAGAGTCCAGTTGAGCGAACGGGTCGTTTGATGGCGAAAAGAATGATGATGTCATTTACGACAACTCGCCGGGCCACTCGCTGTTTGTGCACTTCTGACATCATTACTGGATCACGCTGTAATTGTCAACAATATTATAACACCTAGACTTTAAAACCTCATTGTTATATACAGTGCGAATCGTGCGTTATTGCAAATACCGACCGGATGTTCATTACAATGCTCCCGGTCATTGACTGGCTGCAAAATGCCATGCAGCCACAGCCCACAAAACATAATGGAATGGGTTTACTTGCAGTGAAATTTACCGCAACGACATAGGCGCATGTTATAATAATAATTCATACGCTGTGTCCTGTCTTCATTCCATAAAAACGGGACACAGCGCCCCCTTACATCGTGACACTCCTGGAACTGATCTAGTACATGTATCCGACCCCTTGCCCCCGGCCACCTGTTTTATAAATACCGGTCTTTAGAGAACGATTACCCATCGTTGATTTTACCCAATACATGACGAAAACATTTCAATCAATAAACTAGTGCGATCTTTGAATAACAGTGACATTTTCAAGCCTTTATTGGTTTATTAAAATTTCGCCCATAACGTAATTTGAATTGATGAAGTACTAGACTTGGTTTAGACTTGTAGCTACCTAAAGAATTCGCCAAACAGACTTCAAGTGTAATCGTTAGAGTTAAAAATGCCTTGCCCTGGGGAAATCCACGCAAATCTGTGGCGGCTGTTGCGTTCAGCAAACATACGCCCGAGTCATTTTGATCTAATTTAATCCATTTGGTCATGTTATGCCGAAAAGAAACGATTTATATACTTTCTAGAAATTGTACTGCATAAGCGTAGGAGACCGGGTGCAACCCCGGTGCAAAACCTGTATCCGGTGTAACATGTTTATTGTGAATGTATTTCCCCAGGGGATAAGTCGTAGTGTAGAGACTGAAATACGAAAAGGTACGTACCTGTACCTATGTGTGTAAGTTGCCAAGTGTGTGCATGCACATATTAGCTGTCATTACTGTTTACTGTTGGCTATAATTATTTTGAGTTTTTGTTGAAGAAATCAACTATAGTTGCGTTACAGTTGCTTCCTCGAGTCAGCGCTGACATGGGGAGGATAATGCAAGGTGTGATGACTCAGGGAAAAACACATGATATTATACAGCGCCGAGCGGCTGGTAAAGCGTAGACTAATCCGACGAATAAAAACTGCGGTGTAGAAATACACCGCAGTAACAATGGAATAACAACAAGAGGTGGGCTCACTAAATGTTGCTCGGATTACACAATAGTCCAACAATTAGCCTCTTTTGTTAATTTTATACATTTCTAGTTAATTACGTGACATTTTGATAATTTTTTTTCACAACGACCATCGAAAAATTATTGTCAATGATGCTAGAACGCTACATTATGTAAACAATAAGCCGGTGTTTCATTTAAGATGGCTGGCGCGTGGCTTTAATTAGGGATTAAAAGTAGG
Organism: Henricia sp. BOLD:AAB3569; assembly: GCA_037783545.1. Classification (NCBI taxonomy): domain Eukaryota; kingdom Metazoa; phylum Echinodermata; class Asteroidea; order Spinulosida; family Echinasteridae; genus Henricia; species Henricia sp. BOLD:AAB3569. Next base: position 915,608 of record JBBELK010000570.1, read on the forward strand.
TTTGGCCAGTCTTAAACATACGTTTAAAACCGGCTAGGGTCCAGGGGCCGTATTCACAAAACGACTTAAGTCATGAAATTTAAGCGCCCCGCTTAAATTCTAGAATTAATTCAAATCATAAAGTTAAGTGGTATTCACAGCGCGTACTTTTTTAGTGTTCCCGCTTATTTTTGAGACTTAAACTTAAGTGTGGTCTGACCTGTCTTAAGTGCATTTAACGCTGGGTCAACCGTCTGCAATTGCAGTGTTTTTCTGCCCAGTGTGTTAACGAAAAACGGCTATATGATAGTTTAGAGAACGCCTGAACAATTTAGACATTGGGAGATTGCAACAGATTTCAATTTCTATTCTTACTGACCTTAGAAAGCCTTCGTTTTCCGTCTTTGTTCGCCACTGACCATTGGCTACCGCATCGCATAGCACAACGTACGTCGTCTACTTGTGGTACGTGCACGCGTATATATGCATGACACGCGTGTATGTGCGCGTATGATGCACGCGCGTAGTAATCGAATGTTTTTGAAACGTCCGCGCGTGGTCTGCGCTGCTTTAATTGATTGCAGAGACTTTATGACGTGACAGAGTTAAGCGTGCACTGATTGATTAAGTACACCACTAAGGTAAGCGGGGCACTCAACTTCGTATTCACAAAAGATTTAAGCGCCCCGCTTACTAAGGGCATGTTTGTTTCGGACGAATCCGCCGATCCCGAGATCTGCGCAGATGGTTCAGCTAGATCCAACTATGCATAGCGCTGAACCATCTGCGCAGATCGGGGTTGGCGGATTCGTCCGAAACAAACACGCCCATAATCAATCAGTGCACGCTTAACTCTGTCACGTCATAAAGTCTCTGCAATCAAAGCAGCGCAGACCACGCGCGGACGTTTCAAAACCATTCGATTACTACGCGCGTGCATCATACGCGCACATTACGCGCGTGTCGTGCACATATATACGCGTGCATGTACCTGTACCACAAGTAGACGACGTACGTTGTGCTATGCGGTAGTCAATGGTCAGTGGCGAAAAAAGACGAAAAAAACGAAGGCTTTCTAAGGTCAGTAAGAATAGAAATTGAAATCTGTTGTAATCTCCCAATGTCTAAATTGTTTAGGCGTTCTCTAATCTATCATATAGCCGTTTTTCGATAACACACTGGGCAGAAAAACACTGCAATTGCAGACGGTTGACCCAGCGTTAAATGCACTTAAGACAGGTCAGACCACACTTAAGTTTAAGTCTCAAAAATAAGCGGGCCACTAAAAGAAAACGCGCTGTGAATACCACTTAACTTCATGATTTGACTTAAGTCTAGAATTTAAGCGGGGCGCTTAAATTTCATGACTTAAGTCGTTTTGTGAATACGGCCCCTGGGCGCTGATAATGGCCCAAGCCGCCAGGCTTGTCGTTTTGCCGTGTTATGCATGAATTCACTTTCTACCTCGTTCGTATGAACTGCTAGCTGTGCGTCGAGTTGTTTGTGTTCAATCGCGCGCGTTACGCCTAAAGGGGAGTTCACACTATCGCGGAAAAATCACACTGTTCCATTGGTTTGTACACAAACTGGTTTGCCGCTTGTGCGCGGCCTATCGCGACGCGCAAAGGTTTTGAGCTGGGTCAAAGTTCAAATCTATTGAACTTTGACCGCGGTGCGCTGACCTTTCCAACGCGCAGCCAATGAGGTATCAGAGAAGCCCCAAGTTATCAGAGTGGAATTTTCTATTTTGGAATAATCGGCGATTGGGAGCTCATGCAATGCGGTGAGCGCAGCGCGAAAGTGTGAATTTTCCGCGATAGTGTGAACGCCCCTTAATGCAAGCGTGTTGTACGCGCACGCACACGACCGGGTACTTGTCACAGTGCACAATTTTCTTTCCAGAGCGTGCAGCAGTTTCTGTGTGCGTGCGCGTGTTCCATACGCGCTGACCAGGGCGCGGGCCCGGCCGTGAGCCATGCAGGCTCAAACGTGTAAAACTGCCTACGTGATGTGCTTTCAGCCAATAGGGATGCGTAAACTATCTAAGGTATTTATGAATCTCGCTTAATTATCCAGCTGATACAGTATTGCATGCTGATTCCAGTGTTTGTATAGTAGTGAATTAAACCGACTGCTGACTGGCAACGGTGACACACACCAAGGGAAAATCGGAACAAAATAACCCCCCAGGCCTCAACCGGGATACTCTGAAATCATGAAATGGTGCCGTTATGTCAATACTGCAAACAATAGTAGTCTGTCAGCGGACAACTCACGGGTCTTGCAGGGGATTTTCCCAATAACAGCTAGTGTGCACTTGATTTGTTTCCCAGACTGAGCTGGTTGAAATCCATTGCAAGCAACAACCGAATAACGGGAACTGTCTTTTGGGGTACGTGCGTGTATATTCCCAGGGTCACCCCTGGTCGCAGTCAACCGGAGCCGTTTGGCAAACTTTCTGACACTTTTGTAATCCATGGCTGTTTGAGTTTGTTTTACATGTTTCCTGTTGTAAGCCATGACAACTGGGGGTGGAAACTGCAGCAATTTGACACAATTATAAAATGAAGCCTTATGTTTTTTCTTTAATTTTCCCTTGTGTCTTCGTGAAGTCGTGCACCCCAAACAGCGCTCTCTTTCTGTGATTTGCTGCAATGAAATCTTTAAAGTTGAAACGAACAATTAGAGTAATGTCTTGCTAAACAAGTAATCCATCATATGAAACAAAGACTAGGCATAAAGTTGTTCAGCATGTCAAAAATAACTTCACTCGAACCCAGGACACTCGTAAAGGGTATACATGTAATCCATTCTTCGCTCCATGGGTAATTTTATGACCTGTCACGCGCGTGCGGATCATGACTCTGTATGGGGCATATTTAAAGCCGTAGTACATCATTTATTTTGCAGTGACCCAGAATTTTACAAGAAAAACCCAACTAAAAGTGTTGATAGCAATGAAAAACGCAATGATTTGTTTTTACCCGTGTAAAATAGTATGTACCTTTGTGAATGAAATTGCCAACTGAGGGCGCTCTTTAAACAAATAATCTCCAGACGATTTTTTGGTCCATTCATTCTACACAAAAACCATCCATGGATTGTTATGGTTTTTTAAAGTATTACCGCATCTACGCGGATAACATTTTCACAATGCAGTTGATCAACATATGTATATGTATAAATGCTGTTGTTCCTGGTTTTTCCCCCAATCATATAATCTGTCTATAAGCTGCAGTGCGATTGGAGTCCCTTAAAGGCATACAATATATTTTACAATCACCCAAATCTAACTTCATGAGTTGACCAAAATGTATGGATCTATTTCGAGCCCAAAATAGTCCAACGAAGCCGGTGTGTTCCTCTATTATTCCAAAGGCAATGATTTGCCTGTAGACTGCAACCGCTTGGACGATCGCTTTTTTAATAAGAAGAAGAAGAAGAAGAAGAAGAATGCTGCTATTAAGCTACACTGGAGAATTTTAGCCCCGTAGATGCATCACTGTTTCAGAAAACTTTTAAAATCCAAGCGTATTTTAAAGGTAGAATACATGATTGGTATGGCGAGGAATCAGACATGTTCACCGTACTTACACAATATAAACACGATGGTGGCAGAAAACTTCCCCTGAAATGGTTTTGTCTGAAGTGCTATAGTCTTTGAGAAAATGAGCAAAACAATTATTTTTCGTCTCGCGAGACGTAAATTCATTTCGCCCCCATAGCAAACCACCTCGCCCTGGACCACTTGGCTCTGAAGCACTCCACCCAAAGGCCATTTCGCCCCATAACCATTACGTCCAAACACTACCTCGCCCAAATGCCACTTCGCCCCAAAACAACTTTGTGCACATGTCGTGGTTCAGGGCGACGTGGTTCAGGGGCGAAGTGATTTTGGGGTGAAGTGACTGTAAACCAGTTTTTGACCGTTTTCTCAAAAGTTAGACGAAGTACGGAGCGGATTTTTGCTCAGGTTGGTTTTAATCATGTATATCTTCAATCTCACAGGGGGATAAAACTATTTGTAACGATTTACCAATCATGTATACTACCTTTAAATTGTTAATTTCCTAAGTTGGACAGAAATGAATTTATGTTAGTGCTGTTTGTATTAACACGTTCAGTACTATTTTTTTGTCAACTCATGAAGTGAGATTTGGGTGATTGTAAATTATATTGTATGCCTTTAAGGGACCCATTCGCACTCCATTCGCACTGCAGCTTATAGACAGATTATATGATTGGAAGAAAAAAACAGGAACAACAGCATTTATACATAGGTTGATCAACTGCATTGTGAAAATTTTATCCGCGTAGATGCAGTATCACTTAAGAAAACCATACAAATCCATGCATGGTTTTTGTGTAAAATGAATGGACCAACAAATCATCTGGAGATTATTTTTTTAAAGAGCGCCCCCAGTTGGCAATTTCATTTACAAAAGTAGCATTTTACACGGGTTAAAAAATATTATTTTTGTATTCATCAACACTTTTAGTTGGGTTTTTTCTTGAAAACTGCAGCAATTTGACACAAATTTTGGGTAACAGCAAAATAAATGATGTATAGACCGTATCGAATAGCCGCCATTTCGTGGGGCACCTTTTGTTACTTAAACCGTTCAACAATGGAAGCACAATATGTGCAACCATGCATGTCCTCAGCTCAAGGAACAAAGAAACTGCCCCACGAAATAGCGGCTATTCGATACGGTCTATACTACGGCTTTAAATGTGCCCCTACAGAGTCATAATACGCGCGTGTTAATCAGAGAATATGAATAGCACAGACTTGCAATCTCTCCTGCTGTTCCCCGAGAGATTATCGTTCGATCCAGCCGTACGACGATTGAACAGCGCATTATCTGTGTTAATATCACATGGAATTTAAGACATAATTTAAATTCAGAAAGTTGAAATGAGTTGAAATATTGCTTGTTTGAAAAATTGGGCTATGTATACATGATGATCATAAAATACATGTAGGACCAAAAGTAAGGTCCATGGTTTGGGTCAGGTGAGCCCGCTAGAAGAGGACCAAGGTGAAGGTCCCATCAATTTTGGGTCAGGTGAGCCCGCTAAAAGTTGACCAAGGTTAAGGTCTCATTAATGTTTGGGTCAGGTGAGCCCGTCGTTTGGTTATCCCAAGAAGTTTTGGTCAAATAAACAGCTGCTTTTGGCTGCAGCAAAGAACCAACTGAATATTTTGTGTTTCCCCTGTACCTCACTTGAGTCCAAGTATAATTACCCGTGGAGCGAAGAATGGATTACGTACCCTTTACGAATGTCCTGGGTTCGAGTGAAGTTATTTTTGACATGCTGAACAACTTCAGGCCTAGTCTTTGCTTTATAATTATGACGGATTACTTGTTTAGCAAGACATTACTATTGTTCGTTTCAACTTTGAAGATTTCATTGCAACAAATCACAGAAAGAGAGCGCTGTTTGGAAAGCACGACTTCACGAAAACGCAAGGGAAAATTGAGGGAAAAAACATATGGCTTCATTTTATAATTGTGGCAAATTGCTGCAGTTTTTAACCCCCAGTTTTGTCATGGCTTTGTCAACAGGAAACATGTCAAACAAACTCAAACAGCCATGGATTACAAAAGTGTCAGCAAGTTTAGGATAAAAAAAGGGGAATCTTCTGTGTATACAGTTGAATGTGATTTTCCTGTGTTTACATCTTGTGACATCATAAGCTTGGTCATGGATATGCATATTACATTAGCATAAAAACTAAAAACCTTTGTTTTAACCCCCAAAACAAGCTGAAAATAGAATGTTTATGACTATAGTGAGTGGAGTAGTTTGATGGCATAGATTTCATTGATAAAAATCCCTAATCTTGGGCCCTTTAAGCCCAGCTGGTATACTTAATTCCCTGGAAATACCTTTTTTCCCTCAAATATTGTTTCTTTTTTTAAAAATAATGTAGTTTTCACTTTGCACTTTATTTTCTTAATAATTCTCTCTTTGTATTATTTTTACAAATAGGTTATTATGGAGATACGTTAGGGGTAAAAAAAAGGGGGTGCAGGTATTAGGGGGACTTTTGGAATTAGGGAGACATTTTCCGTGTCTCCGTAATGTTTAAAAATTAATTAAAAATATTAATCGGAATTATTAATATGTTGGGGTTAGGTTAGGGCACAAATCATTCAAATTTTTAATTTCAGATCTGTAGCTTCAGGTAAAATTAAGTTAGGTGTCATTTTCGTATTTTCTGCATTGGACACTTTGCACTTGTTGATTTTATTAATAATTGTATCTGTGATATAATTACAACAGGTCAATCAGGTTTTCGGAAAGAAATACAATTGTTTAAAAAATGCATACCCAAATATAATTGCGCCCCCTCCTTTTAATCCGTCATACTTTTAAAAGGGAAAATTATGCTTGTCATTATGCATGTTTACACTGCACGATATGAGATAGAGGAACCCTCTCTATACCTTAACACACTCTTTTTGTGTAAACACATGTACTCTCTCCCTAAAACCTAAACGGAATTTTTCGTACATGTATAGCCTATGTTTGAGCCACAATAGAGCTTCTGCACCGGCAGCCATGACATGGGGCAGGTTTTCTTATTTAAATGATGTTACAATAGAACCACAAAGTGCCTACTCATGTTTGGCACACGGTGACAATGTGAGTGCCCCCTGTCATGGCCGCCGTGCAAAGGCTCTATAGGGGAACAATGTAAGGTGCTACCTCAGTACCACGTATGTACATGCCGATACAACCGTGATATATGTTTAGTCATTTATTGACCAGAGTTCCGTATCAATTTTAGGGACAGTCTTGTGTAAAACAAATAAAATCACCGCCGATGGGACTCTCCCCAAATGGTCCCGTGCATTGTAATAATTATCGTATATTACAATTATTAACTTATTTAAGACTAAGCCTATCATTTGCAGATAAAGTCCTTCTACGTGTACGTAGGAGAGGTGTTTTAGACAAACCAATTCAAAGTCCGCGCGCCCATGCAGCGCGTGGAGGGGTGAACACTGTTATTGGGGAAATCCCCTGGATTGTCCGCTGCACGTACTACCATTGTTTGCAGTATTGACGTAACGGGAAACATTCCTTGATTTCGGAGTATCCCGGTTGAGGGGTTCTTTTGTCCAGATTTTGTCCTTATATAGTCAGATTAACAAATAAAAAGATGTATTGTACCACTCGTAAGACTAACTTAAAGCAAAAAATGCATAAGCTTTTGTAGCAACAACTATACCTCATCAGATGCAATGAAAATAATTTGTTTCTCCTGTGGGCATGTGGACATTTTTAAGACAAAAAAGTTATAAAGAAGTCTTGATGTTTTTTGTTTCCTCCTGATATTATTTTTATCATTATATTTTTACACGGTACATACGATTAAATTAAAGATTAAACTTTTATTGGCCATGGAATACAACCCCTTTTAAAATACTGGCTGGGGTTACGAACGCTTTGAAAATTAACGGTTATGAACTGCAACCAATAGCTGCGCTTCGTTTACCTTTTTACACGAGAAAAAAATGGTGGTGTTTTTTTTATAAACCAATGCTATCACCACGTTTCGTCGCGTTTTTCTTGTCAACCCATGAAGTACAATTTTGGGTCACTGCGAAAGATGTATAGGGCTTTAAGCATCCTTTTTCATGAAAAGAATTCCGCACTCTGTTAGCTGTCAGAGACTCCATGCACACAAGTTGACGAAAATCATATTAATTGTCTAAAGCAAGTTGCCTCACAGTAAAGTCTTGGCATTGATTTTAAAAAAACACCTCTCGCTTTACCAGTGGTATTGACTTTCGAATGAGATATTGGTTGAAAAATAGCCAAAACTAATACTTTCTGAACTAAAAGCACAGAGGGGGTGCGGGGGGTAGAATGAATGTTTGTAGCGTTTTCCTGACAAGTGTTGTTGTTGTTGTTATTATTTTATGGCATATTCGGCAACTAAGGCCCTTTATGCCATCAACTATACGGTTTTAGCTTTAACTATACTGTATTATCAACTTGAGATGACGAAGAAGGAGTTGCAGTTTTAGAAGTGGGAGGAAAACCCCCAGAGAAATGCCCCAGGGGAAAACCTACGCGGTCAAGTAGGGACTGCGAACCCAATCCACATACACGCCCCGGATTCGAACCCGGGACCCCAGAGGTGAAAGGCGAGGAAATAACCCGTACGCCAACCCGACCGCCCTCCTGACAAGTGGAACTCAGTCGTGCTGTGTAAAGTTGCGCGGTGTATGTAGTACATCCGTTTACAGTCAGCCATGTAATCACGGTCGCAACATTTACGTCAGGTAGCCATAGCTACGAAGTTGTGGTGTTGGTCAGACATTACATGGAATTAATATTAAATCCGGCTCAAGCAGCTGAACTGGGCGGTTTTCCACTATTATCACTGCGCGCCAATCAATCTGGATTCTTGGTAGTTCTCTGCTAGGCAATGGGAAACGGATCTGATTACAGCCCAAGATGCCTTAAAAAGGACCATCATGAGAGAGACGTCCATAATCTTCGTGTTACTCCAGAAGTTCGGGTTCTCAGCGTTCTGCGACTATAAATCGACGTACAACGGCATAGCAACACGTAGAATTTCATTTTCATCGATTCAAGTAAGTTTTTTTGCACTTGATTTTTCATGAGACCTTATTTTTGGAAACAATAGTTAAAAAGGACAGTTATACTAGCTATATACCGTAACGAATGGCTGCCATTTCGTCGGGCAGTTTCCTTGTTCCTTGAGGACACGCATGGTTGCACATATTGTGCTTCCATTGTTGAACGGTTGAACAAAATGGGCCCCACGAAACGGTCTGTTAAAGCCCAGTCTATTAAAGTTGATAGCAATGTACCCAACACGTTTTTCCCGGGGTGCAATATGGTACCTTTGTGAGAGATAGTGCTTAACATTTTTCAAAAATATTTAAAAAAACTGCACACATTTTTTTTTTACCATCCATTTAACACAAAAGCCATGCATGGATTGTTATGGGTTTTCTGAAGTATTAGTACTGCATCTGTGTGGCTGAAAGTTTTCAAAGGTAGTTTATCTTTAGTTAGGCCTCTGTGATACTGTTTTATAACGTTTTCAAATCATGTGCTCTGTCTTTAAAGACCTACTATGTAAATTTAAGGATTTTTGTTTACGGAATTCCTGAATTTACGGAATTTTGTTTACGGAATTCCTGCATTTACGGATTTCTGTTTACGGAATTCCTGCATTTACGGATTTCCGTTTACAGAATTCTTACATTTACGGATTTCTGTTTAAGGCATTTCCTTTAAAACCCAGCACTTTTATGTGAAATAACGGAATGGAAAACAAAAAATGTTTCAGACATTTTGCTACCAGCACTGTAAAACAGAATTAATGCAACTGCAGAATATAAAAAAAAAAATTTAAATACAGAAAATCTGAATATATACACAACATCCTCATGTAAAAAAAAAACACCAGTAATTGAGAATTCTCAATGATGACAACATTTATTCAACTTAATCAACAGATTTCCTGTACAGTAAACTAAAAATGACAACATGAGTGCAACACTGTAGACTTCTATCACGGCACGTCAATCTTTGCCTTGTTCCCCATAGTATACGTGTCGGGTATGATCAGTGCGTCTGCGCGTCAGCGTTCAAGTGCGTGTGTATCGTCTCTCGTTGAGAATCGCTGTCCACGCTGTGCGCTTGCATGATCGCGCAACGCCTGTGCTATTGTGTAGACTGGTTCCCGTCCACATATTCCACACAGGAGAATATAAGGACAGATAAAGGCGCTTCATCTTGACCTGTAATTGGTCGTCTTTGCGCGTGCGCATTGTGTTTTTTATATTTAAAAATTGGCCAAGCCCTTTGCTTTAGGCAATGTACTTTGCTTTAGGCAATGTACGCTGAGCGACATCGGCGCGCCCGGACAAAATTTGGACCAGTGGAGATCACTGATACGGGCCTAGATTTTGCCAGCGACCATCGTAAAGACAAGCTCCCGCCACAGACTTGGACAAGGCTAATACTTGTCACTCTCAGTATGTTTGACGTGTATCAAAGAAAAGGTGGTGAGAGGTTGATTCTTGAACTCTTTTGGTTTTCGTGAAAATAAGTTTAAAAAGTTTCCGAGTTGACCTCTGCCTCATAGGCTCACGCACAGTTGGCCGGGCAATACTTGTCATCCAATCCCACGATGCATTAAGAACGGTAATAGGTTTTTGTTTTACTTTGTGTCACAAATAAATATGGGAATCGATAGCTTGGATGATTTTAGAATATGAATACATGGACATGTATCAAATGCTTCGTTTTCGAGAAAAATCACGATGAAAGATTGCATATACATGTGTATTTGATTGCACATTTTGTTTTTGGAATTCTGGAACCACACTACGCAGACAACATTGAGCAGTTCACACGCTTCACACACTGCCTCGGCTGCCAGCAGCATGCAGAGCATATTGCAACTGCAGTTCTGCAAGCGAGCGTGACAATAACACAAAATTTTCTTGAAAATGCAACATTTGCGGCAGAAATGTCAATGGTAAAGGTATTTTGGAATCCAGAACTTTCTAAGCTAATATCAATTCCCATCATTATTTTCCTTAAATTCGAGTTGTGACATTAAGTAAAAAAAATACCCCTAGATAAGGTTTATTGGGTCAAGGGGCGAGTAGGCTAGCGGGCGAGTCAGTCAGGGAGCGACTTGGTAAGTGGCGAGTCGGTTGGGGGCGCAGGTCGATCAGGAGGAGACTTGACCTGATTCCGACTAGTCAGCCACCGTAACTGGTAATCAGTCGGAATCAGGTCAAGTCGCCCCCTGACCGAGTCGCCTCTTACCCACTTGCCCCTTCCCAAGTCGCCCCTTGACCGACTCGCCCCTTACCAAATCGCCACCTGGCTGACTCGCCACCTGAATGGAAAACTTAAAAGTTTATTATACCAAGCTTTTATTAGTTTTAATCGGTCACTTAAATTAAAAACCTCATGAAACTTTGGATTAACCGGCTTCTTTTTTTTCTGTGTGCAGTTTTGTTTGTCCAAAATATTTTGGAAGCAAAGTATTTTTTAAGTATATTCACTATATTGTACTTTGCTTCAGTATTAAATTACACATCAAAAATCTACACTTTCTGCGACGTTTTTCCAGGGGGCGAGTCGGTCAGGGGGCGACATGGTAAGGGGCGAGTCGGCCAGGGGCGACTTGGAAAGGGGCGACTAGGTAATGGGCGACTCAGCCAGGGGGAGACTTGACCTAGGCCCACTGCCTCCTACTACAATCAACCAGTCAACTCAAAGGCACCCGCGTGACCATGGTGACCGTGTCTGTCTGTGTGCCTTCAAATGTACAACAGGTTCACGGTGACGGTCACGCGGGTGCTTTTGACTTGAATTTCTAAAGTTGTTGTACTTTAACACCAAACACAGACAACCTACTTACATGTAAGTTGTTGCAATACCAACTACGCACGGTGTAATATTGTCAGGATTGTACAGCAGCAATAAAGCTGCACTAGCCGCGCACACAACTGAACGGTCAATCCCGGCAGGCAATGGTAAAAAACAATGACCACGTACAAAACGATATGTACATTACAACACCGAAGTTAATAGGATATTACACATTTTCCCCATATTAAGCAATTATAATAAATTTAACACACACAACAATATTTTTACGGTTCAAAATCATGGGAAAATGTCCCCCCCCCCCCCCTTTTTAAACACCCAAGGCATGATGCTGCGTATTTCGTGGCACGAATTTGGCGCGCGCGCATTGATGACGAGCCTCTGTATTTAACCCCAGAAAATTAGCACCTCGTTCAAACGTAGTGAACAAAGAAAATCTTATTTCCTGTCTTGATAGGCCTACAACTTTTCGAAAATAAACAATTATGGTTAACTAGACATCTTTGTTAGCTAACATCTCCGCACTTTCGGAAAAAAATGATGACAAATTGAGAAATTTAACCGGAAGACCGTATACAGAAACGGACATCGTATTTCTTCTCGATCCGTTATTTCGTTTTACGGACGAGTTTCTCAGTAAAAATACGGATTTGTTACAGTACATTAACAGAAATTCACCAAATGGCCCGTAAAATAACGGGCCATACAAAAATCTCCGGACGTTTGTCTGGTGTCCGTAAAATAACGAATATTCCCAGTATTCCATGTTAAAATACGGTCTTTTCCCCGTAAATGAAATTTACGGACAAATTCCGTAAAAATGTCTCCGTAAAAATACGGAATTTTTTTTACAGTGTATGTAATTAATAGTTGGACTTGTTCTCCAGAGCACAAATTATTGAAATTTTGTCTTTCAATCGTGAAAATTTAAATAAGATGCAAATAAGATGGTCTTGGCACCCTCTGTATCAGGGATGGTTTAGTACGGCAACTTACGACCCAAATAAATTCATGTCGTGCTTGTTATGTTACCATTAACACTTTTTAGTATTTTTTTCTTTCTTAAGAAATAAAATGTTGGCTCATTTGCAAATGATACAATGGGCCTTACGTACGGGCCTTCAAAAACGTAAAACGTGCCACTGAATATGTTCAACACTGCTTACTTTTAGGGTATATCTGATGAACATCTTTCTTTTTTAATTGTGTTGTATGCACAATAAATTATCTTTCACGAAATTACTAAAACCAGTGTTGTGGTTTCATTTTTTTTGTTTTAAGTCTTAACTTTTCCAAAGCATTATGCTCCCGCGCCTCCATGCTTGACGGTCGGGTCTTTGTTATACCGTACATGCTTCAAAGAAAAAGGAAGTGTTTACTTTTTGAAAGAAAAAGTAAAGACACTAAAAACTGAAAATATACGTCTTCAGACTCTTTTCCGTGGAAGAGGAATAAATGCATGTACAGTTGTAGTCAGACGTTTACATACAACTGTGTTCAAACTGGTGTGCTTAAACTTGTGTTGTCACCATTTTTGTAACAGTCTTTACTAAAGTCGTGATTTTGTGTAATTCCTCACGTGCTTACAGTACACACGGAGCAATCAGCGCAGAATAAAGACCCCGGCAGACGAATTTGAGGCAGTTCGGGACACCGGGCCACGACCATGGATTTTGAGTACTTCCCCGTAGCAATTGTCGGCATTGGTAAGTTAATAATAGTACAATCAAATGCATAGTTCCGACATGTCAATCAAGTCGAACCCGCGTGACCATATTGTGACTAATCACTACGGAGCAAAGCACACAGGCATTAGCATATCGCTCAAAACAGCAGACACACGTGCTTGTTCTCGGCGTATATTGCTTGTATGTAGTCGCCCCAAGTGAATTTTGGTCGGGTGGTGATTCGCTGTTCAAAAGTAAGAAAGCGCATAATATTGTATGAATGTATGACATCATTGTATTACTGGTCTTTCACTCAGTGTATGCTAAGATAACTATCGGCCCTAAAACAAATACCTTTGACTTTTCTCCAATGAATCTGTGCTTTCCATGCCAGTCACATTGTTTCGTGCGTTGTTTGTCGCCAGTGAGGCGTATCAACAATATTTAAAGGTCGGTGTTAATTGGGCAATCTCGGAGCTATGCATTTTGAGATGTGATTTTTGTTTTTACAATAAACTTTGATTTTTTGTAATACATGTATTGTCATCATGACGTCATAATTTTGTGCACAACTTTTCCAACAATCTGTACAACAACAAGTTCTTATATGTTACTTCTGCAGTTCTCGAAATACGATTTTTAAAAAATCGATTGTAACATTTCGTGTACTTTAACATCATATTACGTAATTTGTATAGTTATAAGTACACATAAGTTGGAACATTTCATTCTGTAGAACCATCAAATTTCCACCGTTTTTGCTCAATTTATCTTCAAATTTCTAAAACAAATGTCTCTTTTGAGTAACTTTCACACAGAGGTCATGTCAAGGTATGACTAATTAAATTTGAGTGCGAATTTTCCCGATTGTGAGCTCGAAAAAAGGCAGTATACATGATTGGTATCTTGAAAAATTATGAATGTTCACAGATTTACACATAACTTACACGATGTAAACATGATGACGGCAGAAAACTTCCCCTGAATAGGTTTTGTCTGAAGTGCTACAGTTTTTGAGAAATGAGCAAAACAATTAGTTTTCGTCTCGCGAGACGTAAATTTAATTCGCCCCAAAACTATTTCGCCCAAGTGTCATTTCGCCCCCAAAGGGCGAAGTGGTTTCGGGGCGAAATGACTGCAAATCCTTTTTTGACTGTTTTCTCAAAAGTTAGACGAAGTACGGAGCTTGTTTTTGCTCAGGTTGGTTTTAATCATGCATATCTTCAATCACACAGGGGGATAAAACTATTTGTAACAGTTTACAAATCATGTATATACTATATTTAAATAATTGAAGGATGATTCCAAATTGCATTCAATTTTGCGCTAAAACGAATGCATCTGAAACGAACTTTGAGGGAGGTACTTTGTTAAAACTTAACGAGAAAACCTATAATAAACTTTGACATTTTGTAATATTACACCTGATGACGTCATCATGACGTACACTTATATGCACACCTTGGAATGAGGTTGATATCTTGAACCGTTTTGAAGAAAAGCTCTGGAAACGTTTGAGCGTTAAAACAGACAAAGAAATGTTAATTAAGGTTGTTTTTGCCCTTACCCGACGTAATTATTAACACTAGGTGCGTTCAGACAATAGTTGCTAACTTAAAGTTGAGTCGTTGGTAGTGGGCGCTCGTGAGTAAGCTCGTAAGTAGTGACCGTGTGGACGCACTTACTTACAAGTTAACAACGACGATTTACCCACGAGAAATATTATGAGTAGCGCGCTACTTACGAGCGCGCACCATTGGTATATGGGCCGTGTGCATGCTTGCGCGTCGTTGTTAAAGCACCGTGTGGACACGCGTCGTTGTTAGTGGGACAGACGTTGTTAACTTTACCCTCGAAGGTAGTGCCCGTCTGAATATGGCTATTGTATACTCAGTGCTTTCCCGAGACACAATGAAAAACTTCATAGCGTGCTCGAATGGGACTCGAACCCACGATCTCCTGCATACAAGGCAGACGTCTTAACCACTCGACCTCCGAGCTAGCCTGTGTTGAATGGCCGGTTCGAATGATTTCGCAACGGGGATTGCAATTAGTCAGAAGTTGATTTAGACCATTTTGTAGACAAAGAGATCGTATAGAATTAATAGGTAATCAGCGATCAGCCCGATCACCTAATAATAACAATACACGACGTAGCCCTATGTCAAAAGTTGAAAACATGAGAATATTGGATAAAAACGGATCAAACTTACTTCAAAAATCTGGAAAGTTGTCTAATTTGCATAAATTTCAAAATTTCACACAATCCTTTGATTGTTCATGTATTGGATCATGTTATACATTAATTGGCTATAGAGTTTTAGGGGTCGGAGGTTCTATTTGTTCACCTCGTTTCAGTGATTAGATGGTGCGGATGAGCGGGTATATATAGGGATGCATCAAGTCTAATTAGCTTATTAACTTGCGATATTACCGCAGTTGCTGTTGGATCTTTTGTCCCAAGTGACAAGTCATCATGGTCAATGTGACTTTAAATGTTACCATGGGAATCAGGTCGCCAGGGTTTACCTGCTTCTCGGGAAGCATAATTTTGTAGCAATAGTAACCATTGAATGCGCTTAGTCAGGTGGGTGATCACCTGGGGCCAATTTCATGGCGCTGCTAAGCACAAACATTTGCTTAGCACAGGATTTATTTGCTTTATAAAATGGATTACAAGCCAAACTTTTACGCCAACTTGTGTTCTTCGCAAGAGTAGGAGAATACCTTTCCATACACATCACTTACGATTTTGGCGGGCAATCCATTTTTGCAAAATAAAGCAAACAAATCCTGTGCTAGGCAAATGTTTGTGCTTAGCAGCGCCATGAAATTGGCCCCTGGTCGTGGGGGAACTTGTCAAATTTACGAAACTCATGTGAGATCGCGTTTAACGGCTTTCTTCGGAAACTGGTAGTTTTATTGTTTGAAGTTGTGGGAATCCGCGTCATGCCGAGACGATGGGTGATTTCTCAGAAAATGATGACCGCCGCGTGTGAACAATAATGTCTCGGGTGTTTCTTCCCACGCAAAATTATATGAAAGTTATTGTTTTTAATTATTTCAAGATATCTTTAAAATGGAGAGGCTTATAATAGCGCTCCGCACTAATGACGTCAAGACTACTTCACACGTGCAGCCAAAACTTGGAACTCAGTCAAACTGTCCATCTTTTACCGTTGCAAGACATGGCAAAAATTGACATGACGGACGATGACAGCAAATTTCACCTTAAGAATAACGACGAATATACTTGGCACACTATGTAAGCTACGAGCAGTTATCGAGGTTTAAGCTGAGGTACAGTGACTTACTTAAAATTTGCACAAAATGTTTTGCAACCGAATACGTTGTCATCCTGCGAGAAATTATTTTAGGATCTCAACAAGTCGGATGACACTTTCAGAGCTCCGTATAGTTGTTCCTTCAAAACAACCCATTCAAAGGCCCTGCAGATGATCTGTTTTTGAGCGATTCTGCGAATAAAACCATTATAAATCAAAAGAAAGACATCAACAAACTATTTCGAAGAAATTTCAGCTTTGTCAAATGTACCACGTTTGAAAAAACCATGAAAATCCATATGCGTTTTCCTGGTCTTGGCGGGTTGTTTCAAATATTAGTTATCAGTTGATCGGGTACTATGTGGCTTGCGTCATGCACTCTGTGGCGCACATACTGCGTGTGCGCTGTGCGCGTGATTCATAAAAATGCATCGCGTTGGAACACGCACGCGGAGTACACAGCGCCCATGCATTTTGGACCGCGTAGATACGAACCAAAAATCAGTAAATCGTTTGCAAACGATCTAAATAATTTCATCTTTACGGATTATTTTCTAGTAAAATTATATCATTTTGAGCGAAAACCTTTCATTGGATAGTTGCTATTAAGTAAATATTTACTTTCAGAACTTTTCCCCTGTAAACTTGTCGATTACTTTTTGGGGTCATTGCAAATGATACACTGGGCCTTTAATTTAAATATTAAAATGTCACTTTTTCTCGCCATTCTTATATTTAATTTTGCGTGTGAAGAAACACCCGAGAAATTAATTTTCACACGCGGCGGTCGTTATCACCAATGATATGGATGACCCGGATTCCCAAACTTTAAACAATAAAACTGCCAGTTTTCTGAGAAATCTGAAACGCGATCTCACGTGAGTTTCGTCGATTTAACAAGTTCCCACCTGCCTAAGTGTATTCAATTCTTAATATGTTTCCGAGAAGCCTGTCAGGTAGACCCTCGCCACCACCTTCCTTTGGCAACATTTGCAGAAAGCGAGACCTCAAAACATTAATTCCCTGGAAAATGACAGGTTTGGATCCGTTTTCATCCAATGGCGCTCATGTTACTTTTGACATAGGCAGGCCATTGAACGGTGTGGACTGTCTAAAGACGTCATTTGGATTTTACATAAGCAAAACGACTGCGTCATCAAAACGCCACAGTTTTGTAATGCATATCAGCTAATTATATAATTAATACGTTTCTCAACAAAACAAATGTTTGTACCTATACTTGGACACATGTTGAACGTCATTATGGAGTCACACTTTTGAGCACAAGTTCTTGTTTATGTGGCCTTTGAAGTTAGAACACATCATTGGTAATCTAGAAAATCAGAAATGTTCACAGATTTACATGCACATAACTTACATATAAACACGATGACGGTATAAAACTTCCCCTGAAATGGTTTTGTCTGAAGTGCTGCATTCTTTGAGAAATGAGTAAAACAATTAATTTTATTTTTATGAGACGAAAATACAGTTTGCCCCAAACGCCACTTCGCCCAAAAGCTACTTCGCCAAAACACCACTTCGCCCAAACACCACTTCGCACAAACACCACTTCGCACAAACACCACTTCGTATACAGGCCGTGGTTCAGGGCGAAGTGATTCAGGGCGAAGTGATTTTTGGGCGACGTGACTGAAAAGTTTTTTAACGAAGTTAGACGAAGTACGGAGCTGACCTTTACCATGTTTACTCATGTTTACTCATGTTTTAATCACACAGGGAGAAAAAACTATTTGTAACGGTTTACCAATCATATGTTCTACCTATATGTTTTATTGCCATTTTTGGTGGAAAAGTTTGAAAAATCAAAATGGCGCATCGTTAAAGTATGACGTCATGACATCATATGCAGTTTGTCATGGTTATCATGGAGCCTATTATATATGCCTGTACCCAGTTTCAAGAAAATCAAGTATAGTTTCGTGGATAAAAAACAATTTGATTTTTGAGTCGGCTGGACTTTGACTTTCATCTGACCCAGTACGAAAGATAAAAGTTTAAACACACACACAATTTAGATAATGATGTAATCTAATGTGTCTGCCAGATATGAGGATCGTGGGTCTAAACATTTCTAATTTTTGGCCTGTAGTTTGACACCTGGGGCCAATTTCATGGCGCTGCTAAGCACAAACATTTGCTTAGCACAGAATTTATTTGCTTTATTTTGCAAAAATGGATTGCCAGCCCAAATCGTAAGTGATGTGTATTGAAAAGTATTTTCCTACTCTTGCGAAGAACACAAGTCGGCGTATAATTTTAGCCTGTAATCCATTTTATAAAGCAAATAAATTCTGTGCTAAGCAAATTGTTGTGCTTGGCCTCTGATACTGTTTTTAAGAAAAGTTCTGGAATTGTTCGAGTTGGAAAAAAGAAAGAAAACAAAGAACCAATTTCATAAAGCTGTTTAGCAAAAAAAATTGCTTAATCCAAAATTTGTTTGCTTTACAAAAATAAGTTAATTGTCAAAATTGTATATCAACGTGTGTTTTTAGCAAGAATAGCAGAACGCCAGTCAAGTATAATACACATCACATAAGATTTTGCTAAAAACCCATTTTTATGAAGCAAACAAATTTTGGATTAAGCAAATATTTTTGCTAAACAGCTTAATGAAATTGGCCCCTGGTAAAAACGAAACAACGGGGACTACAGTTAGTCGTTTTTTTTGTTTTTTTACAAACGCAAGGTGATCGGGCGACATGAACATTAACCTCATGATCACGTCACACTTTTAAAATTGGTTGAAAACTTGAGTTGGTCGAAGTTGCAAAAGAAACATTCACATATCGATTGCCAGTATTGGAATTCTCAAGACATGACTATTCATCGCTAAAATTGTGTATCTGATGACGTCATTATTGGCACAGTCAATCTCATCATGACGTCAATATTGTGTGCACAAATTGTTCAAGAATCTATTGAAGAATACCTGTATATGTGGTGAAAGAATCTTTGCAATATGTATTACAGTCCTGAAGATTTTGTCATTTGAGATCATATTACGTAACCACCGTGCACGTGATGACGTCATCATTGGTATAGTCATAAAGTCCACATGTGTGGAAACAAATCGTTCCGTAGAACTATGGTCAAATTCCCTACCACTCTGGTTTTATTTGCATTCAAAATGCTAAACAAATGGCACATTTTCCAATAACTTCTAGTTTGGACCAGAAGTAGGGGCCACACAGGGGTCATGACATTGTATGATTTGTTCAGTTCATTTAGACCTATCATGCTGTGAAAGAATTGTTCAAGTATCTATTACGGTTCCTAAGATATTCATTTTGGAAATAATAACCTTTGAATTTTTGTAATTTGACACCTGTGACGACATCATGACTTCACAATTTTGTGCACAAATTGGTCCACAAATTTGATAAACATCAAGTTCTTAAATGTGAGAAGGAACCATGCAAATATCTGTTGTAGTTCTCAAGATACAGTATTTTTAAACAATTCAGCTCCAACATCTTGCGTTATTTGACACATTGGCTGCGTTCGGGCGTGCAGTTCTCGTTACTCGGGAGTAATGCGTGGGCATTGCACTCGGGTCACATCACGCGAACGGCAAGTCGGCATTCCGCATGCGCGAATGGCAATCAGTGAAGATGGCCGTCTCTTGCCATCACTGCACAAAAAACGCCGTTTTACTGCTCAAAAGAAACTGAGGAAATACAGGCTGTAAGTCGTGAGAACCTTTGATGCCGTCCAAAACAAACCTTAGTGAGTTGTTGTTGCAGTTATCCAGTTGACACGTTTAGCAAATTCACCAAAAATCCAACCTATATCCCGCCATCTTCGTACTAATCACATGGCACTCGTCAGGAGTAAGAGCACACTCCCCATTTGTTGGGGAGTACCGAGAGCATACTCTCACTGACCCGAGTGTCGTTAATCTTGCCGTTCACGCGCGCAGGAGTACAACTCGTGTTAACACGAGTACACGCCCGAACGCAGCCTATATTACCTAACCACCATCGATGTGATGACGTCACCATTGGTATGGTCACAAAGTCCACATGTGTAGGAACAATTCGTTTCGTAGAACATGGTCAAATTCCCTACCACTTTGGCTCTATTTGCATTCAAAATGCTACAATTTGGCACATTTTCCAACAACTTCCGGTTTGGATCGGAAGTTGGGGTCACACAGGGGTCATGTCAGTGTATTATTTGTTCAGTTTATTGAGACCTATCATACTGTGAAAGAATTGTTTTTCAGATTACGGTAACGGTTACGGTTCTTCAGATATGAATTGTTGAAATATTAAACGTTTAATTTTTGTAATTTGACACCTGATGACGTCATAATGACGTCACACTTGATGCCATTATGATACTATACATGCTGGTGAAAGTCTGCTTTAGGGCCTATGTCTGTATCTAATTTACTAAAGATTCAGCTTGGTTTAAGGGGCATTGTTGATCGGTATGTGTAACAATTGAGATTTTCGTTTTCGTTGAACTAGACCTCCAATTGACCCAAAAGGAAGGGTTACTAGATGAAAATGCCCACATGAAGAAAATCGTAGGCCATGACCTGATCTATCAGCCTGCCAAATACGAAGATCATGGGTCACGTGGTTTTCAAGACGGAAGCATTTTAAAACATGCATATTTTGGTCATTATTGGGTTGTAATTTGATACCCGATGACGTCACAGTTACGTCACACTTGTATGCACACCTTCACATGGGGGCTGATGTTCCTACCAAGCTTCAAGTTGATAGCTTGAACCGTTTTGAAGAAAAGCTCAGGAATCGTTTCGTCGGAAAAAGAAGAAAAAAGACAAAGAAATCGTACAGAAGTAATAGGTGATCGAGGATCAGCCCGATCACCTAAATATAAAAACCCTGCATTTGGCGCCCACTGTCTACGACCCGACTTTGCTTTGTTGCCCACACCACCCCACCCCACCCCACCCCAATGTATTTCCTCTATGGTGAATAGCAGGAAATGGTGCATAAATAGTGGGGTGTTATGGCCGAGCGGTCTAGCGCGTCGAACTCAAGTTCCTGCGCCAGTACTAGAATGTGGGTTCGATTCCGGGCCATAACACGGAAGGGATGTAAAGCCGTTGGTCCAGTGTGTTACCTGTAACGCACTTTAAAGATCCCAGAGCATTATTTCGTGAAGAGCAAGGGGAGGGATTCCCCGGTGTCTCTGGCCGTTTCTAATTCAACTTAGAAGTTGATAGTTATTCGAATATCTATGTTAATTATCCCATTCCTGTAATTGGCGGTTCTTCCGCTGTTGGATGTGGTGAATAAATGAATAAATGGGATGTTAATTATCCCATTCCTGTAATTGGCGGTTCTTCCGCTGTTGGATGTGGTGAATAAATAAATAAATAAAAATAAATAAATGTATACACAACTGCGATAATAATCGCCATCGCGTGGTGAAGGTTTGGTAATAAGCACGATAGACGGGTGTAACCCAAATACACGTACGTACCGAAACCACGTTATGCGTTTTTATGGTACTGTACTTCTTGCCCTACCTTCAGTATAAACCTGGCTATGCCCAAGCGTAGGACTGATTTTTAAAAACAGAGACACATTACTTTTTCTTCCTTGTTTTAACTGCAGGTTGTCGCATGCCTGGCGGCGTCAAGTGCCCAGATGATTTCTGGAAGGTCATTCACGATGGCAAGAACACCATTACAGAGGTACCACCGCATCGATGGTCCCTCGACAATTTTTATCATCCCGATCAAACCAAGCAAGGTAAGATGGTGACACGACGTTGTGGCTTCATCGACGACATCGACAAGTTCGACAACACGTTTTTCAAAATCTCTCCTCGAGAAGCTATGTCAATGGATCCCCAACAACGTCACCTTCTAGAAGTCGTCAGCGAAGCCTTCGAAGATGCTGGAATCGTGCCGGAGATCGTCAACGAATCCACGGGTGTGTACATTGGCATCGGAATGATGGACTACCCCATCCAGCTACTTGGCGACTCTACCGTCTTGGATGCATACACCATAACAGGAGTTGCGCACAGCGTGGCTGCAAACCGGGTATCATATGCCTTCGACCTGAAGGGTCCAAGTTATGCCGTAGACACAGCCTGCGCTTCATCCATGACTGCAATGCATCTTGCCTGCCATGGCCTCTGGAGCAAAGAGTGCTCCGTCGCTGTCTTGGGCGGTTGCAACAACCTCCTCATGCCCGAAGTTACCGTCGGTTTCAGTGCTCTTGGAGTGCTGTCCCCGGAGGGCCAATGCTGCCCATTCTCAAGCTCTGCCAAAGGCTACGTCCGCAGTGAGGGCTTTGGAGCTCTCATTCTGAAGCCTCTCACACAGGCAATGGAGGATAACGACCACATCTACGCCGTGGTGAGAGGAAGCGCTATCGCTGCCAACGGCTTCTGCAACAGCCTCACCATGCCATCTTGCTCTGCCCAACAGATGGTCATGGAGCAGGCATATAACCGGTTTGGAGTTCCACTCTCGAGTGTTTACTGCATCGAGGCTCACGGTACTGGAACCCCCGTCGGAGATCCTATTGAGGCTGAAGCTATCGGCAAAACCTTTGCCCCACACCGTAATTCACCTTTACGAATCGGGTCCGTGAAAAGCAACTTTGGCCACAACGAGTGCGCAGCAGGTGTGACAGCCGCCATTAAAGTAGCTTTGATGTTAGACAAAAAGATGCTCTGCCCGACCATCAACTTTGTTGAACCAAACGAGAACATCAAGATAGACGAATGGAAGCTCAAAGTGCAGACACAGCTGGAGCCTTTCCCAAATGATCAGAAAGTAATAATTGGTCTCAACTCGTTTGGATTTGCAGGAGCAATTGCTCACATGATATTTGAAGAAGCACCGGGTCAGGCCAAGCAACAAAACAGTGCATTTTCGGGCGCGAAATGGAGGTTTGGAACACAAGAGAAAGGGAACAGTATTTTGATCCCCTTGTCGGCTAAGTCTACCGAAGCTTTGACTGCAGTGGCAGGAAACTGGAAGAAGTTTGCATGCGAGAAGGATGCCTTAAAAGTGGTATCCTGGGTAGCAACTCGACGAAAGCACCATGAGTGTCGCCTTGCGGTGATAAGCAATTCCGGCGAAGGGTTCCAAACCCAACTTTCCCAGTTTATCCAAACTGGAAGCGCCGAGGGTCTATCAACTGGAAGTACTTACGGCAAGAACAGAACAATCTGCATGATATTTCCTGGTCAGGGTCAGCAGTGGGGCAACATGGGACGGAAGCTATACATGACGGAGACCGTCTTTCGTCAAAAGGTCGAGGAATGCGACCAAATATTTAAAACGTTGAGTGGTTGGTCATTAATCCACGACAAGTTCTTCTTCAATGGGATGAATGCAACCGGTGTAAGAGAAGAGGCAGACAAGCTCATCAACGACATGGAGATCTCACAGCCTGCTATTCTCTTCTTCCAGATAGCCTTGTTCCATCTCTGGCAACATTGGGGTATCTTTCCTGACTCTGTTGTCGGACACAGTCTGGGCGAAGTTGCTGCCGCATATGCCTGCGGTGGTCTGACATTGAAGGAAGCAGTTGCAGTAATCTACCACCGAAGCACTCAGCAGGCGAGGGTCAAGGGAGCCGGAAGTATGGCAGCGCTGCGTCTGTCTCTGAATGAAGCTCAGGAAATATGCGATAAGACAGACAAGCTCTTTGTAGCTGCCATTAACGCCCCGGCAGCAATCACCATTGCCGGAGACACTGAATTCATCAAAGACTTTGCTGCCAGCAACCCAACCGTGGCCAAGCAACTGAGGGTCCAGTGTGCGTTCCATACACCAGAAATGGATCCAATGGAGGAATCGTTCCGAGCTGCCATGGAAGGGGTTGTCCAAACGAAAGCCGGATGTCGATCCATCCCTCTGTATTCAACTGTAACAGGGCAGGTGTACGACGGAGACTTCGGCACCCAATATTGGTGGGACAACATCAGAAACACCGTTCAGTTTCAGCCAGCTGTAGAAGCAATTCTAGAAGAGACCGAGGCAGACCTTTTTCTGGAATGTGGAGCCTCGGCCACCCTAATCTCCTCAGTCAATCAAATAGCCAAGCAGAGAAAGAAGCCACTGGATGTTACCTCGATTGCTTCTGGACAACGTCACCAAGATGACCATTACATGGCATTGAAGGCACTTGGGGCACTGTACATTGCAGGAGTACCCATCAACTGGAAGAACGTGACCAGCAACTGCGCAGAATGGGTTTCTTTGCCAACATACCCTTGGCAACATCAGTCATTTTGGGTTGAAGCTGAGCATTTTCGCAAGAACCGTCTCGGTCTTGATGATCGTTCAATCAAGGGTCAACAGGGGAATCTGTCGCTTATGGTCTTCCCTTTCCTTGCAGATCATATAATCCAGGACCGGTTAGTGTTTCCGGGAGCAGGCTATGTCGAATACGCCATCGAATCTCTTTTCCCTGAGAATGAAAAGCCATCCCTGTCTCAAGTGTCCTTCTCTAAGCTACTCATGTGGCCAGAAGAGTCGGATGTAGGAGGATCAAAGTATGGAAAACTCCAACTGAGAGTAAACAAGGAAGGGAGCAAAATCCAAATTATGTCTCAAGATGCACTCTACAGTTCCGCGGAGCTTGGCAAGAGCGCCACCATGATTGAGCATATCTGTCTTGAAGATATCGTTGGCAGATGTTCGGCTGTCAGTAGCAGTGAGGCATTCTATGACAAATTGGTCGCTCTTGGCTTGCAGTACGGACCAGCTTTTCAGGTAATCGACAGGGTTGCTGTCGGAGACGGCGAAGTTCTTGGCTACCTTCGTCCAGCCACTGTAGGCAAACAACGTTTCGAAATGACACATCTCGACGGCTGTTTCCAGTTGCTTATTTCAGCCCTTGGAGACACATCTACGCTTTATCTGCCGGTGACCATCAAATCTTTGCAGATGTACGTACCGTCTCTTCCAGCATACGAGCCTCTGATAGCTCATGCACAGGTCACCGAATGCAACTCCATGGTGGTGAGAGGTAACATCGTCTTAGCATCAGAGAGCGGCGAGGTACTTGTGAAAATTGATGGTTGTGAATGCCAAAACGTTACGGGGACTTCGTCCGATGTAGAATTGGCATCTTGCCTGTACACCACTGAAAAGCAGCTTTGCATGTCCTGCCTTCCTTCGACGTCCATTGCAGAGGGTGTCTTTGAACCTCAAAATCTTGAAGTGCTTTTCCCAGAAGAAATTGGACCAGTCTTAAAAGCACTAGATGTGGTTCCGGTCATTCAATCGATATGTGTTTCCTACATCCGTCATGCATTAAGCGTTGTACCAGATGAAGAACGACAGAAGTGCAACCCGCGCTATCTTAAAAGGCTTCTAGACCTTTCAGCAGACGACAGTGTGTCTAACCTGCCATACGGTGAGATACAAAAAACGGTCAATAAAATAATTGAACGTGTTCCTGAGATGACACAAGAACTAGATATGGTAATAGCTCTCGGTAACAACCTACCAACAACTATTCGGGATCCATCGACTGCAGTGCCCATCCTGTTTGCTGCCGAAAACATTGCCCACTACTTCATTGACTCCCTGTCAACAAGACTGTACTACAAGGCCGGAGCTACAATTGTCGAGAAAGCTGTGAAGGAAGCCATGATACGGAAGCCAATTGTACGGGTCCTCGAGGTAGGAGGACGAATGGGAGGTCTCACTAGCTACGTTGTAAAACCTCTGAAGCAACTCGGCATCGATAGGCAACTGGAGTATATATTTACTGATCTCAGTGCTTCGTTCTTCGCCCATGCTCAAGGTCGGCTCCAGGACTACCCGTTTGTGAAGTATCAGGAGCTAGACATTGAGACGGATATCGAGTCGCAGGGCTTCGCTCCAGGGTCCGTGGACATCGTCATTTGCATGGACACACTCCACTCAACCGTTGACTTGAAGAATGGCCTTAGACAGATGCGAAGTTTGCTTTCTCCAGACGGATGGCTGCTTATGTACGAGCCCACTAACAGTCGGTGTGTCTCCGAGCTTCTTTTCGGTGCCCTTGATCTCTGCTGGGTATTCCAGGATTTCCGTACTGACGTTTGCTGGTTGGATCAGCAGGGCTGGATTGATCTGATGGAAAATGGTGGATTCTGTGACGTCACAGCTGTGTCTTCACCGGGCGAGTTCATCCACAGCATCATGCTTGGGAAAAAATTTGACCAAGAGCCGGATAATGTGGAATCGATCAACTTTCTAAACTGGTTAGTCCTTTCTAACAGCACTTTTTCTGGAAAGGGCAGAGTCCTGGGCCAGCTGAAAAAGGCACTACCCGAGAACACCCAGTATATGAATTCCTACTCAAAGGTCAAAGATGTATCTGACAACATGGAAGCCCCCCACCTCGTTTATGTCATGACCAAGACTGACTGGAGGGCACACGATCTTGCTCGCATCGTGCAAGAGGTCCATGCGCACCCTAACAGATTTTCCCAAGTTACGGTAGTCACAACTTGCTTGATGATCGAAGCTGCTGTTGCGGTTGGACTCATTCGAGCTGCAGCCAATCAGTGCCAGACGCCGCTTTTCTCCATTCACTTGGAGGACGAAGAAGACGAAACACTAGAAACCCTGCAGCGGATTCTGCTGAAAGGTGCCATCGCCGACCGCGAGGTTTACATAGGTGGAGGAAAAATCCGTGTGCCCCGGCTACTGACGACCAACATTCCCATCCATAACATCAATAACCAGAACTACTGGCAGCTTACGCAGGATGATATGGCCAAGACAAATACAACAATAGATGACATTGGATTCAGCTATCTTTGTGAAATGGATCCACCTCCTGGCAAAGTGGTCGTAAGGGTTCAGGCAGCTGCCCTGAATTTTAAGGATGTCATGATGGCTCTTGGATTACTTTCGGGGCTCGATGATGAAGACAACGGCATTCATTATGGTTTGGAATGCAGCGGGGTGGTTGAAAAGGTCGGTGCCGGTGTTTCCACACTTAAGATGGGAGATGAAGTGGTTGGCTTTGGTAAACACTGTTTTGCTTCGCACACCGTCAGCGACGCTCGATTACTGGTTCCAAAACCATCAGAACTAGACTGGATTGAGAGTGCGGGCATTTCTGTGGTGTTTACAACCGCTTACTACAGCCTCATCGAGAGAGCAAATCTTCAAAAGAATGAAACCGTGCTTATTCACTCTGCCTGCGGCGGTGTTGGTTTGGCTGCTATCCAGATAGCAAGAATGGTTGGTGCAAAAATAATCTGCAGTGCCGGAAGTGAGAAGAAAAGGGCTTACCTCCGTGAAGAGGTCGGTATTGAGATGGTTACGGATTCCCGCTCGGAGAAATTCTACGATGATGTCATGGAGTGGACAGATACCGAGGGTGTGGATGTAGTTCTTAACTCGCTCAGTGGAAACCTACTCCTGAAAAGCATCGAATGTCTTGGCACAGGTGGACGTTTCTGTGAAATTGGCAAAAGGGACATTCTCCAAAAATCGAATCTACTCATCATGCCACTGCTCTTGGAGAACAAATCTGTGTTGTCATGCCAGATTGATCGGCTAGTTAGGAACCGGAAGGACAAAATCAAACGTCTCCTATCGCAAGTGGTCAGTCTTTTCCATAAGGGAATCCTGAAGCCCATTCCAACTGAGACAAGTCCAATTTCAGACTTCGCACATACACTTCGAGGTATGGCCAAGGCACGTCATATTGGAAAGGTGGTGTTCAACATTCCAGCCGGCTTCAAACCGTCTGAGGTCCTGCCTTCCTCTAACCTGTTCAAAGTCAACGCTACATACATCATCACCGGAGGTTACGGTGGGCTTGGCCAAGCATTTGCACGCTGGATGTCCACAAAAGGAGCTCGTCATGTGGCCCTAGTCTCACGCCGAGGTTGCCGAACTGCCGCTGCTCGGCGCACGGTTGCTTTCATGAGGAGCGTGGGCGTCAAGGTGTACGAGTTCGCCCTTGACCTATCCGACGCCAGCAAAGTTCAGTCGATGCTACGGCAGCTGGAGGAAGTACACGATGCGCCCGTTGTCAGAGGCATATTCCACCTAGCTGGCTTCATATCGGAAGAATCACTGTCCGACCTCACTCCGGAACTGATGGATAAAGTTGTGGCAGCTAAGGCGTCCAGTGCAAGACACCTTCACAACCAAACCAGCAGCCTTCTACTGGATTTCTTCGTCATGCTTTCCTCCGTCATTGCAGTTTGGGGGCACGGTTCACAGCCATGCTACACTGCTGCCAACGCCTACCTCGATGAATTAGCCGAGGAACGGAGGGCCCGACAGCTTCCAGCCACTAGTCTCCAGCTCGGGTCTGTGCGTGGTGCTGGATATCTCGAAAGCAACCCCGAGGTCGTCAAGACACTGGGAATGAAGGGAAATCTAACTCTCCACGTTGATGAAGTCTTGCAGATGGTGGGACGGATACTTCAAGCCAAGGAGGAAGCTCCTGCTGTGCTGTGCCTTGCAAAACAGGTTAGCTTGAAGCCTAGACACGTTTACTTAGTTCAAAATTAATTTATGTTTTTGGATTGACTATTAAACGGCACGCGGCGTTCGGACACATTCAAGATGTCTGATAAATGTTGCAAGGTTGAGGAAATTTTAGCGTAACTTTGTACATATTTTCGTAACCATGTCGGTTAACGAGAGCGAAGCTGCTACGAAGAATGCCACAATCTCAGTGCTGATAGGCTTTTGCACCTTGGCCGGGGCAGCCACCTGAAATGGTTCTGGTGATTCCCTGATGGCAGTGATAATAATGGCAACGGCGCCAGGAGTATCCTGTACGATAGACATGTGTGATGTACAAGAATCACACATTATTAATGGGTCAAAATTTACTACAGAATTTTCATTTGCCTGTCGAATGAAGACTAATAAGTTGCGTGTTTAAATGTTGTAATGGGTGGGCACGTATACAGTTTATCAAGTAATTTCTGCTAAAAACAAAACCTTCTGGACGTTAGTACCAAATTAAATTGTGTTTTCTCCGATAACATTACAGGATTGGGACGCCACTCTGCTGCACTGCCACAACAACTCTCTTAAGTTCAGGCATCTTACCCTGGGGAGGCAGATCGCCCAGACAGACTGCTCCCTGACCCATGATGACCTGGAGGACCTCGTTAGACAGAAGATGGGACAGCTGCTGTGTCTGGAGCCAGGAAGCATAGATTTACGGCAGCCGATGATCAACTACGGAATCGACTCCCTCATGGCGGTGGAGATGGTCACGTGGGCAAACAAAGAGCTCAAAGTCATTATCTCGCAGCTGGATATCTTGGGAGGTATCTGTACGAGCGTCCTGCTAGAGAGGGCGCTCGACCACAGCGTTGTTATCAATGTGGCTGAGTAAGCTCACACTGAACTTACACAGTCCACCTTGTTTCACATTCTTCATGTGTTACCTTCGTGAAAACGTTTTCTGACGATGCTTGTCTTTAGTAATTAAGGTATGCATGGTTACGAATTTCGATGTATTGATGGGATTAACATCATTAGCTTAAGAATATTCCCTAAAAAAATTGATTTATAAATGTAAATTCATAATGAGATGGTGCGGTTTGTATTGAATTTAGACGTTAAAGATTGTTAGATTAGGACTTAGCTTACCGCCCAGTTTTAACTTCTATTACACAGATTCACAAAAGTTTAAACAAATGCTCAAATCTTGTAAGTATGTGGTTTGAACTGGTTACCTTTTGCACTTTTTACAAATTGATTCACGTTTTTTCCTACATGGTCAGTACCAATATGGACCTTCTAATAATGCATACGTAAAATTAGCCTTCATGTATGCAGTGTCGTTGTACAAACGTAAAGCCGTGACCAAAGGTTTACATGCACTTGAGCAGAAAGCAGTTGACTTTTGAGCACCTGTGTCACGGTATACCCGAACTGGCGGTCGCAGTGTACAATACGTACACTTGGTGTTTCAATCGATTGTATTTTATTTTATCACTTTACATCGTTGCCTTTTGTTACACTTCTTTTACATTTTGGGCACAATATGCGACAGAGGGTATCCCCGCCCCTTTTTTCCATTGTTCATCTATTGTGTCTCAAAGACCTAGGAATTTTAAAGGAATCCACTCAAATCTCTCAAAATACTGTCACTTCTTTCAAAATTATTTTAAAGCCCCAAGTCTTACTCACCTTTCAGATGATAAATGATGGTATATCGGTGTTTTAACAAAATGGAAGAGTGTGTTGATGAGGAACAGAGGAAATATGGGAGTCCCCTGTCACGTGACGTATTGGGTGTATTCTTTTTGTAGAGTAGGCCGTGCAATTTTTGCAGCGTGTAGATGATTGTATCACAGATGTAAGGGTATACTGAAATTTTATTTTAGTGGGTTATTTTTACTTAATTAACACCAGCTAGCTCGGTGGTCGAGTGGTTAAGACGTCTGCCTTGTTTGCAGGAAGGTCGTGGGTTCGAATCCCGCCCGAGCACGCTATGAAGTTGTTTTATAGTGTCTCGGGGAAAGCACTGAGTATATAGTGCTAATATACGTCGGGTAAGGGCAAAATAAACCCTTATTAACATTCATTCTCCCCGACGCAAGCTAAACCAATTACTGACTTAGTTTTCGTGTTCTAAAAATTTCACGTTCAAAGTAAAATTATTTAAAGTGAATTATTTAAAGTAGAGTAATTTATATATTTATTTAACATTTAGGCTTACCTTAATAAATTGCTCTCGCAGTACTTTTAATGGTTTACATGGGACAATATTGATTGGTTAAGGTATCTATTTTGTGGTCGAGATACCTGTCAGATAACCTGTGGCATGCACCCGACAAAACACTGTATAGAGCCACTAAACATTACTAATGTTAGATGTTCAAGACATTCAAAAACACGAACCTGGCTGCTAAAAACTACAAAGAGAATCACGGATTTACTCTGTTACTAATAAATTTAAAATGTTTATTTTGACTTTTAAGGATGATTATATCTGTCAGAATGTGAAATATTACTCGGGTACTTTTTACAATTTATTTCTTGATAATTTATGTAATTTGATTCACCCAAGGGTCAAGTGATTTTAAAAATCAATGTTTTGTGTAACAAATGTAATATAACAGTGTCTAATACAAGGTAGCACTTTAAAGACTAACTGTATAGACACAGATTATGCATGAGTTTGTCTAGCAACACATACTTTGCATCTGATAAAGTAGTTGTTGCTACGAAAGCTCATGCATAATTTGCTCCTATAATTATTCTTGAAAATGTTATTTAATTGTGTATGTCATAGGCTAATAACATAACAGTGTATGAATGTGATAACTCATTATGCACCAGAAATGTACTCTGTACTCGGGATGTATTATTGAATCCAGTATATGAACATTTCCTTTTAGAGTTACACCAGTATCAATATCAAGGTATTTTGGTAGAGAAATTATTTGGCGTGTCAATCACTGCGATAATTTAGTAAATAAGACTTTACAAAATGGTGTATCTAGTTGTTAACTAGTTGTTGAATCACCATACTTATTTCAAGAGCGTGTATTGTAGTAAATTTACAATTTCAAGCAAAACAAATATATATTTTCTAAACATTCCACTCTCGGAATTTTTAAAGTGCCAAGAAATTATATAGAAATACTTAAAAGTTATATTGTCCGTGGTTTTGGGCAAATTCTATTATTTTTTTTCTTCGAACGAATTTTTAGTGCATTTACTCTATTTTAACGGGAAAAAAAATCATACTTTGTATTTTAGACATCAGCGACTCTGTGAAAACATAGTTTTTATACAGCCATTTTTTTGCGCCTTGCCGTGAGTTGAATTATTAACATTGACAGTATTTGTGCGATAAATCAACGTTGCTCGATCGTTGATGTCTCATTTGAAAGCGACTAACTTTCCATGTTTCTAGAAAAATATCAATTCAGCAAAATATATATTTTTCGAGGTGCCACACCCAAAGGCACGGACAATACATCTTTAAATTAAAATACATGTATATAATGCCAAAAATAAATCCATTCCAGATAACGAATATGAAATGTATAGATACATTGATGAAACAAAATGATTAGCTGTTTACAGTATGTATAATATGCCGTGCCAAAAGGTACGATAAAGAAGCAGACGTATATAAAATATTCTCGAAGTTTTACGGAAAATGGAAGGGCATTTTCAGGGAGAAACTTGTATGTATACCTATGTGTCAAAAATAGGTCCAACTTTTGATCTAAATATTGTTGTCATTTGCAAACTTATTTAAACCAAAATTTCAGATCATGTAAACAATGTCTGACAAATGTTTATGAGCGACTTGCATCAGCGTTAAAACCCATGCGAAAAAAACCAAATTTGAGAATTTTGCCACTTTTGACTTGGCCTCCTCCAATGTCGATACATCGGTGGAGACGGTGGCGGAAAGCGCGTGCTGCAGCAGGGAAGCTTCTGAAACAATGCTGGATCACCCCTAATGTCATTGCACACCTCCTTGATTGTTTTGCGCAACTCGCGAAGAGGCGCAAAGTGACCTTTGACATATACAATTTCCTTGACATTGAAATTAAAGACGCTAATCGAAAATGACTGATTCTTTTTCGTATGGCTTTTTAATTTTACCCTCGCGGTCAAAGCTGATTGCAAGTCGCTCAATAACATTTGTCAGGCGTTATTGTTTACACGACCTGAAATTTTGGTTTAAATCCTTTAGGTTATTGACAAAGTTATTTGGGATCAAAAACAGGACATGTTTTTTGACACATACACCCAACCAGTAAGATCCCGTCTAATACTTTTTGACGTATAACTCAAAACTATTTAATTGATTTTTGTCATTCAAAGAGTTTTATACACAGATTTATATGCATAGATTTTTAAATAAAATACTGAAAGTAACAACAACCGGCCTTGGTGTATTTTTCCATGGTGGCAGTTCAAGTTTTAAAAAAATACAAAATAAATCGGAGCAAAAACTATTTAGACCCGTATTTTTAATGAGTCTGCCAACCATTCGGCGATGAGCCCTTAGCGATAGTGTCCAGACCTGGGGCCAATTTCATAAAGCTGTTTAGCAGAAATGTTTGCTTAATCAAACATCTGTTTGCTTTATAAAATTGGGTTAATAGTCAAAATTTTATGTCAACTTGTGTTCTTAGCAAGAATAGCAGATATTCTTGTGAGAAATACAAATTGACATGAAATTTTGACTATTGACCCATTTTTATAAAGCAAACAAATTTTTGATTAAGCAAACATTTCTGCTAAACAGCTTTATGAAATTGGACCCAGGTGCCAATGTCATGATGCTGCTAAGCACACACACAAATACAAAATTTGTTTGCTTTGTACAATAGGTTACCAGCCAAAGTTGTATGTAAAATTGTGTTTTTAGAAAGAGTAGCAGAAAATCGGTAAATACACATCACATACAATTTTGGCTGGCAACCCATTTTTACAAAATAAAGCAAAGTATTCAGAAATGTTTTTGCTTAGCAGCGCCATTAAATTGGCCCCGTTGGGCGAGCATCCCCATGAAGTCTGGGCACGAGACCGGATGCAGTCGCACCGCTAAGAAGGGAGATTTACCGTACTTTGACTGACGCAGGGAAACCAATTAGTTTTGCCCCCCGAGACAAATGTTGTTGCTAATTTTATGGCATTTTCGGCAATTAATATCCTTTATGCATTCAACAAAACAAAACAAAGTATACGGTAATATCTTTAACTTTACTTTATTATCAACTCAAAATGGGGGGGGGGGGGGGGTTGGGGGTTGGAGAACCCTAGGGAAAAACAAATAGGAGGAGGAATTCATTCATTCCCGTGGCAATTCACCTCCTCATCAAGATGTTGTTGTCGTTGAGCAGACTGCATCAAGTTATTTTGTAGGTTGTAATGTGCATTGTGTAGTGCAGTGGTATTATCGGGGGGTGAGGGGGGTTATTGTAATTTTTCTATTCTGTTAGGATGGCGGACAGCCTTGAAATTGAAATTGAAATTGAATTGAAATTGAAATTGAAAAGCGGGGAAAGAACCACCACGCCAACCCGACAAAATCCAGTCATCTGGCGCTAATAATCTTTTCAGGGTGCAGCCACCAAACAAACAGGGTTTACCTGCATAACAGATTCCACGATGCCGAAGTAATAATTATACCCCTATCGTCGGGCGCAAATTCATGTTTTACTCAGAACCAAATTTCCTGTCGCCAGCCTCTATGTTTCAATTCACTCAATCAACCAGAAAACCGATATTGGTGACGTTATGATGTTGTCATGGCAAAATTACGAAAGCCGTATAGCATTGGCTGTTGGCTTTTCTTTGCAACTATTTAACAGTATGGAAACTTCGACTGCCATTGCGTTGGTGCGATAAGTATCTTGGTAACCTGGATTTCAGTCATATAGTAACATAGAAACTAGACTGGTACCGGTACTCCAACCTACATGCTTCGCGATGGTAGGTGCATGGTAATCACGACCACTTCCGAGCAGACGGCAGTGTCCAACTCAGGTGCTCGCTTAAAAAAAAGGGTCTTATTTCTATGAGGATGGCCGAATTTTTGGATTTATTTTTGTAATAAGCACATTTACAACACAAGAAGTACAAAAATCTAAGATATATTTTCCTTTGTTGTTTTTGGCATGGACCTTATCACCATCTCCATATTATTCAATTGTTCTACACAACACTGTGCTATTTTATCCACACAAGCAAAAATTAGCGATTATTACAAGCAATTTACAAGAAGGAATAACAGTAGGGCAGTTGTTTAACCACTACGAACAAAGTTCTTAAATTTGAAAATGAAATGTTTCGTTTATATTGCCCCATTTGTAGCAGACGACGGGAAATATTTCGTCTGCTACGAGTAGTCGTGTTTCCCGAAGCTTGTTACATAATGTGCACGGATTCCTGATAGGTAACAGACAAATTAATGTAATGATTACAAAACTTACAAAATTTACGTATGCAAAATCCCGGCGATTTTTGGCACACATTTCGCCGGGTGTTCGTGCGACATTCGTGCAACATTCGTGCGACAGACGCAAACGTGTCGTAAGTACCAATTCAGTGTTATTCCAAATGAAAATTGTCGCTAATTCGCGTATTTTCTCGCACTTTTGTGTCCCCAAAAAGAAAAGAAACCATTACATTTTGCCGTTTATCAGCATTTGTTAAAGACACCAAGGTCACGTGATTTTCTGGTACCAGAGTTTGGTTCCAGAAAATCAGGTGGTCTTGGAGTTAGTTTTATTTCCAGCCGTAGAAACCAGCGTGAAGTGTGCGTTGCTTTTGTCATTCGCAGTTGGTTTCTCTTCTTGATAGAAATTCCTACGAACACTATATTTACATACTGTATTTTCAAATTTGTAGACAAATCTGCCAGCAGGTTTCATTAGAAGGGTTTCTGGGTGTTAATATGGACGAGAATCTCTCAGATTTTCGTGGATTTGCGGCGATACAAATAATATCCGAAGAAAAAAGCACCATGCATTGCAGACGTGCAAGAAACCACTGCGTTCGAGTACCTTCCGCGAGTCAGCGTTGACATTGGAGGATCTTGCAAGGTGTGATTAGTCAGGGAAAACGAGGTTTAAACACGGGCCGACGCCCGTATCGAACGCCACCTTTATTTACAAACACCAGTATTATACAGCGATGGAAGGCTTGTAAAGCGTATAGCCCAATATGGGCTTCTTTTGTTAATTTTAAACATTTTTACTTACTTACGTGACATTTTGATTATTTTTTTCACAACGACGATCGAAAAATTATTGTCAGTGATGCTAAATCACTAGATCATGTAAACTGTAGGCCGGTGTTACCTTTAATACAAGTGCAAGTATAGTCTTGTGTACATATTGGACAATACGGTATGTATATAGTGTTCGTAGGACATTATTTTCCAACAAGAAGATAAACCAACCGCGAATGACAAAAGCAACTCGCACTTTGCGCTGGTTTCTACGGCTGGAAATACAACTAACTCACAAGACCACGTGACTTTTCGGAACCAAAATCTGGTTCCGAAAAGTCATGTGACCTTAAAAAAATTATAAAAAACGGCAAACTTTGACGGCGTCTTTTCAGGATATATCTAATTTACTCTGGAAAGCGCTTCAGAATAATGTATGGGTCTATTTCGAGCGCAAAATAATACAACTAACAATAATAATAAGATTTGTAAAGCGCACATATCCACCCTGCAGGGTGCTCAAGGCGCTGTAAACAACAAGAAGTAGTTATTTTT
Organism: Henricia sp. BOLD:AAB3569; assembly: GCA_037783545.1. Taxonomy (NCBI): domain Eukaryota; kingdom Metazoa; phylum Echinodermata; class Asteroidea; order Spinulosida; family Echinasteridae; genus Henricia; species Henricia sp. BOLD:AAB3569. The sequence continues at coordinate 952,160 of JBBELK010000570.1, forward strand.
TTAAAAATTTGCGACATCAAGTAAGTCTTAAGGAGTGATTTGAACCTAGTTGTACAGTGGCATGACCTGAGTTCAAGTGGCAATAAATTCCAAAGTCGAGGAGCTGCAGCAGGAAAAGATATGGCGACCCAAGTTCGTTTAGAATTTGGTTCCTTGAGAAGTAGCCCAGCAAAGCCGGTGTGTCCCTTTAACAATTATTACAAACCAATTTACAATAAGGAATAACAGGTAGGTCAGTTTGACCACTAACTATAAACTAGATCCCCGAAATGTGAAAAAAACATGTCTGTTTCGTTTATAATGCCTCATTTTTAGCAGACGACGGGAAATATTTCGTCTGCTATACGAGTAGTCGTGTTTCCCGAAGCTTGTTACATAATGTGCACGGATTCCTGATAGGTAACAGACGAAATACCGCCCTCAGTGTAATGATTAAAACATTTACAAAATTTACAGCGAATTGGCGTGAAAAAAAATTATAATGAATTTCCACTCATTAAAAAATAGTTAATGAGTGATTTTTTGTTATACACCAGCCAGTGTTGGAATGCATTCTATTGCAATTGATCGGACTAAAAGAACACTACGCCAGCCCGGCGAATGTTTATTTCCAAACGACATAACACCTCTTCTTTCCTGATTGGTCGATCACACTTCAAACCCATCTACAATTTGAAAGTGTTTCAAAGTTTGTTTTCTTCACCTACTGAAAAATATGGTATAACTAGAGTGAGGATTGAACTAGGGGCCTTTCGCTTGCTAGTCCTAAGCTTTACCACTATACCAAGCGAATCGCCTAAGCCTCACATTTTCGTTCCTTTATACATAACCCCTAACCCTAACCCTAATCCAGCATTCTAACCAGCGTCAGCCTTCATCTGCACCAACTGCGAGAGGGACTGCCATTCCCAGATAGGACTATACAGCTCGACGCTGCCCAAGAACTACCAGCCAGAGGGCAATTCCATAGTCTCTCGAGACTGACGGATGCCTACTAACCCTAATCCTAATCCTGAAGTCGCTATAAAGAGAGTAATTAAATTGTCTTTTACAATGCTCAGAATTAAGGCACAAAATCCTCTGCCTATGCTATGTCGTTTGGAAATACAAATTTCGCAACCCGGCCGTCTCTTGTGAGACAAAATGCAGTCATGTGGCGCTAATAATCTTTACAGGGAAGCTTTTGTCACGTTTCTTGCCACCAAACAGCGTTGACCTAGATTCCACCACTGAACGTGCTGAAGTAATAATGTTTACTACTATCGCCCGGCGCAAAAAATATTTGTTATAGGCCTACTCGGAACCAAATTTCCTGTCGCCAGCATATTGGTTTCAATTAACTCAATCGACCAGAAAACCGATATTGGTGTAGCCTTGACCAAGGCCGTCTCGGGTTTTTTTGCTGTACGGGAGAATATTGGGTCTAGCGCATGCAAACTGCACACGGCATCAAAATTTAGCCACTGTGAGATAACGACTTCCGAAGCAAAGTATGCGTCAACATTAAATGATCAGTGTTTAACTATTTTTTGCTTTGGCGTGCCGTAGTATGGACACAGTAATGGCGGATAGCAACCGTTGTCAAGCCAAGTGTTTAATTATTTTTCGCTTTGGCGTGCCATAGTATGGACACCGTAATGGCGGATAGCAACCGTTGTCAAGCCAAGTGTTTAATTATTTTTCGCTTTGGCGTGCCATAGTATAGACACAGTAATGGCGGATAGCAACCGTTGTGGCGGTCGGGTTGGCGTACGGGTTCTTTCCTCGCCTTTCACCTCTGGCGTCCCGGGTTCGAATCCGGGGCGTGTGTGTGGATTGGGTTTGCAGTCCCTACTTGACCGCGTTGGTTTTCCCCTGGGGCATTTCTCTGGGGGTTTTCCTCCCACTTCTAAAACTGCAACTCCTTCTTCGTCATCTCAAGTTGATAATTGGCGTGCCATAGTATGGACACTGTAATGGCGGATAGCAACCGTTGTCAAGCCAAGTGAAACCCAAGAATACAATGCGAACCAGGTTACTTCGAGTAAAAGCAAATAAACGCTGTTACCAAGGCTGTTAAACGCTGTTACCATTATTAATAAACGCTGTTACCATTATTACCGCTGCCATTAGGGAATCACCAGAACCATTTTGCTTCAAAATAGGTGGCTGCTGGCCAGGCGCACAACCCAGGGTGATTGTGGCATTCCCCTTAACAGCTTCCCATATATCGCTTGGGTTTACGAGGCAACTGGGATTGTTGGTCGAAGGGGGACTCAAACCCCCAACCTATGACTGGGAGTCCCGCTTCATACCCACAAGACCACATCAAAATAACACAAAACAATACAAACTAAAAAACCAAAGATACAACAAGACACAAAATGGGCACGGGATGATTAACACATCTCTCTTGTGTGTCTCTACGTGAGTTTTTGTCCGCTTATAATGGTTGATTATGCATTATTCATTAAATGCAAATGCTAAATACTACGCAATACCTTTTCCTCAAAGGGTATTGCTAGCTGACGGTCCATATAATTCTTAACTTTAAAATAATTCCCAGAATGTACGCTACATGGTCAAGACGCGAGGGGGTCATTGTTCATGCAGGTATAGCCTCGCGGTTTTGCCAATATGGCGGTACCGTGCAAGTAGCGAATAGCGAGCCACTGCGTGCAAAATTTTTAACGTTTTAGGCGTTGGCCTTTGATAATGGTTGTCATAACAACCAGACACATCGGGAGCTTTTTTATCGGATGGCAATCTTACAATTATTTTGGCTTTCATCGTCAGCACAGCTAGCATTACCTCTACACCCATATACATCTATCGAAACTGAGTACGAAGAATTTGTATCATTTACCCACTTTTTCCTTTAAAATGTGGGGGATATATTGTTTCGCTATCCTCATTGGTTTTTGCTCCGTAACCGAGGCTGTGGGTACACCCACCGGCCAAGGAAATGAGCGGTGCGCGGATGGCCACTCGTTGGGTTTGCAGAACGCTTTCTACGGCGTTCCAAACCGGACCCTGCTTGGTCAGACATATCGGAATCTGACCGTCGCTTCGAGTGTCTTGTGCAACCGAGTTTGTGCGATCATCGAGAGTCGATGTTTGTCATTCCAATACTCGGACCAGAAGAAGAGGTGTGAGCTGAACGGGGCAACGGCGTCGCGGTTCCCGTTGGCAGTGAAAGCCGAACACGGTACCGACTTCATGTACTACGGACCAGAGAAGGTAAGCCATGCTTTTTTTCATATGTGAACACACGATACATGTATGTCTCAATTACACCATCATTCAGAGGGGACAAAGCCGTTGCCCATGTCAGTTTGTTGTGTAACGCAAGATCCCAGAGCATTATTTTGTAAAGAGTAATTACCCGGAGTCTGCCAATGGCACCACCCACGTATGTGTGCCGATGGAATGTACTATAGGCATCATGTAATTCAGTCTATACGGGCTGCGAATTGAAGTTCATTATACCTATTAAATCAAATCAAATGAAATAAAAAAATTTAAAAAAACATTCTTGGCTGAAACTGGTATACGGGTTTTTTTTCTGTTAATTTAGGATTACCTGTTGAATTTGCGTCTTTTATTGCAAGTGTTTTCAATTAGTTGGATTGGTGCTTTGATCCACTCATATGCAAAATATTAATCTGATGGTTAGTTAAAGGAGTGTGACCAGATCACATTTTTACCCATAATTCCCCGGGGCTTACCTCATGGGTCATCAGATTTGTATATCATAACATCCTTCATATTTTTATCATTACGAAGCTGAAACTCCCACACTTCTATGCCGCATATTTCCGACGATATCGTCAAAAAACCACCGATTTTTTAAAAACTAATTTATCGGGAGCGGACTGCAGGGTGTTGAACAGTTATGAACACACCGCTACATCAGCGTGTGCATAAAAATAATTGGGAACGGTTTCGACTTTGAAATTTGTTGGCGCAAAGCAGCCCGGTACCCTGGCTTTATTTCTGCGAATCGCTAACAGCGCACAAGATGCACCTGACTATTTGTGTTGTTGGTGGCGCTGTTCCGTTAGACTGGCGATTTAGACTGGATTCCGCCCAACCTATTCCACATACAACGATGGAATATGAGAATCATTCGTAATATGTTGAATTTGTGGAGCGGGTACCAGTCTAGTACTTGCGATTGGTAACGGGTTCCCAGCTAGCTTAGCGCGGTGACACACGGCAAATAAATGGGCACCAGCCAGTGTCTTTTGATCCACGGATCATTCAACGCACGAGTCGATCGTTTCACTCAAAAATAGGGTCATTGAAGGTATTTTTCTTGTTGAAATATCGATATTGTGTCTTCGGTTTTTTTACCGGGAGGTTCCAATGTGAGTAGAAATTACGCTACAGCTATTACATGTACGTAGCACGAATAGAATATAGTCGGAAAAGCCAACTTTAGTCATGTCGGTTCGATTTCAAATTCTGCTATACTAAAGCGAAACAGCGCGATTTCGATTCGTGTCACTGTTTATGATCAAGACTTTAACTTACTCTCCAATTTCCACCTTAATATTTCGTATTTTTTTGTTTTCTTGTTATGAATATTATTTTTGCGATGTATTTTATATGATTGTTAAGTTAGATCTAGATCAAATTTCCAAAAAAACTTGCCACGCTCCTTTAATTACGCTTTACATTATTTATAACGCCAATAATGCATAGTTTCGACCTGTCAATCAAGCCGAACCCGCGACCAATCACAACAGCGCTAGCAGACGGCGCCCACAAAATGATGCAATCATCACACAATCACGCGATTTTCTGCCCATACAGTTTGTATGTTGTATGCGCCAGTGACCGGGTGAATTTGTGTTTCAATGTCGGGCGATTCAATGTCCGTGGCGAGGTTTGTTTTGTGCACGGTTTTGCTAGCGCTTGAGCAAAGACTAACATTCATACTGCAGACTGTTCGCCACGAACGCCTTTACCAAAGCGTATTTGTGACCTTCGTGCTGAATAATTCAACAGCAACGGAGGTGGTGAATTATTCATAAATTGTAACCAACTAGCGGCGGGGAGCTTCTGGAATCATCCATATAAATATAGGTAGCATTCACGAAAAAAGCGAAAGTTATTATTCGTACCAGGAAAACAAAATACAAGAAACATGATTAGTCAAAGTTCCAGAGAGTAACTCCACATAAATTGATTAACCATTTTTAAAGTTATAAACTCGCTAACAATGCTTTTCGTGTGGCAAACAAAACACCGCGCTACACACGTACATGTACGTAGTTACGTAGGCCTAGTACGCGAAACGGGACAAGTCGTCCCCAAATCAACTCGCTCCCCTCAATTAACACCTAGCTAGGTCAAGTCGTCCCTGGGTCAAGTCGTTCTTGCACCCCGTGTACAAAACCTATAGCCCATATGACAATTAATTTAAACAAAATCTGACTTTTCTCCTAGGTTTTTCTCAAGTTGCAAGGATAATCGGTTTGGGCCTGTCGACTACCATATCTTGTATAAATTTAGAAGCAAACATTTAAAGATGTACAAGCACAAAATCACGTTAAATTTTGCTGAGATTCCCTTCAACTTTTTACGATTGTCGCAAAGTGGGAGGGTTTCTTTTAATACTAGTAAACACAGCTTTTCGAAGGTTGACATATGGAGTATCGCGAGTGCATGTCGTGGCTTGTCGCAGATGTTGTTGATTTGTACTGTCATCGTAACTAAATCTTAAGGAATCGTAATGAATCGCACAATGCGTAATCATGATCGCAGACAATTAATTGTATGTTTCTGAACAAGTCGCAGATGTCGTAGATTCGCGGTGTCATCGTAAGGAATCGTAATGAATCGCAGACATTCGTATACTGAAAATGCATATATTGTTGCAATACGATAAGCGCTAAGCGTTTAAATTTTTAAGATTTGTAACAAAATGATCGACTGTCTGAACAACCCGCAGATGTCGTCACAGTAGATTTGTACTGCGTCATCGTAAGGAATCATAACAAATAGTAAGGAACGATAACAAATAGTAAGGAATCGGAATGAATCGCACAATATGGGATCATGATCATGATCGCAGACATTCGTATGTGTCTGAACAAGTCGCAGATGTCGTAGATTCGTACTGTCATCGTAAGGAATCGTAATGAATCGCAGACATTCGTATACTGAAAATGCATATATCGTTACAATACGATAAGCACTATTAGCGTTAACATTTTCTAAGATTTGTAACAAAATGACTGTCTGAACAACCCGCAGATGTCGTCACAGTAGATTTGTACTGCGTCATCGTAAGGAATCGTAACAAATAGTAAGGAATCGTAATGAATCGCACAATGTGTGATCATGATCGCAGACATTCGTATGTGTCTGAACAAGTCGCAGATGCTGTCGTAGATTTGTACTGTCATCGTAAGGAATCGTAAAGAATCGCAGACATTCGTATGTATTTATTTTAAAAATCCATATCGCAACAATACAATAAGCGCTAAGCATTACGATTTTCTAAGATTTTTTTACAGTGCAATCGTAGCTTGTCGTAGAGTTTCGTAAGCTGTGGCTTGTCATGGACATTTGAACAGGATCAACAAATTTCCTGATCGTACCGTGTCATCTCTTAAAGAGGAAGAATCCCCCTTGACGAAAATCCAGCATTTAGGCTTTTTTCGATAGTCCAAACATCGCTCTTGCCGACGTGAATTCTTATTATTTTTTAATTGTCGGTTTTAAGTGGATAAATTGCAAGCAAAAGTGCGCTTTTCGAAAATGAGATTTTCGCGATTTCTGAAACGCTCATTAGGTATTCATGATATGCGCGTGAACCCGTGACGCAATCCTGAGAAAGAGAAGTCAACACGATAGTTAGCTCCACACGCAAAAAACTTGGAAAACCGTCTCTTTTAGATGGTGTTTTTTGAAGAATGTTGTTGTTCCAAAAAGCCAGAGATATGCCCAGTAGCTGCGTGGTTGTATGTTTTACCAGACACTATGAAAAAAAAGAGCAGAAAGATTTTCTTTTCTATTACCAAGAGAGAGAAAAATGAGTCGCTCATTCTATAACTTGTACGGGCGATGTTCAAACACGTGGAAACTACACCCGCAGGGGACCGTACACAGACTGCTGTGAATGCCGTTCGTTCCGTGACAAAACCACCCGTCGCAATGCACTAGTATTTACTTCAAAAGAGCTTCATTGTGAGCCACAATTTCATCGTTTTTTCACAAAACAGGTAATAGTAGATTGTTGTCATATTACATGAAGTGTTTTTCACGTTTGTATTTTGAATTACAAGGACAAAATAGGCATGATAAACAGACCGTTTTGTATGTCTCTCAGCCTGGATGACGTCAAAACCCTGTTGATAAACAAGCCAAGTGACCTCGAGCGTTTCAGAATCTCGGGTGAGCGGGGTCGGAACTGCTTTACGTGAAAAACAAGTTGTGATGGTGTTGTAGACACATACACCTCCATGATAAACAGAAAAACTAAAAAATGTGGAAGGGGGGATTCTAGCTGTTTAACGAACTGTTAATTGGGAGATCACTAAGAAAAATAAAGGGAAAAATTGGCATGTTTTCGTAATAAACTGCACATTGTAACCATATCGTAAGCGTTAGAATTTGCAAATTAAAAGATATGTCGTGAAGTGGCTGGGAATCCTTACGACACGTACAATGCTTCCTACTATTGCACATGTCGCAGTCGCAACAAATTGTGGCAAATCATGCAGTGGGTGACCAAAAACTGTACAAAAGTCCGTGACAACCTGCGAGACGCTACGAAATTGTACCTGTATCATATCTTAAGATAATTGCGACTAGTCATAAGAAAATAGTTCACAGTGGAATACCTGCTTAGCTCCCACTGTGCGATTTGGCTTTGAAATTCCCAAAATTTATTACAATTGTCACACAGTGGCAGTGTTTTTCGTAAGTAATCGTAACTTGTCATAGAGTTGTCGTAAGTTGTTGTAAGTAATTGTTCATCGTAACAAATAGTAAGGAACTATGTTTATTCAGGGTATATATAAATATCACTAATAATTTTTTTAAAATATGACATGATAAATGCTCCAGAGAGTTTATATTGGGTGACAAGGAAGCAATTTTAGCAGTAAGACAATTTTATTTTGCAGTAAGATTTTGTTGAAAAAATTGTTATGCCATGCTTTATTGACTTAGTACATCATACGCAAAACAACAATGCACTGTGCGGCATGGCCATGCACTAGCGGGGCGGCCGCCGCAGACGACCGGCGGCATATACCGGCGCGGCACGGTGTACTGTACGTGCGGCCGGCCAGTTCGGGAGTAGGCCTTGGCGAATTGAGTATTCCCCTGTTCACGAATAAATCGCGATCATCTACAGCATTTTCTTGGCCTGAATATGTTGCGACTTATTAAGTTTCCCCAAATGTTTAGCTTTTTTTCTTCGGAGATTGTCATACAAACTACAACTGCCTAATTTTCTATGCGTATGACGTCATGCAGTTTAACAGTTCACCTTCTCATTGGTCAATGGGGAATCCTGACCTCATGCATTATGCACGTAACCCCTCTACCAAAACGGTAGACGAAATGAAGAAAAACATAAGCCCCAAAAAACGCTACGGTAAAGGCTGTCGGGGCGGACAGTCCGTGCGTGCTAGTCTTTCCTCAAGCGTTGGTAAAACTGACTGCGCGCGAATATATAACTCGCCACGGCAGCCTTTCATTCATTTCATTTCATTTATTATTTCTAAGGGCAAACATGAAAGGTACAGTACACACAGATGAAAATTGACATAAAACAAAACAGTACATGGTAACACCCCTGAAGGATTGCCAAATGTGAACTAAATCACAATCGAGTGGCTCTCCAAATGCCGCCATGCCAACACTTAAAATACACATGTACAAAATAAAAAAATACTAGGTAATTAGGCGTTTTAAATAAATAAATAAATACATAGTGCATAGTATTGGTCGATTAAAAAATACATTCTTGTACAGTTATATATGTTGAAGTATGATTAAATTACAAATAGATTTGCTTACAGTAAAGGGGCTATGCAGGAGAGGAAGTATAAATAAATAAATATGTAGACGGAATTCAAGTACATTGATGAAAAATCTCCTTCTTAAAAAAAACAAAAAACCAACAACAACAACACAAACAAACAAACAACAAAACAAAACAGAAACAAAAAAATATATATATATATTAAACCCGAAACATGATGTCGCACTCTGCTTACATGCGCACAATTCCTTGGTAGAATACCAGACAGCTTGTAGGGCCATAGAAAAGCGCGCATGTAAGCAGACCAAGACTTTTATGTTTCGGGGGTGCAGGTCTACATGTACTTAGGATGGAAATATGATGGATTGACCGGGAGACAGAATGTGATTACGCAAACTACTGAAAAACTTGGACATATTTAGTACAACTTGTTCCTTAACAACGGGTGGTAAACTATCCCATAATCTAGGAAACTTAACAAATAGGGAATGGTGTAAGCAGTTAGTGCGGCCCCCCTTATGAACAAACTTGACCGAATCACAATGCCTAGAATTAACAGTAACATAACTGTGGATATTTACATCAAAATTATTATACAAACATTTAACAACAAAAGAAATTGACAAAAAATGAAGTCTGTTGATCAACAAAGGAATTCCCAATTGTTTACATCTAGAAGGGTGGTCTATGTCGACATTGTTAGGTCTGGCTCTTCTAGGGAGACCAAGACAAGAACGTGTGAAACGCCTCTGAACCTTTTCAATAAGTGATTGATGAGTGTGTAGGCTTGGGCACCAGACAGGAGCAGCATACTCCATGACATAGGGAGGTGTAAAGTTTAACTAGAACGGTGGAATTATTACTCTTAACTACCCGTCTGATAAAGCCACAAAGTTTGGTAGCTTTAGAAGTAACACTATCAATGTGATTCTTCCAACTGAGATCACGAGAGATAATGACACCTAGATACTTGTACTGGGAAACAACTTCGAGAGAATCAGTGCCAATATTATAAATGGGACTAGGAGGATGTCTGCTACGAGTTACAGTCATAAATTTACATTTCTTAGGATTAAGTGACATGTGATTAATATTACACCAGTTAATTACATCATCTGCATATTGTCTAAGACTGGATTGAACACAGAATGGGATATCAAAAACAAAGATATTGAAAAGCAAGGGCCCAAGAACAGAGCCTTGTGGTACACCTGAGTAAACTCTTAACTGCTCTGACTGGGTACCTTGGAAGATTACTCTTTGTGATCTGTTGCTAAGATAAGAGTTAAACCATGATAAAACCTTGACTAAAGGCTAGGCGATTCGCTGTTCAAAGATAGGAAAGCGCATTTTTATGAATATATGTCATCCCTGCATTACTAGCCCTTCGCTTAGTGTGTGGTACGGTAACTGTCGACCCCAAAATATAAATACCTTTGAGTTTTCTCCAATGAATATGTGCTTTCCATGCCGAGTACCGTTGCTTTGTACGTTGTGTCGCCATTTTTTGCGATGGCTTGTGAGCACATACCAACAATATCTAAGGGGCGGGATTAACTGGGCAATCTCGGAACTATGCATTATTAATGTGTGGATGAGTTTTAGTTTTAAAAAAAAAAGGAGGGAGGGACATTTATCTCCAAAATCGCCTAATCTTGGGCTCAGACAGAACAGATACAGATAACGTCAAATACAGTTAATATAGGCCTACACGAATTCCTAGCAGAAAATAAAAACGGATTCCCGCACCGTAATTAATTTCAATAAACTGAAAGCCGAGTTTATTTCTCTTTCTCTTTTCTTCTTCCAGCCACATTTTGTCCAAGCCTTCGTCGATGCGACAGAGAAACAAGGTACCGTAGTTGTGCTTCATAACAATTATTCTACTTAGGCGTTTGCCATATCGTCGCTGTTACCACGAAGTTACACCAAAGTGCACTTCCGTTGCAGTTTGTGAAAACCGCACATGGGGGACACAAGTTTTCACGAACTGACACCCGAGTGTGCGCGCGCGCGCACTCAGCGCACTGGACTAAAAACGCATGAATTTTTGTTTCCGCAAACTGACACCCAAGAAAACGGCGAATTTATTCAGGAAAAAAAGCTTTGAAAATGCTTGACACGAATAATATCATCCATATCTTATACGGAATATAAATTTAGTAAAAAATATGACCGAAACACTCCCTAATTTGTTAATATACGATAGGCGTCACTTCGTAAAAACAAAGATGTGGGTGTCACTTCGTGAAAACACTATTTACGTGCTGACGTCATTTTGTTCCCGAGACGAGCACTGAAGTGCCACTGCGTGTCAGTTCGTTGTAACACCGACTAACTATTAAAGATAGTATATACATGACTGGTAAACCGTTGATACAAATAGCTTATTCCCCCCTTGTGATTGAAGGTATGCATGATTAAAACCAATCTTAGCAAAAATCAGCTCCGTACTTCGTGTAACTTTTGAGAAAACAGTCAAAAAATTGTTTAATCACCTCGCCCCAAAACCACATCGCCCCAAAACCACATCGCCCCAAAACCACGGCACTGAACCACGGCCTGTGCACGAAGTTGTTTTAGGGCGAAGTGGCATTTGGGTGAAGTGCTTTAGGGCGAAGTGGTCCAGGGCGAGGTGGTTTTGGGGCAAAATGAATTTACGTCTCGCGAGACAAAAAATAATTGTTTTGCTCATTTCTCAAAGACTATAGCACTTCAGACAAAACCATTTCAGGGAAAGTTTCTATACCGTTATATGGTGTTTATATTGTGTACGTTATGTGTAAATCTGTGAACATTTCTGATTCCTCGAGATACCAATCATGTATTCTACATTACCTTTAAGTGGACGCCCGTAAAGAAAATAATAGAACATTCTGGTTACAATTTTATTGTGATTACAATTTCCATATGGGCCATTCCTTTAATGTGAAGCACAAAAATGCAGCAATATTATTTTATATTGGTATAAGATATGCACCAGAATTTGGTGATATGTTGCACTGGATATTGGCCTCCTATATTCATGTTTCATTGGGCAATCTCCCACCGATTATGACATTCGCACTTTACCTATGATATATGGACACAACATAATGTTTAGAGGCCCCCTCTCACAGGGAAAATTCTCGGGCGCGAGCTTAAAGTGCCCATGACATGCTAAACAACTTTTTGCCTAATCTTTGCTTTATATGACGGATTACTTGTTTAGCAAGACATGCTATTGTTCGTTTGGATGTAAAATCAATAAAAGGTAGCCTTTTTCAACTTTGAAGATTTTATTGCAATAAACCACAGACAGAGGGCGCTGTTTGGAGTTCATCACATATAGAAGACAGAAGGGAAAAGTTATAAAAAAACATAAGACTTCAAGTTGGACTTGTGGCAAATTGCTGCGGTTTTCTCCCTCAGTTTCGTCATGGCTTTTAACAGGAAACATATAGAACAAACTCAAACAGTCATGGATTACAAAAGTTCCAGGACGTTTGAGAAAAAAAGTAGAATCTTTTGTGCACAGTTGAATGTGATTTTCCTGTGTTTGCCTCTTGTGACATCATGATCTTGGTCATGATTATGCATATTTTCATTAGCATAAAAACTAGAAACTTTCGTTTTAACCCCCAAAACAAGCTCCAAATGGGATTTTTATGAATGTAACTGAGTATATTGGTTTTATAGCATAGATGTCATTGATAAAAATAAGGGGCCCTTTAAATAGTTGGCGAACTCGGGAAACTCTTGGTGAAACCCTCCCTATCACAATGTCTACGAGTCATACTACGAGCGTAGTACGAGTTAGTTACGAGTTTTTTCGATTTGGTACGAGTTAGTTACGAACTAGGTACGAGATACGAGTTAACTACGAATTTCACAATGTTATTACGAATTAGGCAGGAGTTTACCAAGTAAGTCACGAGTGCACTACCAGCTTTCCGAGCTTACTGCGAGTCAGTTACGAGTTTGGTACGAGTTACCAGATTTCGACATTTTGCGTGGGATTTGCCGCCAAATCATCTGGAATTCCGCCGACTCTTGCAACTTGTGCATGAATACTCTTAGACGTAAACCAAAGTTATTTACGAGTGGCATGAGTTTGCTCAGAGTTGCTCCGAGTTTGAACCGAAATTACTGTTGAGATGAGTGAGCACCGTATCCAAAAGGAGAAATAGATGCAAGTGTTATGGAGCGTCGACGAGATGTCTATTACTTCTCCGTGCTTGATTTCGTTTTCCAGGTTGCATGGTGGTTCACTATCGTGGTGTACCAACTCGACCGTTGTACCAACTCGACCTTTGTATCAACTGGACAGTTGTATCAACTCGACTGTTGTCCAACTTGTCGTGTTCTAAATACGATAAATGCTTGTCGTGTCGTGCTGTCAAGTCATTATTTCGCGTCGTGTAGTCGCATCGTACCGTCGCATCGTGCCGTCGCCTCGTGCCGTCGTGGCGTCGCACCGTGCCGTCTTGGCGTCGCACCGTGCCGTCGTGGCATCGCCGTCGCGTCGTAACGTCGCATCGTGCCGTTGCATTGTGCCATCGCCTGTTTTTTTATTAATATAGTAAAGGAGCATCGCGTTGCGTCGTGCTGTTGCCCCTCGAGTCGTCTCGTCGTGCCATCCCATTGTCCCGTCGTGCCATCCCATTGTTCCGTCGTGCCGTCCCGTCGTGCCATCCTATTGTCCCGTCGTGCCGTCCCGTCGTGCCATCCCATTGTCCCGTCGTGCCGTCCCGTCGTGCCATACCATTGTCCCGTCGTGCCGTCCCGTCGTGCCATCCCATTGTCCCGTCGTGGCGTCCCGTCGTGCCATCCCATTGTCCCGTCGTGCCGTCCCGTCGTGCCATCCCATTGTCCCGTCGTGCCGTCCCGTCGTGCCATCCCATTGTCCCGTCGTGCCGTCCCGTCGTGCCATACCATCGTGCCATACCATTGTCCCGTCGTGCCGTCCCGTCGTGCCATCCCATTGTCCCGTCGTGCCGTCCCGTCGTGCCATCCCATTGTCCCATCGTGCCGTCCCGTCGTGCCATCCCATTGTCCCGTCGTGCCGTCCCGTCGTGCCATCCCATTGTCCCGTCGTGCCGTCCCGTCGTGCCTTCCCATTGTCCCGTCGTGCCGTCCCGTCGTGCCATCCCATTGTCCCGTCGTGCCGTCCCGTCGTGCCATACCATCGTGCCATACCATTGTCCCGTCGTGCCGTCCCGTCGTGCCATCCCATTGTCCCGTCGTGCCGTCCCGTCGTGCCATCCCATTGTCCCGTCGTGCCGTCCCGTCGTGCCATCCCATTGTCCCATCGTGCCGTCCCGTCGTGCCATCCCATTGTCCCGTCGTGCCGTCCCGTCGTGCCATCCCATTGTCCCGTCGTGCCGTCCCGTCGTGCCATCCCATTGTCCCGTCGTGCCGTCCCGTCGTGCCATCCCATTGTCCCGTCGTGCCGTCCCGTCGTGCCATACCATCGTGCCATACCATTGTCCCGTCGTGCCGTCCCGTCGTGCCATCCCATTGTCCCGTCGTGCCGTCCCGTCGTGCCATCCCATTGTCCCATCGTGCCGTCCCGTCGTGCCATCCCATTGTCCCGTCGTGCCGTCCCGTCGTGCCATCCCATTGTCCCGTCGTGCCGTCCCGTCGTGCCATCCCATTGTCCCGTCGTGCCGTCCCGTCGTGCCATCCCATTGTCCCGTCGTGCCGTCCCGTCGTGCCATCCCATTGTCCCGTCGTGCCGTCCCGTCGTGCCATCCCATTGTCCCGTCGTGCCGTCCCGTCGTGCCATCCCATTGTCCCGTCGTGCCGTCCCGTCGTGCTATCCCAATAGGGAGTTTTCGATTTGCACGACGGATGATTCTACGACGGATGAATTGCTATCCCGACTCATCTGCGCATGCGTCGACTTTGCCATGTCGTCGTCGTCTGATTTCTAGGACGGTAGTTGGGGCAAATCAACGTTGTGGCGACGACGGCAACGTTTAGGTAACATTTGACCTTCAATAACACATTTTTGGGTCTCATGACTCGATCTCAAGTCGTCGTAAAAATCGAAATGGATTAAAAGTAGGACAGGACGTTTTGTGCAACGACGTGTTCGCGGTCAGATTTTCCACCGTCGTGTTTCTCTCCGTCGTCCAATCGAAAACTCCCTATTGTCCCGTCGTGCCGTCCCGTCGTGCTATCCCATTGTCCCGTCGTGCCGTCCCGTCGTGCCATCCCATTGTCCCGTCGTGCCGTCCCGTCGTGCTATCTCATTGTCCCGTCGTGCCGTCCCGTCGTGCCATCCCATTGTCCCGTCGTGCCGTCCCGTCGTGCCATCCCATTGTCCCGTCGTGCCGTCCTGTCATGTCGTCTTGTCGTGCCGTTGCGTCGTTCAATAGCAAGTTAAGTCAACTTTGTTATTGACGCGACGGCACGACGGGATGATGCGAAGGGCGACGGCACGATGTGACGCGATGCTCCTTTACTACGTCGTACTGTCGCCCGTGGCATCGTCGTGTCGTCGGGTCATTAAAAAAAGGTTGACATAACTGGCGTCGGGCGACAGGACGGTACGACGGGAAGACGCGAACGAACGACACGTTTGCCTAAATATGTTGTTATAAAGTTGTTCCATCCAGTTACTAAATATGTACTTATAATGTGATAAATTGAGTGTCGTGTGGCCGAGGAGTACCGTATAGCCGAACGGTTTGGTGCATTGAACTCGAGAGCGTGCCTAATTCTACGGTCGTGGGTTCGATTCCCGGTCGCGACTAAGTGCGTATGCCCTTAGGCAAGGCACTTTGCCACAAGGTGCTGCTCTCTACCCAAGAGTAAAAGGGTTGCAGCCTTTGGGTGCTTGTGTCAGGCTGCCCTTGCTGCATACTCCCCAGGGAGTTGTTCACAATGACCATAGTAATGATATTGAAAAGCACCACGGGTATCCCCCTTGATAGATATGCACGCTGTATAGGATGCCATCATTATCATTTTCATTAAACGTGGATAAAGGTATGTGCTTTGCTTTTAAGGAGACGGCTATAACGGTGCTATGTGTGAGTGTGTGCGCTTGCATGCCGCTGTGCTTAAAGGCCTCATGTATCATTTGCAAGATAACACTTTTTACAGATTCGTGGAATAAGAGTGTAACATATCTAACTAATGCCTAAGTCACATTTGCCGCGGCGGCCGTGGGGTCTCAAATGTCTACGGCCAATAGCAATTATAGGGCCGCCGCAGCATTCCCACGGTCACATACTATAGCAGTTACATATGTTAGGGTAGCCGCACGGCGTATTTTGAATTTGTGGAGACATA
This sequence comes from Henricia sp. BOLD:AAB3569, assembly GCA_037783545.1. Lineage (NCBI taxonomy): Eukaryota > Metazoa > Echinodermata > Asteroidea > Spinulosida > Echinasteridae > Henricia > Henricia sp. BOLD:AAB3569. The sequence continues at coordinate 968,427 of JBBELK010000570.1, forward strand.
AAACCTGCGGCTGCCGTACGGCCTTTAAGGTGATGACGCACGGTCGCCTTAGGGCGTCCCTGCGGCGGCCGTAGGTTTTAGACAAATACCAAGGCAGACGCAAGGTAGCCGCAAGGCGGCCGCAGGGGGATCATCGTGTGGCCAGAGAGATAATATACATATAAAACAAATAGTATATATGGGTCTTTCTATAAATTAGGGGTCCAATGTTGGTGTCCCCCGTTACATTTTACATCTTGTTTTTGTAAATTCAGGACACATTCTTTAAATACTTTCCATCTCAAAGAGTGAGTACATAAAGTACAATTCATACAAAATGGTTTAAAAGCCATTTTAATGATTTTTGTACGAAAAATAACACATATCAGGTGTAACGGGGGACACTATAATGTCACACTTTTGGACCCCTAATTTATAGAAAGACCCATATACACGCACGGCGCAGACTGCCACGGGGGCCGTACGGTTGGCGCGCGGCGGGCGTACGGGAGCCGTGCGTGGGCCTTTCGTTGCCCGCAGGGTGTGCCACATACCGCAAGGCCACCGTACGGGCACCGTAGGGCCGCCATAAGGCTGCCCTAGGGCGCCCGTGGAAATCCTGCGGGCGCCGCAATTTTTTGGGGGTCCGCAAAAGTCAATTGAAATTCATAAGACCCTAGGGCAGCCGCACGGCAAACGCAAGGCCACCGTACGCCCGACGTATGGTCGCCGGGAACCGCACTACGGCATGGCTACGGCGTGTGTAATTGCTACGGCGAACCTAGAAATGAAAAAGAGTTATAACTCCGCGCTATAACCCCACGGCGACCCCTACGGCCTGTAAAAGATAAGGATACGCCGTAGGGCGACCCTGAGGCCACCGTAGATCCTCTGCGGCCGCCGCAGGTATCTCTCGATTTCGGGGGGCTACGGCCGCCGTATCCTAGCCGTAGAGCAAATGTGACCTAGGCATAAGGAAGAATGTTGGTAAACTAGCTTGAAGAAATTTTAGCTACATACTCAATGCTTTAGAAAACCTTGAAAATCTATATGGATTTTGTGTACAAGTGAATGGTAAAAAAAGTGCCGTGCACGGGACGTTTTTAGAAAACCACCGTCGGTTGTCAATTTCCAACATGTAATACCATTTTGGACGGAAATAAATTCATGTGGTGTTTTTTTCCATTGCTATCAACACTTTGAGTCATTGCAAATAATACAATGGATTTTCAAGCCACAATCTTCGCGCGGGTTGCACACTTCAATTATTTGTCTGGTATCAACTAATCAACGATGAGACCGCTCACGGCTATTGTCTAGACCAGGAGCCAATTTCATGGCGCTGTTTAGCACAAAAATTTGCTTAGCACAGAAATACTTTGCTTTATTTTGCAAAACTGGGTTGCCAGCCAAAATTGTATGTGATATTTTGCTCCTGTTCTTTGGATATACAATTTTGGCTGATAACCCATTTTACAAAGCAAAGAAATCCCGTGCTAAACAATTTTTTTGCTAAACAGCGCCATGAAATTGGCCCATGTTGGCGAGCATCCCCATAGGTCCGGGTACGAGACAAGAGAGCGGCATAAAAACAAACTGCACAGAACGGCGCAGAATAGACTGCCGAAGTGAATACGTCATCTTTTGTTAGTTGCCTATAGGCAATGGCTCTACACTAAAAATCACTAAACCGCGTCCCTGTGCTTTTTTGCAATGGTACTTTTTTCCGACGGCCATGATGTTTAGAGCCAATTACCATGGCAACACGTCACACTTCGGCTGTCTATATCTCTCATTCGACACCACACAGGATGTCTCTTCAAGATGTTGCCTGCCAGATTTAAAATCATTATGTTTCTTTTTAAAGGCATGCCAAGTCTGACTGACGGCTGGTACCAAACCCACGCATCGGCCTCTGATGAGTGCAAGAGGACGGATCAACACCTTTGTTTGCAACGGGAACTTCAGCACGCCAACCAGCAAGGCTACCCGGTAACCACGTCCTTCCGCTTGTGGTACTCCAACACCAACAGCCAGGCCAAACTGACCGAGACCAAAGTGACCTACCGCGGCCCACCCCTCTCAATCCCGGCCCGTGGGCTCTGCTGTGCGCGTCCGCTGAGCTATCGAGAACCCTTCTACACGCAGAGTGGTTACATGTTTAGAGACCGTGGCGGGATGACCAGTAAATGCTCTGCCCAGGCTGCTCATCTGTGCACCCTTGCCGAGCTGAAGGAGGCGCATGATCAGGGATACCGCCCAGCGTACCTGGCTCACTTTGCCACACCATACTACTCTGCCCAGGTGCTAGACCGTTGTACTGGCTGTTACGAAGGCATCATAGCAATCGTACCCGAAACCATACCCCGCTATATCAGAGCATTCTGCTGCCCCGATCGTTCTTAAATCCTTTCGCAAAACGGATATTGTTTCTACGCAACAGTGCATTCTGTTACACAACACATTTGCCCTTTTCATCCCTAACAGTGTAAACATTTTACATGAAATCCCGAGAGGAATTAAACTTGCGTCCTTGTGTATAATGTTTCTTTTGCCGGATTGTGCCGAATCAAAAAGTAAGATTGTCTTTGATAAGGACCAATTTCGCTTTAAATAAAAAATTAAAATAAAATATACATGTATAGGCTAATCCAAGCAGCCGCCATTACTAGTACGGCCTTGCTCTTACGCGCGTGTTTTTTAGAACTCGACACGCGCAAGTACAGGGGCCAATTTTATGGCTCTGCTAAGCACAAAAAATTGCTTAGCACAGAATATGTTTGCTTTTGTTTGCAAAAATGGGTTGCCAGCCAAAATCGTATTTAATGTGTGTTTACAGTTATTTTACTGTTTCTAAAAACACAATTTGCTGGTAACCTAGTCTGGTTCCCGCACCAAAAGATTCCAGGCGTGTTTGTTTTATGACATATCCGAATCATCGATATATAATCACTCGATGAAGCAAGCAACGACGTCTAAAATTGAAGCCCCCGTCCGCCATTGTACTCCACCAAATACAATGCCTTGCCTAGACTGGTCATAATGTCTTCACTATTCCACATGTGTTAAGTGGGATGCAAGCGATCGCATGGACCGGGAAGCAGTCTAGGCCAAGCATTGTTCGTGGGGTCGGCGCATCATATGCAGCACGATATGTGGCAGAGGGTACACTCTAAGAAATAATGGTTCAAGTCTGCACCTTAAGGGGTGCTTATCTTTGATACAATAGCAGCACCCCAATAGGAGCAAATGTGCACCCTGTGAGTATGGAGCAAGTCTGCACCCCACATGAAGGTGCAAGCCTGCACCACACGGGGTGCAGGTATGCACCTCCAGAGGTTAGATCGTGCACCTTTAAGGGTGCAGAGCTTTGATACAATAGCAGCACCCTAAAGGGTGCAAATTTGAACCCGAAGACCAAGGTGCAAATATGCACCTAAAAAATGGGGTGTAGGCTTTCAAAGCGGGGTGCAATTGTGCACCTCTAGGGGTAGTTATTGCACAACATGGCTGCATCCGCACCGAGGTGCAACTCTGCACCCTTAAAGTTCAATTATCAACCATGCAATAAATTCACGCTGGGGAAAAAATCACTGTTAATTTGGTCAATTAAAAATTATCGAAACATTTATTTACAAAACAAAAACTGTTTTAACATCTGGCAAGTATTGTGCGCGGGAGGTAAATTCCCTGTAACAAGGAGCAGTTTTTCATACATACAATGCATACAATGTACAAGTATATGAGAGTTACAGTAATTACATGTATTAGAAAGCACATCAAACAACACTGCATTATTTCGGAAAAAGTAAATGTATAAATTGACACTATAACCAAAAAAATGATGTCTTTGGCAAGGCTCCAGCGTCCTAGGTACAGTTACATTTTAAAACAAAAGTACAGAAAGATCCACATAGCTAAACTACAATTTCCACAATTTTTTTTTTCCAATTACAAGTGGTATGCAAGTGATACATTTCATAGAACTTGGCAAGGTTTTTTGTTGTAATTTTCAGCAAAACTCATACTTCTGATTAAATCCTACAATTTGTTTATAAACGAGTGTTTAAAATTCGTGCAATAGAACGAACACTTTCATTCGTTGACAGATTTATTGTTCACCTCGTGGAATAAGATATTTCTGTCAATTTATTAAAATTATTTGTACTACTGCACTGACAAACATTATTTGCATATTACTATACCTCATAAAATGTCTCCCATTTGGAATCACTAACTTCAATAAAACAGCGAGCTAAACTGGGTTTGCTGCAATATTGTTTTTATGTAGCTTGGTGCGCATAATGCGGTGATATATGTGCTGCACCCGAAAGGTCTTTTACAACTGCAAAAGCGTATGTGTTTAATGTGCATGTGTATTACCTGGATACAGATCACTATACACTGGTTGTAATTTATTGTAGAAATTAACAAAAAAAATAGACAACTGATATGTGGTGTTCAGTGGACTAGAATACAAATATTGACAGCTCATGAGGGTGTTGGTGCAAACTACAGGCATGCAACTGTGTCATTACAAAAAGAGCAAAATGCAAAAAATCGCCATCTTTGTACAGTGTTTTTTAATTTTCAATGAGACAAACAAAAAAGAGGAAATCAGCTGAAAAGTTGCATGTTTGAAACTATCGTCCCGAGGTTATTTTTAGATGGCATGCCTGATATTTTCCCGAGGCCGTTGGTAGCAAGCCTGCCGTCTCAAAATCACAGAGGGGGCGGTAATTTGCAACACTCGAATAAAGAGCAGTCAATATTTGTTTTATATACCTCATACATTGATCTTATATGTCAAATGATTAGTATTTTTGGACAAAATTGAGTTTTCTGAAAGCCGAGCGCAAGCCAAAATGCACATTTTCCACGTGAATGCGAACATCACTCCAAGTTGCTTCTCGCGTACGCCCGCATGTGCTGACACACCTTTGACCTATGACGCAAAAGGTCAAACAATAGTACTTTTTCAGTTGCGCAAAAATGTACTATCCTTTGATCTATGACACAAAAGGTCGAACAATAGTACTTTGTTTTAGTTGCCCTCAGGAATGGTTCAACTAATACATGTCAGGTGATCTGCTTTTAACCAATCAGTGAACGAGACTCAATATATGAGGTATATAATAAGAATTTGCTCTAATGGTTATGTATGAGGCATGGTAATATAAATTTCCTTGGCATCTAGTGGGAAATTGCATTTATAAAACGCTGTACCTTGGCAGGCAAGGACTTGTTTTGGTTAAGACGTGCAAGGTACTGCTAATAAAAAAGGAGTGTTTTTACCCTGCCGAGGATATTCTACACCATACACATAAAAAGCTGCAAAGGTTGCAGAAACGCCCAATGGTATACTGCTGGTGGTGCACAGAACGGTTCCATCCATTTTGATGGCAAGGTCCACTGTGGTGAAGGGGTTTCCCTTGATGACCAGGGTAGGGGTTGGAACTATAGGCTCCTGTTCAAATGTAAGTAAAAAATATAGCAATAATCAGTTAACTGAAATATTAAATATTATATACCTCATACAATGATTCTCGTTCACCGATTGGTTAAAAGCAGATCACGCGACATGGATTAATTTCAATATTTTCCGTGCGCAACTATTGTCTGACCTTTCGCATCAGGGTCAAAGGATAATACGTTTTAAAGTACTGTTCCGCAGGACGTACAGAATATCACGCATGTATGTGCCAGTATGTGTGCGTGTGCCAGCAAGCGGGCGTTTGCGTCAAGCAACCAGTAGTTCACGCAGACAATGTGCATTTTGACACAAAAAATCAATGTATGAGGTACAAATATTGACTGCTCTATATTTGGGTGATGGTATACAAATATTGACTGCAATGAGGGGCATGGTTAAGATTATAGGCCCAAGGTGATCTCGAAGCCATGACTATGCCCCGAGGCGGAAGCCGAGGGGCATAGTCATGGCTTCGAGATCACCGAGGGCCTATAATCTTAACCATGACCCGAATAAACAGCAGTCAATATTTGTTTTATATACCGAATGTGTAGATTTTTGTCATCTGGTTGGTTAAAAGTAACGAGACATCATACAGTCATGACAGTGGTCCTTCGCGTTTCGATTTCGGAAGCTGGTCTACGGCGGAAAAGTTGTATATTTACAGCAAACATTGTAGCATAATCACCTGGTACTTTAGTAGCACATTTCACCTGACACAGTTTTCACTGTAGGCCACTTCTCTTACTTTCTTAAGGACTTCATCATCTACGACAGACGACAAAATGACGTCGAGATTCCGCCATTACCGTCGCGTCCTGATAAATGTTTACGTGAAGCGCCCAGCTGCATAGCTGGTGCACAGCTATAGCTATGCTAACACATGTAATGCGCGGGTCCGGAACCCGCTAAATGACTATGCCCGGGGCATGGCAAAGACTATTGCCCGGTGGGCATATACGCGCCGGGTCTAGCCGATTCAATGCCCCCGCTTTTAACCAATCAGATGACTGTATTTTACGCATGAGGTATATAATGCAAACTATACCGCCCCTAGGTGATCTTGACATGGCATGCCTGCTATTTTCTCTCGGCCTGCAGCCTCGGGAAAATAGCAGGCATGCCATCTCAAGATCACCTCGGGACGATAGTTTGCATTATATACCTCATGCGTAGATTCCAGTCATCTGATTGGTTAAAAGTGGGGGCATTGAATCGGCTAGACCCGGCGCGTATGCCAACTGGTCAATAGTCTTTGCCATGCCCCGGGCATAGTCATTTAGCGGGTTCCGGACGCGCGCATTACATGTGTTAGCATATAGCTAGTTGTGCACCAACTATGCAGCTGGGCATAGTCATTTAGCGGGTTCCGGACGCGCGCATTACATGTGTTAGCATAGCTATAGCTGTGCACCAACTATGCAGCTGTGCGCTTCACGTAAACATTCATCAGGACGGTAATGGCGGAATCTCGACGTCATTTTGTCGTCTGTCGTAGATGATGAAGTCCTTAAGAAAGTAAGAGAAGTGGCCTACAGTGAAAACTGTGTCAGGTGAAATGTGCTACTAAAGTGCCAGGTGATTATGCTACAATGTTTGCTGTAAATATACAACTTTTCCGCCGTAGACCAGCTTCCGAAATCGAAACGCGAAGGACCACTGTCATGACTGTATATGATGTCTCGTTACTTTTAACCAACCAGATGACAAAAATCTACACATTTGGTATATAAAACAAATATTGACTGCTGTTTATTCGGGTCATGGTTAAGATTATAGGCCCTCGGTGATCTCGAAGCCATGACTATGCCCCTCGGCTACCGCCTCGGGGCATAGTCATGGCTTCGAGATCACCTTGGGCCTATAATCTTAACCATGCCCCTCATTGCAGTCAATATTTGTATACCATCACCCTCATGAGCAGTCAATATTTGTATACTATTTTCAGCTTTATTTAATTTTCACACAAAGCTTTAATAGTTGCTCTATAAATTAGGGAAGCATTGTGCAGCAAGATATGTGACAAAGGGTTACCCCTTCGGCTTCCTTTGCTCCCCCATTTGTCTCAAACATCAGATGAATTTTTGTGTTTTAACAAAAGGTTTGGGGTGATGTACTTTTATCACACGTCGTGCTGGGTATATTGAAAGGTAATTTGTTGTTCCAGTTTTCCTCGGAATAGTCTTCGATAAAACTAAAGTATTGAACAGTTAAATAATAGTACTGAACAGTTAAATAATCTATTACTGCAACCCCTTTTACCACCACCAGCTATGATGCATCGGGCAGCACAGCCATGAGCCTTGAAATTACATTAGACAATTAAGTTACCTTGTCAATGACATCTATAGTCGGATCCTTTTCGGCCATCAACAATGGAATGAGCAGGCAACAGGCAGTAACTGTAAGCTCTGAAACAAAATTAAACATTACATTTTAGTACTTATTTTAGCACAATATTGTCTTCTTCTCTTTGGTATCCCACTTTCTTGTCCTCTCCCCTTCACATTTTTGCCCGTCTTCAAAACAAAAGCAAATACAAAATGAATACGTACCTTACGTGCTTATCGTTGGCGTTTTCTAGTTGAAGTATATTTTTGCAGGCACTGCATAATGGTTTCTGCCTGCTTTATGATTCCTGACCGCCATGGCGACTGTCTTCTGTAGGCACTCGTAAATGTCCTTTCTGTAGCTGCACTGCAATTCTTAAGTTTTAGCAGCTGCAAAGAAAATATCAAAAAGAAAACATTACTCACAGAAAAACTAAATAATGAGTGTGGATTTTCTACTGGCATGGCCCATTTATCACAGTTTTTATAACGACAAACATGCATTTAAAAAAAACTAATAGGCCTAGGCCTACTAACTGAAATTAGAGCAGGCCTAAAATGAAGAAAATGAAGCCTATGACTGAGTATGACCAGATCATGAGATGACTATCTGTATCACTATTTCCCCAACATATTAACCGTGACAACAGGCCTATAGTCCTAAATTAACAAGTTAGTTAGTGAAGTGGTACTGGTAAATTTGTATGGCCTATAAAAGTATTAGTATTATACGGCACATGTACTGTATTGATGTAGGCCTATGTTTTTACAACTCGGTGACAAGCACTTCCCATACCAGGGCCCGCCCACTGGCACTGCACTACAGCATTTTCATTTTATAATGTACTGTACATGCTGAACAATGTGTATGTACATTCAGACCTAGCAAAAACCTCTGTACAGTAGTACATGTACAATCAGAAATGTAGACCTAGTACATGTACATGTACCTATACGTACGTAGCCTATACATAGTTTTTGTACACGGTAGGGCTATTTAGGGCTACTTGTATTGATACGTGCACAAATAAGGCATAGTTCGCCATGCACAACTCGACCAGGCCGACACTACTAGTACTATTCTAGTCGATCGGCCGTGCATATGTGCAGACATGAAAAACTGACTGAACACAATGACTGGTTAGCAATAAACAATAAAAATGGCAATAAAAACCCACTTGAAGATGCAAATATAACACTCACTTTTTACAAATTATTCTCTTGTTCGAATGTTGAAGTCTGGACGATCGTAGAAAAGTGCAAACACACGGGACCTCACTATGCGTGACGTTATAGTAGGCACTCGATGTGACACATTGGCGGTTTATTTAGACTGGCTCCCCGGCCGGAAAACTTAATATTGTAGATTGGACTGGCGTGGCACCAGACTTGGTTTAAGCGGGAATTTTCAGGTACATAAATCACAGGAACGACAGATTGATTTCGCAATGCCGTAATAGCCTTTTTATAAGTCGTTTCGGTACGCGTTGTCATACAGAGGCACTTAATCTCTCGGGTTTTCGTTGTTATCCATTAAATATTGACTTTATTTCCATCGGTTTACTAAACGACGGTAATTTAGATATGAAACAGTCACGGTATTTTGTACCATTCATTGCAAAATAAGCTGACAGCAATTTGTCAGACTTGTTGTGAGACTAATCCTGAGAGCTGGAAGGTGCAGATTTACACCCCAACATGTGTGCACCCAAAGAGGTGCAGATTCGCTCCCTTCAAGGTGCAAATCTGCACCCACCAGAATTGCGCGCACTTCAGCAACATTCTGCACCCCAGTTGCACCCTAATTTCTTAGAGTGTATCCCCTCTACTATTGTTCCCCAATTGTGTCTCAAACATCCAAGGAATTCCAAAGGAATTCCTTTCAGTTTTTTAGGGGAAGGAGAGGAGGGGGAGGGAGGTGGGGTGGGGGGGGGGGGGGGGGTTAGTGCGTTAACAAAAGGGAAGAGTGTGTTAGGGGAATAGGGGCGTTAGGGGCGAGTTACATATCGTGCTGGGTATACAGCGCATGGCTCATCGAATATACACTGGATAAAGTATGAATATACACCCTATACTTCATCAATTGGAATGCAAGATTTTATTTAGAGATACCAATTTTGGGCCGTCTGAGTTTACAAAAACCTGCGTAAACAAAATAATCCAAGAAATTCGCTCACGACGTGCGTTGAAGAGATAGGCTCTTGTGCCCGGAAATAACAGTGGTCTCGTACGTTCTCGAGGTCAACTTACATAGTCTATTGTGTTGATGAGACGTGTGATCCTCCGCTGCGGAAGGGTATAATCCACTCCTGCAGTATCTGGGGCAAGTCCTGGAGTGTTGTTTGATCACCATTTCTCCGATCAAATGTCCGCTACAATTGATCCCACAAATGTTCTATGGGATTAAGATCTTGGGAATTTCTTGGATCTCTAAAAGCTCATTGACCACTCTTGTCCTCAGCCTATGTGGACGTGTATTGCCATAAAGTGATCGTCTGCAGGAGTAGTAACGTTTGGTCGACCAGTTCTTGGCAGGTGTGCGACAGCTCCAATCAATTCAAATTGTTAATGCACTTTTCTTATTTGGCCTGACTCCCATCCTACGAGCTACTTGTTTTACCGGTGTAAGGGTCTCTAGCAGGCCTATGGCAATGTCCCTGTCTTGGATAGACACGCGTAGCATTTTCTTAAGTTAAACCGCTTAGTGCAGTCACGGTGCACGAACACCACAAGATACTGAGGACCAAAACTCTACTTGTCATGTGTGAAAAGAATTAGGGAATTGTTGACTGCAATTTTTTACAGATCTCAATCTAATAGAACATTTGTGGGATCAATTGAAGCTGACATGTGATCGGAGATCAAACAACACTCCAGGACTTGCCCCAGATGCTGCAGGAGTGAGTGACCCTTCCGCAGCGGAGGATCACCCGTCTCATCAACACAATATGCGTGATCGATGTTATCATGTGTTTCAAAATCATGGTGGTTACACAAGATACTGTGGACCAAAATTATACTGATCATTGTGTGAACAGAATTTAGAATAATGTGTTGACTGCATTTTGCAATTTTTGAAAAGTGTCAATTTCACCTTTAAATGCTGCTTATTCATACATGACATAAGGTATGGACCTACCACTTGAAATACACGTTCCATGCATTGCACTAATCATTCACACCAAATTTCGTGTAATCCCGAAATTTACTTTGGGAGATACAATCAATTGTTTAGGAAGAACTTACTTTTGTTGAGGTGTTTATATCGATGATCCGAATCCAGATCCCGAGTTGTTTTACCGCGCAGAGTTAGAAACAAACGAAACTGCTCTCAACTGCGGATCTCAAGTCACGTGACTTTGTCAAATTTGTCAAATTCCTGTTCCAAATTTCACCTACGACATTCACCGTCAATAAACAAGCAGCCTAAATTTGTCTGTATCGCGTATATCGCTTGTTCCTCTTAAAACTGAAACGACACAGTTTTACTCACACAAAAATCTTCGCGATGTTAACGTCGCCATTTTGGATTTAGCGCTGAACCATCTGCGCGAAGTGAACGAGTTCACCTTGGATCTGCGCAGATCTGAATCTGGATCCGTCTGAATCAAACACGCCCTCCGACTGATCTTTAGGTCCGGCAGCCGTCAGTCCACCATATTGAAACAGGAGGAATGCACGTCCCGATGTTAGCGTTGATCGTCGGGTGCGATTCGTCAGTGTTTCGAGAACTTGAATGGCATGGACGCCGCGCGCCGCCAACTGTTTATTATGATGATGATGTAGACAAGGTTGTTTTTCCTATAAAGGCTGGAGTATATGGGCATGTGGTCATTTTTAAGGCAAACAAGTTCTAAGACGGTTTTTATATTCTTTCCTCCTGATATTATTTTTATCACAAATCTTTACACGGTATATACGTCAAAGGTTAGGTTAAATTTTTATTGGCCAGAAAATGGAATACAACCCCCTTTAAAATTATTATATACTGGCTGCGGTTACGAACACTCGGGCCATATTAGTCGAGGACCTGACTCAGATTTGTATGCACTTCATTTAGGAGAGGATAACTCAACTAATCTTAGGCTAATTTGCCCCCAAGGAACAACTTGGGATGTGTGCCAAATTCGCTATCCGGGGCGAAATACCAGAAAATGACCACGCCCTTTTTTTATGGTGACCACGCCCTTTTTTCGTCAGAAGTGCAAAACTTCCGACATAGCTGTACTACTCAACTGAACTGATATTAGCTAATTTGACCCAGAGGAACAACTTGGGATGTACCCGAAAATGACCACGCCCTTTTAAATGACCACACCCCTTCTTATCAGAAGTGGTACTTCCGACATAGTGGTATTTTCTGGGTTGCTCAACATTTTCAGAATGGTCATAGTGTTTAGGGGGTCATAGAAGTTTCAAATTTCTATTTTGATAGACATTTCTTCTCTATACCGTGTATTATCCCCGGATAACGAATTTAGCAGAAATCTCAAGTTGTTCCTCGGGGTCAAATAACCTTGTATCAGTTGCGTTCAGTAGATACAACTATGTCAAAAGCAGGACTTCTGATGAAAAAGGGGGCGTGGCCACCTTTAAAAAGGCGTGTTCATTTTCCGGTATTTCGCCCTGGATAGCGAATTTCGCACACATCTCAAGTTGTGGGGTCAAATTAGCGTAGATCAGTTAAGAAATCCACTCCTAAAAGAAGTGCATACAAAAGTGACCCAGGTGCTAGACTTAACTACTTTGAAAATTAACAGATTTCAGTAGGGCATTTGACTGCGTTGACCATAACATTCTTTTAGCAAAACTAGAAAAGCTGAACATGTCGATCTCGGTAATAAACTGGTTTAAGTCCTATCTCAGTGATCGCAGTCAAACCGTTAATATTAGTAAACATATATATCAAAATCCTTACCTATAAGTGTCGGTGTACCACAAGGATCAATTCTGGGCCCATTATTGTTTATCATATATACATATGACCTGCCTCTTTATGTATCCGAAAAGTGTGAGTTATATATGTATGCCGATGACTCTACACTAACTTGCAGTTCCGAAAGCATTTTCGAAATTGAAACTAGCCTTAACAAGTCATTAGACATGATTCATCTGTGGTCCGTTAAAAATAAAATAAAAATTAATGCCAGTAAAACTAAATGTATGCTAATTGGCTCAAAGAAAAAGATAAGCGCGCATGAGCTCAGAGTACACATTAATAATGATCAAGTGCACAACGTTAAATCGTTTAAATGCTTGGGTGTTATTATTGACGAAACCTTAAGTTGGAACCAACATGTCGAATATGTAAAGAAGACAGTTTTCTCGAAATTAGCTATGTTAAAAAGAATTCGCGACTGTGTAACTCAAAAGCACATGAACACCCTTATGTTAAAGAGGAAGAATCCCCCATCCAGCATTAGGCTTTTTTCGACAGTCCAAACATCCCTCTTGCCGACGTAGATTTTTATTATTTTTTAATTGTCGGTTTTAAGTGGATAAATTGCAAGCAAAAGTGCGCTTTTCGAAAATGAGATTTTCGCGATTTCTGAAACGCTCATTAGGTATTCATGATATGCGCGTGACCCCGTGACGCAATCCTGAGAAAGAGAAGTCAACACGATTGTTAGCTCCATACGTTTACACGCAAAAAACTTGGAAAACCGTCTCTGTTAGATGGTGTTTTTTGAAGAATTTTGTTGGTCTAAAAAGCCAGAGATATGCCCAGTAGCTGCGTGGTTGTATGTTTTACCAGAACTATGAAAAAAAAAGAGCAGAAATATTTTCTTTTCTATTACCAAGAGAGAGAAAAATGAGTCGCTAATTCTGACTTGTACCGGCCGATGTTCAAACACGTGGGAAATACGGCCCGCAGGGAACCGTTCCATGCTGTACACAGACCGCTGTGAATGCCGTTCGTTCCGTGACAAAACCACCCGTCGCAATGCACCAGTATTTACTTCAAAAGAGCTTCATTGTGAGGCACAATTTCACCGTTTTTTCACAAAACAGGTAATAGTAGATTGTTGTCATATTACATGAAGTGTTTTTCACGTTTGTATTTTGAATTACAAGGACAAAACAGGCATGATAAACATTCACTTCGTGTATTTTCCATTCAATACTGCACAGGCCGTTTTGTATGTTTCTCAGGATGACGTCAAAACCCTGTTGATAAACAAACCAAGTGACCTCGAGCGTTTCAGAATTTCGGGTGAAGAGGTTCGGAACTGCTTTACGTTTTAAGCAAAAGCCTGTCGATTTTTTTGTGAAAAACAAGTTGTGATGGTGTTGTAGACACATACACCTCTATGATAAACAGAAAATTTTAAAAATGTGAACGGGGGGATTATAGCTGTTTAGGTTTAGTCATGCATGCCTAGTCTAGATTATTGTTGCACAGTATATGGTGACCGTTACGCATCTCATAACACTGTCTTGAACAAATGCCTCAAACGTGTTAAATACAAGAAAGCTATAGTTGTCTTTAAAAGCATAAATTCCTTGGCCCGCAGTATATGGCAAGTCTATTTACACGTTACGTACAAACTCGAGAAACTCGTCAATCTGCCGAAAAGACACTGAAAATTCCCTTTGCACGAAAGGGGTCTTACGCCTCGAGTTTTGCTGTAACTGGCGCCGCAATTTGGAACAGCCTTATAGTGCACACCTTAGAACTATGTCTTCTTTGATTTGAGCTCATTCAAATCGGCACTTCGCCAAACATACACATAATATTCACATGATCAACTTCAAGTGAGAAATGCTAATTTACAGGGTCGTATTACTTGGTTGCCATAAAATTAAACTTTAATGTTGGAGCCGGAGGGGAATTTTCCCATTTTTGTTTTTCTCTTTAAAAGGATTTTTTCGCGGGTTTTTCGCCCTTCCCGTAATTAGCGTGTCAAGTGCATGTATAATAATTACTTGTGATGTTGTTCTTCTGTGACCATTAGTTTTGTGTTGTTGTAGTTGTTGTAAAAATGTATATTATGCCAGTTTGTTTGTGATTGTGAAGTTGTTGAATTTAGTATATTTGTTTTATGTGTGTTTGCAGGGCCCCAATGAAAACCAGTTTTTGTAAACTGTTTGGGCACACCCTGGGTAACTAAATGGAATAAATAAATAAATAAATAATGTTACTATTTTCAACGTGTCGGCTGCCGGTCCCCATATTCAGTCTTTGTATGTGGAATATGTAGAGCGGGAACCAGTCTATTGGTAACCCAGTTTTACAAAGCCAAAAACCTCTGTGCTAAGAAAAATTGTGTGCTTAGCAGCGCCGTGAAATGGACCAGTTGCGTGATAGATTTGCATAAATCCTAGAGTCACGCCCTATATTTGCATAAATGCAAATCTATCACGCAACTGGTCTATTGGCCCCTGGCCTGAGGCCCTGTTATTATAAAATAGACCATCGTGCAGCCCGATATGTGTCGGGCGGTCGGGTTGGCGTACGGGTTCTTTCCTCGCCTTTCACCTCTGGGGTCCCGGGTTCGAATCCGGGGCGTGTATGTGGATTGGGTTTGCAGTCCCTACTTGACCGCGTGGGTTTTCCCCTGGGGCATTTCTCTGGGGGTTTTCCTCCCACTTCTAAAACTGCAACTCCTTCTTCGTCATCTCAAGTTGATAATATAGTATAGTTAAAGTTAAAACCGTACAGTTTATGGCATAAAGGGCCTTAGTTGCCGAAGATGCCATAAAATAAACGACAACAACAACAGCAACATGTTCAAAATCAAACTACATTTCGTGATTTGCGTGGCACCGACTAAAAACAAAAGTATGAATAAATTCACCGCTCGGAATTTTACCCACAGTCAAAAATTGTATGAAGCAATTTTTCAATTTTAACATAACCCATATGTACCAAATAAGGTTCAAATATACATGTAGATTAAAAATTGCCCGTTTTTTCAAAAAAATTCGTTACAAACAGACAATGGGGATCAGGCGCGGATCCAGAGGGGGGGGGGGGGGGGGGGGGGGGGGGGGGGGGTCAAACCCCTGGGGATAGACCAATCGAATTGAATACACCGTATACGCCACCAACCTTTTTTTTTGGTTTATTTGCAAGTATTTGAGTAAATTCGTAAAAACAAAAATCACAATGTATGTTCAGATTGTTAAGACAAATGCTACTGTGTGCGTATAGATGTACATGCTTGTGTCGTGGAGTATTTAACTTACAACCCAAATTCAAACTCATAGTTATTTTACATTGTTGTAAGTTCTTGTATCTTCTCAAATGGTTTTTAAAAACACGTAACTTGCTCTGGTAACTGGTTTCAGATTTTAGCATGTTAGGATTGATTTTGTCACTTTTAAAGGAGCATGACCAGATTTTTCCAATTTGTTCTAACCTAATGATCATAATAAAATACCTCCCCAGAATACTATCCATGAGAAGAAAACAGGAAATTTGCATTCCTAGTTTGAGCGTGGAAGCAAAAATGTTGGTGTAGTCATTGTATTGCTTTATGTAACCGGATAAATGAGTTTACAAAACATCGGTGGGTTTTTGACGAGGGCGCGAAATTTCAGAATGGTAATGAGAAAAACATGACACACGATATGGTATCAAAAACTCAATACCAATGGGAAAAATGGTGAACTGGTCTTGCTCATTTATTAGCTATTATTTATTGAAACGTTTATTGATAGTACGTACGTATAATTATTCTGCGTTTCACAAGAGGTCAAGATGCATTTTGTTCAGGCATCCTGGAATTTATTCATTTAGAATGTGTATACTAGTATTCATTTCTTGAATTTGTAAGATGGTCATATAGTTGAATAAAATTGGCATTAAAGAATTCAAATATGTTAAGAAACTTGTATGACTAATTCCTTTACGAGCTAAGGCCGTGTATATGTGTACTAGCTTCGAGCTGCAAATTTGCCTTATACGCCAAAGTTGTTGATGTTTGCGCCGTGCTCGCTGAAGGTACGGGATGTGTAGTGTGAATTTGAGCCGCCAGTACCACGCACTACGTGAACAAGCCCAACATGTATGGGAGACAAACGCTGACGTTGTATATCAGGTGAATGGCGTGATAAGCGAGGCTATAGTCATGGACGGGGACGAAAGGTTTAATACTCTCCAAAACTCTATAGCGTTTTAGTCAGTTTTGCGTGCGTTACGCGTGCGTTGTCTACGAACGGCACTCGCAGGATGCGGACGCAAAACGGAAACGCTCATATACATGGAAAACACTGGATCAGTACCGTAAAAATGTGGGAATACCGTACAATTTTACGGGATAACCGTTAAATAATTTACGGGAGGACCATTAAAATTAGATTCAATTAGTGTAAAAACCCAACAAACTTAGCAATGCCAGCCCAGCTTGAAGCCATCCCAGCCCAGCCTGTGGCCAAGTTTGCATGAAGCCATATCCCCAGTCCAAAGCCATCCCTGCCCAGCCCTACCTGAAGTCATCCTAACTTAGCCCAGCCCCAAGCTCTCCCTGGCCCACTAAAGCCACCCCTGGCCCAGCCTAAAGCCACCCCTGGCCCAGCCTAAAGCCACCCCAGGCCCAGCCTATAGAGCCACCCCTGGCCCAGCCTATAGAGCCATCCCTGGCCAAGCCCCAAGCCCTGAAGCTCATCCCGAAGCCCTCGCAGCGCAGTCCGAAGTTTAATCAAAATTTGAAAATTTATTTTGTAATTAAAGTGGGTATCTCATTGGCCTGAAGACTAGGTGGCGACCTAGGGGGTGGCGACTCGGGTCTCCGCTGGTTGCGAAGACGTCTCCGCGACTAGCCGGGTCTCCGGGGAGTCGCGGGAAATTCAAACATGTTCGATTTTTTTTGGACACTTTTTCCAGTCTCCAGCAGGTCTCGGAGACGTCTCCGCGATGTCTCCATCAGTTGCAGCGACGTCGCGGGGATTAATTTTGTCCGCGACTGGAGAGACGTCTCCGCGACATCTCCGCGACGTGCTGGAGACCAAGGAGACTAATACCCCCGTCAGACCGGATTGGCGGTGCCACTACGGTTTTTGGTCAAAACCGCCATCAACGTAGTGACACCGCCAGTAGTTTTTCATAGTTTTCCCCTACCCGTCACTGTGGGGGGGGGGGGGGGGGGGGGGGGGTTGGTGGTGGGAGGGAACGGGGATGGGTGGGCGAGGGGTGTAGTTGGGGTAGGGGGAGGTGCGAGGGGGCGAGGGATAGGGGTACGGGAAGTGAATTGTTTTCGACTTTGACTTGTTGGTGTTTGTGTTTGTTTGTTTGTTCGAACTATCCTTGGTCTTTTCTGAATGTTTACTTGTTTACTCGAAGTGTTTGTGTTTTGTGTTTTGTGTTTTGCCAATAGACTACTAAGTGAAAACGTCACCCTTCGTGTGTTGCCATGGTTGTTGGGTCTACACTGAATCCAGTGAACTGTTTTCCTGTGCTATACCGGTGGACGTGTTTAGACCCAATTGCCATGGCAACTGACGTCACACTTTAGTACAATATTTCCTGTGGTATTTTAAAAATACTAAAAACTAAAAAAAACAAATGAGTGTTTAATATGTTTATTCCACATTCTTGCCAATTTGTTATTCTAATTTCATTCATTACATTTAAATGTATTTGCCTGACCACACACATATTATCACTTTGATTTTTTTTCGTACTAAATATCATTTTAATTGCGTTTTTCTGTAACACCTTATTTTATCCACAAGTTAATCTGCCGTTATATAAATATATATTGTTTTTCTATGTTTTATTAATTTAAAAAATATTTATATTTGTCTCTTTATGTGAACAGATCAAGCTTGGGTAAGCAGGCTTTAGGGCTACAGTGTTTAGGTTCACTTTTGCTTACCCTGGCCGGCTTGGACTGTTTTATCCTAGTTCACTCCTGTCTATTTTCTCTGCATTATTCAGTATTACATCGTAAATTGCGCTTTCTTTTGTAACTTTTGTTTATTGTTCACAGCATGTAATTTGTGTGCTCTTGTTTTTGTTGTTGATGTATTGGCCGAATAAATAATAATAATAATAATAATGTGTTTTTCTTCGCGGTGCTACTGTTCAGCTTTCAATACTGACTGTCGATCTGAACTGTTTGAAGACTTTTAGAACACTGAAATTGAAGCAGAAAACCGAAGCTTTTATACTACAAAATATGCCCGTAGTAGCACCTCAGTGCAACCTCAGTGCAACCTCAGTGGAAACGCCATTGCCGTACAAGCACCTCAATAACACCGCCGGCACCGCCGTAGGAACGCAGTGGCACCGCAGTAAGATCGCCAAATTTTCTAAAATTCCTCCCTGGCTCCGCAGTGGCATCCCTATACCCGCAGTGCTCCCGTGGTAGCACCGTGGTAGCACCGCCATAACCGCAGTAGAACCGCCACGGGATCGCCGTAGGGTCGCCAGTCTACTTTTTCGGCGATTGCACGGCGGTTGTACTGCGGAGGCACGGCGGTGATGGAGGTGCTATACTGCGGTCCTTGAACGGTCCCACGGCGGTCATGGCGGCGCCGCGGCGATCCCACTGCGGATTGGCCCAACCAGGGTGGCACTGCGGAAGTTTTGAACATGCCAAGTTTCCGCCGTGTCACCGCGAAGGTCCGCGGTTTTGACAGTTTTCCGCGGTGCTACGGCGATCAATGGCGGAACCACTGCGGAACCACGGCGATCATGGCGGTGCCACTGCGGTTTATGCCGTACAAGCACCGCAGTGGCACCGCGCCTCCGGTGTGACGGGGGTATAAGGAGACGTCGCCGCAACTGCCGGAGACATCGCGGCGACGTCCCCGCGACTTACGGGCGAATTGGTTGTCACCTTGTCTGGAGACGTCTCGGAGACGTCTCGGACGTCGCCGTCTTGGTGAGAGCGCAAGCCATTTTTTGGTCTCCCGAGTCGCCCGAGTTGCCGCGACTGATCAGTCGCGGCAGTCGCGGCGACGTCTCCGCCAATGAGATAGGCACTTTTAGTCCCCGGGGTTGGGCCGTTTAATGGCGAAAAAAGTGCACAGCTCTAATGTTTATTTTATGTTGTAGTACACCTTGGGGCATATGAAAAGGGTATTCTTAAGTCGCCCATGGGGGGCATTTGGCCTACAGGTCAAAATAATAGCTGTTTTAAGAAATTTTTACTAAAAATGACTTAAAATCACGTATCTGGGGCAATGTGACCTCAACAATTGTCCCAGAGTGGAGTCCTTTCACATTTATCATCAGAATATGATTACAAAACATTAGAAACATCAATTTAACCCCACCCTTCAAGGATTAGTGGGTTTCGAGTTCAAGTTTCTCAAAGACGAGTTTGAAATTTTGTAACTTAGTCCGAATCCGAGACGCTTACAACTTCTGAAAACATATTGTTTTACCACTGACCTGTCTTGTATGGATATAGAAATCTGTCCAAGGCCATGAGCTTTGATTTGAGTGGTCACTGAGCTCAATAGTGCAAAAAATGTGGGTGCTACGTCGATTTAGGCTAACCCTACCCCTAACGCCCCAAATGCCCAATATCTGGATATGCGTAACAAAAATTGAAGATAACTCGACAACCAGTTGCCGTAGACTCCTAAACTTGAGATCTGTGCCTCATTGTTTGGTATAGGCTTTGCAATGAGACTGAAAATGGTGTGTTTTGGTTCCAATTTTAGCTACCAGGGGTCAATTTTGCCTGAAATCATCAGATTTATCTGATATTGCATCGGAATCTTCAAGACATATACGGGTCATTCCATGAGGTTGGGTATGTAAACAAAAAAGCAGTGTCCATGTTGTGTTGGTACAGTAAGTTCTTTTATTTAAAGACTGGAGAAATATTTATCTAGTGAAATATAAAATATGGCTATGTGTCCCAATATAATCATGTTTTTTTAACTGACCAATCTCTCACAGATCATGACAGATTTGTCTTACCTACGCAACATGGACACCACATATGTTTAACACTACGAGAATACATTTTGGAGGTATGTGGTTTTGTTACAATGTGGTGTAAATACTTCTATTGTAGTGTAACATGTGTTTCTTTATGAAATGAATATACTTACTGAAGTAGCTGGGCTGGAATGTTACTCATATTTAAGAGCTTTGTATGTCACACTTTTTGTACCCAACCTCGTAGAATGACCAATACCTGTTGGCAAGCCTATGGTACAGATAAATTAATGCACCCTGAATGGAGTGGACAACTTATAATTCTAATCGTGGTCAGTATAGGCCCCAATTATGTTTGTCAGATGCGGTGTGTGATGCGCCATGATCTCATTCAATACAAATCCTGCTTTGTAATTACCGAGTGTTGCAGCCATTTAGGGAATACCTTTCACTGATATACATGTATGCTAATGGAGAGCAGAACAGCAATACACATAGATGGTCTGTTTTAGTATAGTTCGGTACGGTTGCGCAAGCTCAGTCCTCATTTTCATCTGCCCTCCTCCCCGATCTCTTCCCCGTCATCTTTATCTGGGGTCCGCCATGGGCTTTTATTTGAGTGGTCATTGAGCTCAATAGTGCAAACAATGTTGTTGCTATGTCGATTTAGGCTAACCCTACCCCTAACACCCCAAACGCCTAAGATCTGGGTATGCGTAAACAAATTGAAGATAACTCGACAACCAGTTGCCGTAGACTCCTAAACTTGAGATCTGTGCCTCATTGTTTGGTATAGGCTTTGCAATGAGACTGAAACTGGTGTGTTTTGGGTCCAATTTTAGCTACCAGGGGTCAATTTTGCCTGAAATCATCAGATTTATCTGATACTGCTTCGGAATCTTTAAGATCCAAACCTATTGGCTAGCCTATGGTACAGAGAATGCACCCTAAATGGAGTGGACAACTTCTTTTTAGTTATATTCGTGGTCAGTAGGCCTTAATTCTGGTTTTCATATGCGGTGTGTGATGCGCCATGATCTCATTCAATACAAATCCTGCTGTGTAATTACCGAGTGTTGCAGCCATTTCAGGAATACCTTTCACTGATATGTATGCTAATGGAGAGCAGAACAGCAATACACATAGATGGTCTGTTTTAGTATAGTTCGGTACGGTTGCGCAAGCTCAGTCCTCATTTTCATCTGCCCTCCTCCCCGATCTCTTCCCCGTCATCTTTATCTGGGGTCCGCCATGGGCTTTTATTTGAGTGGTCATTGAGCTCAATAGTGCAAACAATGTTGTTGCTATGTCGATTTAGGCTAACCCTACCCCTAACACCCCAAACGCCTAAGATCTGGGTATGCGTAAAAAAATTGAAGATAACTCGACAACCAGTTGCCGTAGACTCCTAAACTTGAGATCTGTGCCTCATTGTTTGGTATAGGCTTTGCAATGAGACTGAAACTGGTGTGTTTTGGGTCCAATTTTAGCTACCAGGGGTCAATTTTGCCTGAAATCATCAGATTTATCTGATACTGCTTAATCGGAATCTTTAAGATCCAAACCTATTGGCTAGCCTATGGTACAGAGAATGCACCCTAAATGGAGTGGACAACTTCTTTTTAGTTCTATTCGTGGTCAGTAGGCCTTAATTCTGGTTTTCATATGCGGTGTGTGATGTGCCATGATCTCATTCAATACAAATCCTGCTGTGTAATTATACCGAGTGTTGCAGCCATTTCAGGAATACCTTTCATTTATATGCATGCTAATGGATACGGCATAATAGCAAAACACAGACATGGTCTGTTCTAGTATAGTTCGGTACTTGCACAACCGCTCAGTCCTCATTTTCATCTCTGTCCTCCTCCCTGCTCTCTTCCCCGTCATTTTCATCTCTGCTGGCCTCCTCTTGACTTCCATCTTACTCATCAACTACGGTGTCATCTTCATCCTCACTCTCATCCATGTCCTTTTCAGCTTCATAGTACAGATTATATGGTTCCTGCTCCCCTCAAACCACAGCGGGAGGTACTCAACCAGGATCCAGCCATGCTTACATGGATCCCGCTCCTTGATAGAGGCCAGGTACGCGCTGGCATAAATGTGAGTGACCATGTTAGTTCGTTTGATCTTTAGTATGATCACTTTCTTGCATTGTGGAAGTGTGGCAGGTTCGAAACTCTTCACCATCAAGCATGCTGTGGTTTGTAAAGTAGAACAAGAACGCAATCAATCGCTTCGCCATGGACCCAACGTTACTTCGGGTCCTAATTTCGTGGCAAGAATGGTCATGTTGATGCAGAGACGGTTGTTTTTGCCACTGTGACCAAGATCAATGAGAATGTCTCCATTGATGCGACAAGCATGCTTTGTAAGTGAGAAGAACACATCGGAGTCATCACAGCGGATGATAAAAGTTTTCCGCAAAGAGCTGGCAGTGGCAGCACAGACTGCGTAGTGGACCATCATAGTGTCAGCTTCGAGGTGACCTTAGCACTGGTATTTGCCAATATCGGCACGTGTCACCTCGGACTGCTCGGACTGGAGGTAGGACAGCGCGCTCAACCATGGCTTCCATGCAACTCGTGCAACATAATGGCCTTGTTGGTGGAGTACACGCTGTCATTGGTGTGGCCCAGAGACAACGGGAATGGTGTGAGGGGGTACTTCAGGACTTCTTCAAGTGAAATATTCTGATCCTGGCCGAGGAGAAGAATCTCGCCAAAGAGATCTCTCGAGAAAGTCAGCTCGAGAATCTTGAACCTTTGACCTTTGCTTTCACAGCACGGGACCGCATCGATCAAAGACAACTGCAGGGGGCAGCGGGGTGCTGTCACAGGGAGCTCCTACTCTGAGAAACCTGGCCATGCCCAGTCCCGACCACGAGACTTTGCAAGAAAAAAATGAGGTGTGACTCCTTTAAGAAGGTGGTGCAGTCCCGTGCTGTGAAAGCAAAGGTCAAATGTTCAAGATTCTCGAGCTGACTTTCTCGAGAGATCTCTTTGGCGAGATTCTTCTCCTCGGCCAGGATCAGAATATTTCACTTGAAGGGGTCCTGAATACCCCCTCACACCATTCCCGCTGTCACGCTGGGCCACCTCAATGGCAGCATGTTGTTCCATGCACCTACAAGGCCAGTCTGGTGTACAGGTTGCATGGAAGCCATGGTGGAGCGCGCTGTCCTACCTCCATGTCCGAGCAGTCCGAGGTGACACGTGCCGAGATTGGCGAGTACCAGTGCTAGGTCACCTCGAAGCTGACACTGTGATGGTCCACTAGCTCTTTGCGGAACACCATTCTCATCCGCTGTGATGACTCCGATGTGATCTTCTCACTTGCAAAGCACGCTTGTCGCATCAATGGAGACATTCTCATTGATCTTGGTTGCAGTGGCAAAAACAACCGTCGCTGCATCAACATGACCATTCTTGCCACGGGAGGTTCTTAAGGAGTTTGGAGAGCGTGGCAAGAGGGATACAGTCCCTGCCTAGCTAGCTATCAAGGACATCCTCATGTCGTTCACGTGTGACATGTACGGCCGCAAGGAGGATATATCCTGACAAAGGACAAAACCCGCTATCTCGCCATAAAGGCCAAGATGCCAAAGAAAATAAGAGGGCAGACTGGAAGATGACGAAGGGTTCGACCCTGCCACCCTTCCGAGAAAGTGATACCACAAAAGATCAAACGAACCAACATGGTCGCTCACATCTATGCCAGCGCGAACCTGGCCTCTATCAAGGAGTGGGACCCATATACGCATGGCTGGATCCTGGTTGAGGAAAAGTACCTCCTGCTGTGGTTTGAAGGGGAGTAGGAACCATATAATATGTACTATATGAGGCTGAAAAGGACATGGAGGAGAGTGAGGATGAAGCTGACACTGTAGTTGATGAGCAAGATGGAAGTCAAGAGGAGGCGAGCGGAGATAAAGATGACGGGGAGGAGGGCAGATGAAAATGAGGACTGAGCTTGCGCAACCGTACCGAACTATACTAAAACAGACCATCTATGTGTATTCCTGTTTTACTCTCCATTAGCATACATATCAGTGAAAGGTATTCCTGAAATGGCTGCAACACTCGGTAATTACACAGCAGGATTTGTATTGAATAAGATCATGGCGCATCACACACCGCATCTGACAACACAATTGGGGCCTATACTGACCACGATTAGTATTAGAAGTTGTCCACTCCATTCAGGGTGCATTAATTTCTCTGTACCATAGGCTTGCCAACAGGTATTGGTCATTCTACGAGGTTGGGTACAAAAAGTGTGAAATACAAAGCTCTTAAATATGAGTAACATTCCAGCCCAGCTACTTTAGTAAGTATATTCATTTCATAAAGAAACACATGTTACATTACAATAGAAGTATTTACACCACATTGTAACAAAACTACAGACCTCCAAAATGTATTCTCGTAGTGTTAAACATATGTGGTGTCCATGTTGCGTAGGTAAGACAAATCTTTCATTATCTGTGAGAGATTGGTCAGTGAAAACAACATGATTATATTGGGACACCTAGCCATATTTTATAGTTCACCAGATAAATAATTCTCCAGTCTTTAAATAAAAGAACTTACTGTACCAACACAACATGGACACTGCTTTTTTGTTTACATACCCAACCTCATGGAATGACTCGTATATGTCTTGAAGATTCCGAAGCAATATCAGATAAATCTGATGATTTCAGGCAAAATTGACCCCTGGTAGCTAAAATTGGAACCAAAACACACCAGTTTCAGTCTCATTGCAAAGCCTATACCAAACAATGAGGCACAGATCTCAAGTTTAGGAGTCTACGGCAACTGGTTGTCGAGTTATCTTCAATTTTTTTACGCATATCCAGATATTGGGCATTTGGGGCGTTAGGGGTAGGGCTAGCCTAAATCGACGTAGCACCCACATTTTTTGCACTATTGAGCTCAGTGACCACTCAAATCAAAGCTCATGGCCTTGGGCAGATTTCTATATCTATACAAGACAGGTCAGTGGTAAAACAATATGTTTTCAGAAGTTGTAAGCGTATGGGATTCGGACTAATTTACAAAATTTCAAACTCGTCTTGGAGAAACTTGATCTCGAAACCCACTAATCCTTGAAGGGTGGGGTTAAATTGATTTTTCTAATGTTTTCTAATCATATTCTGATGATAAATGTGAAAGGACCCCACTGTGGGACAATTTTTGAGGTCACATTGCCCCAGATACGTGATTTTAAGTCATTTTTAGTAAACAATTCTTAAAACAGCTATTATTTTGACCTGTAGGCCAAATGCCCCCCATGGGCGACTTAAGAATACCCTTTTCATATGCCCCAAGGTGTACTACAACAGAAAATAAACATTAGAGCTGTGCACTTTTTTCGCCATTAAACGGCCCAACCCCGTGGTCTATTTTGTTGACATCAAAAATATTCTGTGTGCTGCTCAGATTAATTTTGTTTTTTTTTAATGAAAAAGTGGAGACAATTTTTGCGTTTCTTTGTTGTTCGGTTAAAGAGCGAGTTCAGGTTTTTCCAGAAAATGGATTTCGTTTTAACCTAAGAATCATATAAAATACGTCCCAAAAATAGTATCCATGAGAAGAAAACAGCAAACTTGCAAACATCTCAAATTGGAAGCAAAAAAGGTTGGTGTATACCGGATTTTTTTTTTTTACAAAAGATCGGTGGTTTTTTGACGATATCCGTAAAAATATATGGGCTGGGAATGCGAAATTTTAGAATAGTAATGAGCAAAACATGACATGATATGGTATCCATATCTTAACACCAGTGGGGACAATAGGGCGTTCAAAAATGTGATTTGGCCACGCTCCTTTAATAATAATACAAGTACAATGATACTTTTTATAACGCAAACGGTATTAAATGAATAACATTATTTTTTCCAAATATATTCATTCATCAAAATACTCTCAGTTTGTTTTCGGCGTTAATAAA
This sequence comes from Henricia sp. BOLD:AAB3569, assembly GCA_037783545.1. NCBI lineage: Eukaryota > Metazoa > Echinodermata > Asteroidea > Spinulosida > Echinasteridae > Henricia > Henricia sp. BOLD:AAB3569. The sequence continues at coordinate 995,008 of JBBELK010000570.1, forward strand.
TAATGTTGGAAATTTTTTTTACCGCATAGGCCTCGCCTATAGGCCTATTATTTCACACAAACAAAATAATTGATGTTCATGTGTGAAAAATAGGGACTGGGAACAAGTCTAGGTAGGCAGGTGACAGTTTGCCTGGTATCTGCAATCCGTCATGCAGCATTGAATATAAAAACAGAGAGGTACGTATCCATCTGACTGTGTACACGTACAAAAATATCGATGTTAAAAGTGTAAAACGCTGTAAATTTATCAACTTCTACCTCTGTATTTCAATTTTTCTGAAATGAAACATGTCCCTGCTTACTTTAAGCAGGTTTTCCTTTATTCGCAGTCGCTTTACGAAGCAAGCTTTCCTAGTTCAGAAGCATGGGGACCGTGTGCAAGTTACCGCGCGATTGGCAGATTTCAGCTCGCACTCGCCGCGCGTGACTGATAATGGGGAGACTCCGCGGAGTAAAGGAGGCGTGCACTGGGCCCAAGGAGCGAAGTCTCGGTTTTATTTGGGGGGAGCAGTTTTACTTGGAGGTACATGTACACACAGTCGAACCTTGATTATAGTTGACAAGAACACCGTTAGTCATGTTAATACAACTTTTTTTAATGTGAATTAATCTAGCTAGGTGACTCTATGGTGACAGTACATGCATGCAGTAGGTCCCTCGCTTTTTAAAAATATTTTTTATTAGGCCACGAGAATAAAAAAGTCCGGTTTACCGTTCGAAGGATTTTGAAAAATGATGAGGCTTTTTTCATTTTTCATTACTCATTATTTCATTATACATAAAAAAAAATGTGGCGACACGCCTTCGGGAATGTTCGGTTTGATGTCGTTGACTCCATATCTACGCACTGGGCATGATATGACGTCAAAAGTGGCATTTAAACTTCCGAAGCCCCTCCCCCAACTTGTCAAAACGGATTTTGTTTTCATATACATTGAACACGGATTTGGGTGAATTTATATATATTGGAATCGATAGCTTATTCAATTCTAAGATGTACTTCCCACTGACACTTTCGTCGCAAATGTTGCATTTCTGAGATAAATAAATGATAAAATTACTGCATGCCATAAAGTAATGCACAAAATGATGTGGCAAGCGGTCTGTGCATAAGCGCGACAACAGAGGGCGCTGTGCGCGCGCGTGAATGGTTTTCGTGTGCATTAACTGAAGGCAATTTTTTAAAGAAGAAAACATGATTTTTCTACAGAAATACAGGTGTGTTGATTTAAGGAGGTAATTTCCTTAAAATCTTTGTTCAATGTATACGAAAAAAATACCGTCAAAACACATCTGACAATTGCTATTTTAGGCTAAGTACACGCGTGCTTTGTCTATCTTTCAGTGTCTATCTTTCAGTAGTATTTTTCAAAATAATGATTTTATTTTTTAATAATGACTTTTTTGGGCGGGGGCCACGACAGCATGCGGGCGGTGGATGGTAAACTGGATTTTTCATTCTGTCGGCCTTACACTGTTAATCAGTGTACATGTACATACATGTATGTATAGACCTAGGCCTACCACTCAATTTCGTCATCCAATTATTAGACTTGATGACAAAATTGCCCGGCCAAATGTGCATAAACCCATGGGGTGGCAGGGCTCGAAATACCCACTGGACCGGTGGACCGAGGCCAGTAATTTAGGCCTTGGTCTAGTGCTTTCTCCACCGTACTAGACCAGTGGTCCAGTGCATTTTCAAACTAACAAACAGTAAATCCACGTTCCTTGTGGCTTTGGTCTTGTAAAAATATCGTCGGTCCAGTAAATGATTTAAGCTACTAACCCTGTGGTCTAGCAGATTTTTTCATGAAATACGAGCCCTGGGTGGATGCCAACTCGGCAACCTTTTTACTCATTTTCACAAAAACCCAAAAGAGTTCAAGAATCAACCTCCCACCACTTTATCTTCGACACATCAAACATACCGACAAACATGTCCCAAAAAAGAAATGTTGTAAATGCGAGAAATCATCGGGGATTCCGAGGGGAGTCCATGTACATCGCAGTGCAGCACACTCAATCCAACCAGCGCCGTGCCGATACGGTGCATGTTGCATTGCGCATACCGAGCTGCGAGTGCGGTACTTGGACTCATCCAATCCCGTTTATGCATTGATAATGTCGATAAGGTTTATTTTCTCCCACCATTCTTTTATTTCTCAAGGGATTGCCTTAACTGCTTACACAAAAGCTGTAAACAACTCGGAGTGTAGAACTGCCACAGAGAGTCGGCCTTCAGAAGATGGCCACAGTGTCGCTGAAACTGCAGGTACAAAGATTCTTTTTGTCAAAACCGCGCAGTGGGGGAAACAAGTTTTGACTAACTGACATCCGAGTGTGCTCATGCACTCTGTACACTGCACCAAAAAAATGTAGAATTTATTTTTAAAAAATCTTTGAAAAGGCTCAACACGAATGATATCATCCCTATACTTGTGAAATATTGTACAAATTTTACCCTTGAAAAACACTCCCCAATTTGTCAATTTACAAAAGGGTGTACACATTTTGTACACGAGTTGAGCGTTGAAGTGCCACTGCATGTCGGTTTGTGGTGTCACCGGCAATGTGATGCACCTATCAATTATTAACCCGAGGCGAAAGCCGAGGGACATAGTTGTGGCTTCGAGATCACCGAGGGCCTATAATTTTAACCATCAAACATGTCAAACCATGACCCAAATAAATAGCAGTCAATATTTGTTTTATATACCAATAGCCTCTAGTCTGTTATTTCTTTGAGGACTTAATCATCTACGAGATCCAAACGACTTTGAGTGTCTGCCATTAGGGCCTACCGCCCCCATTTTAACAGCAAAATGTTGAAAATGCAGCACTGCACAGTTTATAAATGCACAGCAATGCTATGTATGTGTGATGAGCGCGCCCGATACAGTACATGTATGTGCTAATATACAAATATTGACTGCAATGAGGGGCATGGTTAAGATTATAGGCCCAAGGTGATCTCGAAGCCATGACTATGACCCGAGGCGGAAGCCGAGGGGCATAGTAATGGCTTCGAGATCACCGAGGGCCTATAATCTTAACCATGCCCCGAATAAACAGCAGTCAATATTTGTTTTATATACCGAATGTGTAGATTTTTGTTATCTGGTTGGTTAAAACATGGAGGAAGAAACGATACATCATACACTATACAGTCATGACAGTGGTCCTTCGAGTTTCGAAAGCTGGTTTGCGGCGGAAAAGTTGTATATTTACAGCAAACAATTGTAGCATAATCACCTGGTACTTTAGTAGCACATTTCACTTGGCACAGTTTTCAATGTAGGCCACTTCTCTTACTTTCTTAAGGACTTCATCATCTACGACAGACGACAAAACGACTTCGTCGACGGAGATTCCTCCCTGATGAATGTTTACGTGAAGCGCCCAGCTGCATAGTTGGTGCACAGCTACATGTATGCTAACACATGTAATGCGCGCGTCCGGAACCCGCTAAATGACTATGCCCAGCTGCATAGTTGGTGCACAACTAGCTATATGCTAACACATGTAATGCGCGCGTCTGGAACCCGCTAAATGACTATGCCCGGGGCATGGCAAAGACTATTGACCAGTTGGCATACGCGCCGGGTCTAGCCGATTCAATGCCCCCACTTTTAACCAATCAGATGACAGGAATCTACGCATGAGGTATATAATATACAAATATTGACTACAATGAGGGGCATGGTTAAGATTATAGGCCCAAGGTGATCTCGAAGCCATGACTATGCCCAGAGGCGGCAGCCGAGGGGCATAGTCATGGCTTCGAGATCACCGAGGGCCTATAATCTTAACCATGACCCGAATAAACAGCAGTCAATATTTGTTTTATATACCGAATGTGTAGATTTTTGTCATCTGGTTGGTTAAAAGTAACGATACATGATCATACAGTCATGACAGTGGTCCTTCGAGTTTCGATTTCGGAAGCTGGTCTACGGCGGAAAGTTGTATATTTACAGCAAACATTTGTAGCATAATCACCTGGCACTTTAGTAGCACATTTCACCTGACACAGTTTTCACTGTAGGCCACTTCTCTTACTTTCTTAATGATTTCATCATCTACGACAGACGTCAAGATTCCGCCATTACCGTCCTGATGAATGTTTACGTGAAGCGCCCAGCTGCATAGTTGGTGCATGCACAGCTCAGTGCTAACACATATAATGCGCGCGTCCGGAACCCGCTAAATGACTATGCCCGGGGCATGGCAAAGACTATTGCCCGGTGGGCTTATACGCGCCGGGTCTAGCCGATTCAATGCCCCCACTTTTAACCAATCAGATGACAGGAATCTAGGCATGAGGTATATAATATACAAATATTGACTGCAATGAGGGGCATGGTTAAGATTATAGGCCAGAGGTGATCTCGGAGCTATGACTATGCCCCAAGGGGAAGCCTATAATCTTAACCATGACCGTAATAAACTGCAGTCAATATTTGTTTTATATACCAAATGTGTAGATTTTTGTCATCTGTTTGGTTAGAAGTAACGATACACAGTCATTGACAGTATAGTCCATCGAGTTTCGATTTCAGAAGCTGGTGGAATAGCAAAGCCTGTGGAATAGCAAAGACTATGCCCGTGGGCATAGTCCTAATTCTACATGGGCGGGGTCTAGCTAATTCAATGCCCCCACTTTTAACCAATAAAATGACAGGAATCTACACATATAAAATGCTGCTAAAACTGGCTATGTCAGGAGCATTATGTTCAGGCATCCCTTACAGAAATGTAAGCTTGCTGCAAGCTTGCATTAAGCTTGTAACTAGATTGCCGCAAGCTTATTAAGCTTGCGGCAAGCTTATACAAGATTGCAGTCTTGTGCGCAAGCTTCTGCGCAAGCTACATATAACGAAAAGCTTGCAGGCTTGCCGCAAGCTTGCCGCAAGCTTGCAGGCTTTGTGCAAGCTTTGCCGCAAGCTTGCAGGCAAGCTTGCAGGCTTGGTGCAGGCTTGGTGCAAGCTTGCATGTGCACCTGCAACCTTGCTGCAAGCTTGCACGTGTGCCAATACAGTAAGCTTGCCACAAGCTTGCCACATATTGCACGTGTTCCTGCAAGCTTGCAAGAGTACCTGCAAGCTTGCAGATGTGCCTGGCAGCTTGCAGCTAGCTAGCTAGCTTGCATGTGTGTAATTTTATTTACATTATCTCAATTCAAGATTTTTTGTTCTTTTCATTTTTTGTAATCCTTTTCTCATACCGTACATGTAAATCAATTTCTAAATCTGTAACAAATAATTGCCTTATGGGACAAACATTTCCTTAATAGTTATGTTGTCCATACAGTACATGTAAAAGAACTTGTTTGGAAAACAAATAGGTTTCTTAATAGTAGGAATTCTACACGCACGGCGTCTAGCAAAGTCAATCCCCCCACTTTTAACCAATCAAGATGACGGGAGTCTATACATAAATTACTCTTCCACTGTACATGTAGGATCCCCAATCGAGGGTTTGCCAGAATACACCCAGGAGGACGTGTCCAAACACAAGCAACCAGAGACGGGCATCTGGATGACATACAGGAACGGAGTCTATGATGTGACGTCATTCATGAAGGCTCACCCTGGTGGGGGCAAGATATGGCTGGCAGCAGGTAGGAGGAATTCACTAATACATGCTTTTACGGCTTCCTCACAATTCCCTGAGCGCAGTCGTTGCACAGTGCATGGTGGGACGGAATTCTAGTACACCACACAAGAGCCCTAAGTTTGATGGTGTACAAACGAATGGAATTTCGCAGATGAATGAGTGCATAGTCTGGGCCCAAGACCATAGTGATCAATATTGGATTGTGCACGCCTTGCTATATTCCAAAAATAGTGCGCCCTCTTGCAGCACTAACAGACCAGTCCGACAAGCTCACACGATGGTCTTGGGAATCTCCCCTGAGCTTCAGCATTGGGGGCGTTACCAGTTTATGTAAATAGGACAGTTGTCACGGTTACGTTCAACACGTTAATATCGTGCAGCTGCACAGGGTTTTATGATTGCATACAAGGAACATCGCATACCACCGATATCTTTGCAAATATTTTCAATGTCGCAAATGTCTTCACAAAGAAATGTATTTTGCGATGTCATACGTCTTTGCAAACATTTTTGTAAATATATTCGCAAACATTTGCCAACAAAATTATCCCACCGAAAATATTAGCAACGATAAAACGGTCATGTTCGATGTTTCTTGCAAGCCGCCTTATAGTTTCCAAACCATTTAAAGCGTGTACACGCGGTGTGCGAAGCGCGTGCACGCGCGACTGCATGCATTTCGACGCGCAGCTGTATTTGGGTCAATCGCTGATTGGTTCCCTAGGAAAGCCTAGGCAAAAACAAAGAAAAAGTTAAACCAAGTGGAGGAGATTTCTTAAGACCGCGGTTTGAGCTTGTCGAACTTGTCCGTTAGTGCTGGAAGCGTACTATTTCAGGAATATCCAAGGCGTGCACAATCCAATATCGATCACCATGGTCTTGGGCCAAGACTAATGAGTGCAATGACCAACGTCGAACGGGATAGTGGCTGGAAGGTTTTACTAGACCAAACAGCGTTCGAATTAGCACTGGTCCGTTGGCCAAATGACAGTTGAAATCGTCTCGGGCCAGCTAGAAAGCCTCCCCAAATGGTCCGGCTGTCCAGTTGAAATTTCCACGTTTCCATGTATTTCTGCATTTTTAATTTCCTTAATGCCTTTTTTAAAGCCTGTTTCCGCTCTTTTGTTGAGTGTGGCAGATTTTATTTTCCGCTTAATTTTCCTAGTTTATTCACTCAAATGTGTTTATTGCAAACATTAAAGGTCGACTGTGTGTAAAATGAACAACCAGAATTGAAACGGGGCCACTTGAAATGCCAACGGGCCAGTCAAAACTTAAGCCAACTGGTCCTGGTGGCCAGTTGGGAAAAAAGTTAAGGGCGAACGCTGCCAAAGATATTTTTACTAGACCACAGCCAGACAAATATTGGTTTGCATTTTGAGCCCTGCATGCAGTGGATGGAGCTCTTTCCCGCTTCAAACTCATAAAACGTGACGAATTTGTGTTCTTGATTGTCACAAACGAGGTGCACATGCTAGGTGCACCGCGCCAATTGCCAGTACGCGCAGTCTTGATCGGTTCAGCCGGCGCAGCGTGCACGCCCCATCGTGGGGGAACCGTAAAGGCGTGTATTCTTAGCAAACAAGAATACAAGTAAGAATTGAGAAGTTGATAATGAATATTTTTTCTTTTAAATAATTTATTAAGCATCAGTGTAGGTGCAGATTGATAGAAAACCCCAAAATTTAGGAGTGGGAAAAATTAAGGATTTTCTTTAAAAACAATTTCGGCAAGTCTCTTATGTTTTGTACACAAGGATGTTTTGTTTTGTAGGATGCGCAGGATACGGTATGCAGTGTCATGTACATGTGGGTCATTTTGGACCTGACCCTCGCAGATTGAAATGAAATTTTGTGTGCCGATTGGACTCCTTGAGAAACCCCGAGAACTAAAATTTTATGTCATTTGGTCAATTAATTTTTTAGATACGGGTCAACGAACTTTTGACTAATTAGCATGACCTGCTATGTTTGGACAGTTATATCTCTAAAAGTAATTGACCTACAGAGATAAACTTTACATCATTTTAAAGCTCTTGAAATGGCCTTCATTTTATAAAATAACAGTAAAATTAAGATGTAAGGAACATTTCCAGAAAGATTTGGGATGGGCACTCTTACAGTTTTTGAGTTATGATAATTTTAACATTGGATACCATGTAAATAACATGTAACTGTGTTTGTGCTGTACATGGTATTTCCATGGTATTCCCATGTTATTTACATGTTAGCCAATGTTAAAATTATTATAACTCAAAAACTAAGGCCCGCTTCAAACGTCGCGCTTATGCTGTGTCGAAATAAATTCAACTTGGCACGACGTTGGTACGACGTTAGCACGACGTTAGCACAGCAGTGGCTTCAAACGTCGAACTTAATTGAAAACTCCCAGTCGAGCTTAAATACATCCAACATGGCGGATGAGTATTGTGCACGTCATGGACGTTGTGCACGTGCGTTTTCCATTCTGTTCATTGTACGTCGCCATTTTATTATTTTGATGCACTTGTTTGTTGGTTATTTCTTTACTCACATACGCACTGCGAGCATGCGCATTCCTAGTCGAAACAAAATTGCGGACCAACTTCGAACTGGAATTAAATTCGACACTGCAGAAGCACAATGTTTGAAGCCAAGCCGTGCTTGTGCCGCACTAAATTGAGTTAGCACGGCAGACCCTGTCGAGCTAAAATCTTCTGCCGTGTCGAACTCATTTTGCCGAGCCAAATGGCTTCAAACGTCGTGCTTGTGCCGTGTCAAATTTAAAGTTAAATTTAATTCGACATGGCATAAGCGCGACGTTTGAAGCGGGCCTAAGAGTGCCCATCCCAAATCTTTCTGGAAATGTTCCTTGCATCTTAAGCTAACAAATAAAATAAAAAAATACGTGTTTTGACAAATACAAATTTTTGCAAATCAAGGTCAAAGGTTATAAATTGACACAACTTGTTTGTGGTACGAGATACAAATTTATAAAATAAAGTCCATAATTTAGTCCATAATATTGTTTATCATTACCTTACGTAACTTTCTATCTGCGTAAATTCAAACTTCGCATGTGCATTTTTACATGAATCTCGTTTACTTTTCACCGGCTGCCAAACACTTCATGACTGTAGCGACGCCATTTTAGATTTCGTGGCACGTGACTTTGCATCCTGGTCCAAGTGTTTTTCCACGGTCATGAAAATAAATAATTTAGAAGATGCCATTACATCGGCAAAAAGGTTTCATTTATTGTTCCTGAAATAATTTAATTTTTAACTCTGTTCAATTATTAACGTATTTAGAGGAACACGAGATAGAGCAGATGAGGTATCACGAAAAAGCGGGAAAGTTTAAAATTGATGTGAGCGTGGCCAATTGTGCTAGAAATTTCACACTATCACACTACAATGATAAACCAGATGAATTCAACTGATGATAGGTATACAGTATTGGAAGATGCAGTACAGCGAGAAAAACAAAAGGGTTATCACAGGTACAAGAGAAAAACTAAGTTAATCGAGAATACAGCGACAAGACGATCATCGTACCACCGAAGATCTAGGAGCTTGATACGTGCGGTAAGATACGCGTGAGCCACATAGGCCTGCCCTAGGCTAAGACCAAATTCATGTAATTAAAATCATTTGGAAAATGATGTTGAATTGTTTATCATTTTTTGTTACAATTAATAACAGTTTATACGATTTTCATGGCATGAATTTCATGCAGACTGTGCTGTGTTACGGACATGGTTGTTGTGGGCGAAAAGTCGGTTCCATAGTGTGCAGGCCCGAGTCACGAGGCCTATTTTAAACACGCCACTGTTCCGGGTCGATCAAGCTTCGTGTATAGCACCGGGGGGCGGGGGTGGTGGGGGGCGGGGGGGTGGTGGCGGCACACTTTATTACAACCTTTGCCGGGTAAAACTGATATTTGCAGGTTGTTGATATTTTAATTTTCAAATACAGGCCAAAGAATTGGTGATACTTACAAGATGTGAGGTAGCCGTTCAAATAAAGCCGACATGGAAGCAAGGCAAATCTTGGTCGTTCAACTCGCAAGAAGAGCAAGACGCGGAGGACCAAACACAGGGTGAGGTCCAGCAAGCACAGCCCTTGCCATCATCACTAACTATCACTCCAAAGAAACGACACAGTACTGTGAATACACCACCTGATGAGAGTGAAACGAGCACGAACAAGAAACTCTCATGTAGGGTGTGTGGCTCAGATGCTAATAAGTCCTTTTGGTTGGGATGTGACCACAGGAACAACAGGACCAAGCGCCTTGACAGACTGCCAGTACTGGGTCCATCAGAACTGCATCGGGCTCTACTTTGATAGTGAGGATGCCTTGGAAAATGTTCCCTATTACTGTCCCAAGCATGGACCATCACAAGGCAAGCAAAAGGCGAACAAGAAGAAGCGACTGCGTTAATATCAGGTAGATTTTCAAACGTAACGCATATACGTACATGTAGATGTCTACGGATCTGTTCCTGCGTCATCTTCAGTCTGTTCAATGTCTTCACTCTCTGTAGAAAAACTCTCCCTCTCTCCTTCTAAGAATTGACTTACATCTTAATAAAATTGAACATGAACTCTTTTCCTACTCTTTGCAACGTCACTGGTATGGAGTTCTCTGTACAAATTTGCGGAATCTTGATCATTAAATTGACCCAGTAGTTTCATTGTTTCAACCTTTAGTTTTGCAATTGTCCAGTTACTGGTATCGTTATATGATTGTTCATCTTCTGCAGTTACAAATACTGGCTTAAGGTCGGACATAGGCGACTGTTTGTAGACGTCGTAGTTATCGATGGCAGTGTGGTAAACGTTTACAAAGTCTGGGTGTAACAATTTACCATCAATTGACTTCAGCGGATTCTCTGCGTATGGCTCTGCCAACATCCCTGATAATCTTATTTCCTTTCTGATAGCTTGAACTTCCAGCTCTCTGTTAAACACGGACCCTTTTTGTTCGCCAGGATCCTGAAGCCCAGCTCTTTGGAAAACTGCTTGCCGGTTATCTTTAAGGGCAGCGCTACATCGGCTTGACATTCTCCATCTTGCCACAGTCGGTACCCCGGGAGGAAGGTTGCTTTTCAGAGTTCTATTTTCACTTTCAGTGACGTAATCACCACCTTCGCCATGGAGGTTGTCCCCAGATCGGGAAACCGCCTCGTTCTGCTCGATGTAACTCTTTATTTCGGGCGGTGCTTCTACTCTAATTTGCATATCCCTATACAGAAGCTGTATAGATTCCGTGCTTGCCGATGTACATGACGGGGGCAGCTTTCTGACGGCCAGCTATATCGCGTACCGGGAGTTGTTTCTACGTATTCCACTCCTGAAACACTGAAATGTGAAATATGAGATCGTTAATCAAGTTGTAGTTTGGATTGATTACCCTATTGTTCTTTCACATGATGAAGTCCTCTGCCGATGGAACAAATTGGCCATTCTCTTTCATATTTTCAGATATATAAATGAAGCATAGTTCGTGAGCAAATGCCGTGAAAACAATGTCAAAATTTTGCCATGTTACGTGATGATTACTCCCACAGATAACAAACTCTTTTGCTCTTTTACTGCGAAAGCCCAAACACCCAGCAACGTGTTCCATGAACACTAGTCGAGTTAGCGAGAAAATTGTTCGTAGAAGGTTGATCTCTGCATGGCCGGCTCCAGGAGTGAGAAGAATATTATCCAGCATTTTTTGGCTTCCGATATCATACACACCCGGATGTTTGATTTCACAATGGACATCATATGGTGTCTGTGAAATGTCAATGTGTTCCATGCAAATGTCACATAGTACAGTGTTTTTTATTAGCATATCTGCAATTCTGTATGGCACTCCATCAAACCCCACACGAATCCAAGAACGATCTTTGCCCACTCCAGCCTGTGTTTTGAGATTCAACAATACATCTCTTATTGTGGCTTTTGAATTTGGGTTCAAGGGAATAATTTCACCCATCTGGATAGCTGGTTTGTCTGTTGAACGGCAGCTAGGTACATCACCATACATGCTACTTCTGTCGGGTAATGTCAATGGATTGTGTCCACATCCAGGGCATAGGGCATTGACTTTATCATATACCGGTACTTTGCAACACTTGTGCAGAAATACTGTAGAACACATGATCCTTTAGTTCGCCTGTGATCTCATCTTCATGTACTTCGTTCTTGACCTGTTGAATGAGTTTACTTTGACATTCGTGTCTATACGGTCGAAATACGTTGTCATTGAGTTCCTTCTCGTAGGCTGTAATTCTATCAGCGACATCATCGCTCTTGTCAAGCCAATGGGATGGTGAAAGTTGGTGTTGCGTCTGCAAATTTGTCGCAGGTTGCCTCTGTATAAACACAACATTAGTGACAACATTGGCTGGAGTCGTTCCTCCGGTGCGGACACGACCAGTTTTTCCAATCCGTTGCGTGTTGTCTGCAAAAACATCAACATCTCCAGTGGGAAAACAAACATTTGGCTTCACTGATGAGCTTTGCATAACCTTCTTCAATGTAGTGATGCTTCCACTTCCACTGCTTGCTGCATCTAACGCATGAGTTGTTTTGCTGCCATTTACTGACCACTTCACCAAACCCTGGCTAAAGGAAAATGACCCCACAAAATTGCTATTGCGTAGAGCATAAATGTTCTCAAGAACTAAGCAAAGGCGATTCATTTTCTTTGCATTCTGTCTGTCTGCATCATCATCGAGCCTTACGTTGGAAATACCTCCAAGCAAAGCTATCGGTGCCTTTGGTCGTTTCTCCAAAAACTCAACACTGTCTAAGTTAATCAAGTCTTCTAGATTCTTATAGAATCCAATTATCTCCTTAGAATCCTGAAGAATGTCACTGCTCAGTAGATTTCCCAGAGAGAAGCAGAGTTTTGTAATACTTGTAGATGACAATTTTCCATTATTGATTAGATCAAGGACCTCGTCAATTATCTCGGGCTCTGTATTGCTGGTCACTTCCTCCCCGGTTTTTGTCTCATCTTCGGTGACGTGTGATGGAGGGTCTGAACTGCAAGATGCTGCGGTACCTTCATCACTTGGACTCGTTAGGGGTGCTTGATTAAGACAATCAATACATATGTACTTTGCGCGTGCACTCAACAAGTTTTGGTCCAACAACCACTGCAGTTTGCGGCGAGGATGTTTTCTTGCAGCAATATTTAATATTGTCGGTGACTCGGATGTTTTGTAAACGTCACGCATGATACACTTGCACTCCTTGGTGAATTTCAACCCTGATTCTTCGCCTTTTGCAAGTGACCGCGTTTTCCTGCGCTGTTCCACTTGTTTAACTTTCCCCATTATGAGACCTGGTGAATATCTGTTTCCAAAACAACATCCACTCAATTTAACTTATTTTAACCCTCTGAGTAGGCCCTCGGCCTAATTTGACAGCATTTATTTAGACATGTTTTGGCTGCATTCAGAAAGCAATAATCGCCGTACTCGTAAAAATTATTATAATTATTATTATTATTATAGGTTTCTGACCATCCCCCTAACCTCACCCCCTCCCTTCCCCCACCCCTAACTGCCAAAATAGTTGGGTCTGCCTGACCGCAAAACTACACTGATCCCCATACGCATAATGTGGTCATATCAATGCTATGTACAGGGCGAACGCACGTGCTATAAGTTCTGTATCACTAGTGCCCTGCATGCAGTTGCTGATATAAATTGTAGTGTACAAACACACATATTCAACCATATTAAGAAAGTTTCAGACATCACTTGCGACAAAATGGCGGGAAAAATGGATTATCTGCAAGTAGTAAAGCTCCTCAGACGTGAGCGGGGCTGGGATACAGATGGCACTGTGCCTGTAACCTTTATGTCCACGATCAATGGGTATATAGTTGCTAAACGTATTCAATTTCGCACTCTTGTCCACACATACAAGTCATTAAATAATCTTTCTTCAGGTTACCTCTCAGCTCTTCTAGGAATTAGGAAGTCTTCATCATATTCACTATGATCTCGAACTAGCACATGTCTTGATATTCCCAGATCACGCACTCAAGCTGGCGATAGGGCTTTTTCCGTCTCTGCTCCTCGCCTTTGGAACAACTTGCCAGCTACAGTCAAGATTTCAACTAACATCACTTCTTTCAGAAAGGCTCTTAAGACCCACCTCTTTCTCTAGGATTTGAGCGATTCGATATCCCTCATTTCTTTTTATCTCTTTGCGCTTTGTATCCTTCGGTTAAAAGCGCATTATAAATGCCATATATTATTATATTATTATTAATACCTCAAGTTCTTAATGATTGTACTTACCACATCATGTTCATGACTTGCTTTATTTGTCCATGCTTATCGCGGCTGTTTTTCTCGTTCCGAATTTCAGTTTGTCATGACTTACTCACACCAATCGTCGAAGTATGACGAGTGGGGGTGCGTGGTGACGGCCCCGGAAAAGGCCGACATCAAGGAGAGTCTCTGGAATGCTGAGACAAGATCTGGCTCAAATCGTCAGACTGTAGCGGATGTTTCCGGGAAAGTCATCGGCCACATACCTCGTAAAATTTGCAACGTGCTGTCCTTGGGGCTGTCAGTGGAGCTCACCATCGCCCGAGCCGTGTGTATTTACACTGGTCAACTCGAGCATTCAATGGTTTATTCAATGGTGGAATGGTTTATTCATCTCTTCGACCCCACAAAAGAGGGTATGAGAGCCAATAAATTACAGTCAGATAAGAAAAATAAACTAATTAAAAGTGAGTTACAGGCATTATACAAATAAACAGTTAATTAATTGAATTTTGACATAATCATCTTAATAAATTTAGCTAAGTTACATAGTTGATTTGAGCTGCGTACATTGAACAAAAGTCCCAGTTTGTCAGGATTTGGTCTAGTCCAATAAAATCTCTTGATAAGGGTGGATCTTTCGTGAGTGAGAGACGGACAAACAAGAACATAATGAGATTCATCACAGTTAACGTGGCTATTACACAGTGGGCAAATGTTGACTACTGAAGAATTAGGTACATAACGAGTCTCAGTATACGGGAGATGATGGTTGCCAGTTCGAAATCGGGCAAGCACTGTTTTACAAGAGTTATTTAGTTTGATAAGATAATTTTCAAGGCATTTATCAGTTTTAATAATTCTATAAAACGAGCAAAGTCTGTTACTTGATGGTGGTTCGGTTAAAGGAGGAGGTCCCAAGCTATGTGCCATATATCATCTTGAAGTGGTGCGTCAGCATGATGTGAAGGATATTGTCAACAACATCTGCCCCCACCTGCCAGACCAGGGCATGATCTGGGTGAACTATTGAGCAATCAAGGCCAACCCTCTTTCTAGGTCTTAAGCGCACATATACAAAAGTGCCATAGTTCAGTAGTGTTAGTAGTTTTGAAAGTTTGTTTCGTGTTTATACTGATATGTATGATTTTAGAAACGATTCAGTTTATAATTTGTTAGTGATTCTTGCAAAGTGATTCTCAGTTTTGAAAGATGGAGCGGGGGTTGGGGGTGTAACTATGGGAAAAACTTTAATTTGAAACGGCAAAGGGGACATTTTTCTTTTCTCAGTTTCAAAGCTACCATATACAGACGACACAGGAAGTACCAGTACATCACTCAAGATTGTCAACATAATACCTTAATAAATCTGTGTATGCCAGGTTTTATTTCTAAATGCATACAGTATAAAGTGGCTGGACTGCCAGACAACAACTCTTAAAAGGTTTCGACATAGTGGCCGGTAGTATGGTAATCTGCAACGTGTTGCTTTTGAAATACATGTACTGTAATTGAAATAATTTAAAAATAATGTTGTGAATGTGCAATGAGGGAAGGCAGGGATACATAATATGTTCAAACAGAGTTTCTTGTAGTGCAAATTATTACATCCTGCCTATATTGTTTATAACAAAAATTAACAGTAAAATTTACAAAGATAGCTTTATATTCAGATAGGCCTATTACATAATTTATATTAATGAAAAACATGTTAACTTCTCATTACATATATTTATTGACAAAAGATCAAGATTAGTGGTTTTGCAATAATAAATGATCGTAAATACATAAACAAGTTTGCAAATATCTTGGTTTTTTTCACACTTTTTTCTTTTTTCTTTTAACTCTAACGTCACCTCGATAAAATGCAGCGTGGTTGGAATTTGGGGTGACTGACGCACTGATAATAACAGATTCACAAAAACTCTTGCTGCCCAGGTTGGTACAGTGGTTTTCGGTGTGTCGTTTTACTCCAAAATCCCCCCACACCCCTTTTTTTATCGAAGCGACGGGCGAAAAGGCTCAGCGTTAATACAGCTGAACGCGTGAAAAGGCTTCGATGTGTAAAGCATTTCGGAAGTTGTCAACGTTGTCAAATTTGTAGGTCTCCCGGACTGAGGTCATGCTAATTAGTCAAAAGTTCGTTGGCCCGTATCACAAAAATTAATTGACCGAATGACATAACATTTTAGTTCTCGGGGTTTCTCGGGGAGTCCAATCAGCACACCAAATTTCGTTTCAATCCGTGATGGTCAGGTCCAAAAGCTCGTTGAATTGACATGGAATGACCCACATGTATGATGGTATGCTAGGTCATGATAAAGGCTCGTCTACACGATCCAACGTTTGTTGGCCAACAAGGTCCAATATCTGTCTGACGATGTCGGCCGACCGAAAGTTGGATGGTGTGGACGCCACTCCAGACAACGTCCAACAACGTCCAACATGTTGGAAAATGTTGGAGCATGTTTCTATCGACCGACTTAGTTGGAGCTTGTTGGAGGAAACAGGCCAATAGCAGAGCAGAACACCTGTCACGTGAGGTCGTTTTTTTTTGTTTTTTTTTAAATTTATTCTAGACCCAATTCCACCAACTACGGTCAAAGGTGACAAAAAGCGTTGGAGGGAATTCAAAAATCTCATGAAAAAAAACCCATCATGCTAGTAGCACGCACAGCAACATTAACAGGACTTTAAAAACAAAAGCCTAGAAATGTGCTAGGGTCAGTCCGGACTATACAAAAAGCCGGGGACTATGTAAGGCCAATCAGGAAGTGATGCACAGCCTCCTTGAAATGCCGAGCTCCTTCCTCTGAAGGCTGACCGATGACATCAGGGGACAGCCTATTCCAGATGTTAACAGCAGCTGGTAGGGAATAGGGATGCAATGCTGCAGAGGAACGGAGTGCTTGACGACGATTGTTGGGAATGACAGCATGTGTGGGAAGAAGACTTCTCAGAAGAGACGGGCATGAATCCAAGTGCATTTTATATATGCAGGCTACGGCACTAACTATAGGCCTACGCCGGTGACAGAGGGGTTGAAGATTGTATGCAGCTTCCTCACCTGGCGCAACACCAATAATAGCCATGGACTTCTCTTGGATATGTTCTAAGATGTTAAGACAGGAATCGGGTGCACTCATCAAGCACAGAGGAGCGTATTCCATCTTGCTACGTATGTATGATTTGAGAATGGATAACTTCTGGCGAGCTGCTTTAGCCACGTACTGACTGGATATGTTTCTTCCAGCTCATAAAGCAGTTGAATGTGACTCCGAGAAGCTTGAGTTCGTCAACCTCCTCCAAGATATAGCCATCAAAGGACAGGGACTGATGGTTTCGATTGATTTTCCTGGATATAACCATACTCTGTGTCTTCGAAGCCTCAAAGATCACCTTCCACTGCCTTTCCCAGGTAGAAGCAGCTTCCAGATCGATGTTAAGTTGTGCTGCAAGCTCGCCTATAGACAACACTGAGCCGTCCTCACACACCAGCTGATTATGCAGAGTAACGTCATCAGCATAGATGACCGCCTCACTGTGTCTGATGGAATCTGTAATGTCATTGATATAGACAAGAAAGAGGGTGGGCCCGAGGATGCTTCCTTGTGGGACACCAGCATTAATAGGTTTCAGGCTTGAAGACTGACCAGCTACGACTACACGCATTGAGCGACTACTGAGGTAGGATGAAATCCACTCAAGCAGTTTACCATCAACCCCGTTGGTCTTCAGTTTAGACAGGAGACCAGCATGCCACACCCGGTCAAATGCACCCATGATACCCATTGCAACCGCACGTGCTTCTGACCTTTGACTCGGGGTTGAGTGCCATCGGTGAGACAGGTACGTAAGGAGATCAGATGCAGAATGATTAGGACGAAAGCCAAATTGACAGGCAGAGATGAGGTTGTTCTTGGGGAGGTGTTTTCGAAGTACTATGTTAACCGTGGCCTCCATAACCTTGCTGAGAATACAAAGGAGAGAAATTGGACGGTAGTTACTGAGAGTGCTTCGAGACTTACGTTTGTGAACAGGCAGGACATTGGCTACTTTCTACTGTTCAGGAAAATACCCACGCTCAAAGCAGAAACAATACAACTTTGCAAGAGGGACTGCTAGGGAGTCGGCCGCCTTGACTAGCACACGTCCGGAGATTCCGTCGGGTCCAGTTGCCTTCTTCACATCGAGCTTAAGCAACTGACGCTTGATGTCCCGTGGCTTGAACTTAATATGGCCGAGTGCTTCTGTAACCGTGAAAAATGGCACAACTGGGGATAACTCAATAAAACTCAATAAAAATGACACCGGGGACCTAAAGACCAAGTCGCGAACTGTTTTTAAAGAAAGGTTTAATGAATAACGACACAAAAAAATGAATCAAACCAATAATCCACTGAAATTAAACTAAACTAAAATCTTGAACTTGAAACCAACTAAAAGTAACTATATAATACCAACACAGTGTAAAGTATAAACCTAGAGGCAAAATCAGGGAACCAGGGATGTGCAGACATTAAGCTTGAAATCGTTGAAAACAGCAGAAATACACAGGGTTATTGTGAAGAGATAAAAATACAGGTCTTCTCTTGATGCTGCTGGTCTACACACTGACCATGTGCTTGTGGTCACAGGGCCAGTGACCTCTACAGAAATAAACTATTAAGGGGATGCACTACAAAAGACACGGGTCATACACAATCTAATGGGGCTTACACATGGGAAACTAAAAGGACATTAAAATATACTACAGGGGATGCACACCTATTAAAAACGGGACAGTTATTACACTATTTAAAGCAAATTAGTTAAGTGAATTCTCACCCTTCTACACTTCCTCAGTTTTTGGGGGCATCTCTGGAACTGGGTCATCAGCATCTTCCAGGTTGCACTTTTTAGCAAAGATGGAAACACAAATTTCGGTTTTTTCAACAGATGTAGAGTACTCGCGTCCCTCAAATTTGAGTGTTGGGATATCATAAGAGCCTCCTTGACCAGTCAGCTGTCGTACACTCCACCACCAGTCTCTATCCCATCAGTCAGACGATGCCTCAATCGGATCATATGACGCCATTTGGCCTTTCTGATGACACGCTGGGTCTCTGCACGAGCACTTCGGTAAGCTGACTTGAGAGCATCGTTATGTCTATCTTTGCGTGATGCAGCATCGTCAGCGGCAATCTGCTGCTGAATTGCATTTTCACATCTTGCGTTGAACCAAGGTTCGTCCCGAGGCTTGACAGTGAAGGACGAATGAGGATTTCTCTTATTCATGGATTGCGTGATGATTGCAGTCACATTGGTGCAGGCAGCCTCATGATCACCTGTATTAAGGGCTGCATTTCAGTCAGTTTTCTTGAGGTCGTCATTCAGGCGGTCCCAGTCAGCCCTCTGGTAGTGCCACACAGAACGAGTAACAGGTGAGTCTCTCTAGACAGGCAGTGATACAGAGGCAATGACTGTTTGATGATCAGAGGTTCCACAAGGAGAAAAAATCTCACACTTGCATCTGTCAGCGGGGGAGTCTGTGAGAATGAGATCCAAAGTGTTATCAGGGTCAAGCCGTGTTGGCTGATCTACTCTCTGATGTAGACCATGACTTTCAGCAAAAGCCTGCGTCCGTAAGCCAGCAGTGTCAGTAGGTGATGAGGAAACAATCCAGTCACGGTTGTGTACATTGAAGTCACCAAGCAAGATAGTGTGGAGGGCCAGTGTCTTTCTTTGCAGGGCAGGAAGATGAGAATCAAGGTAGTCAATCAAGCTTACATCTGATCCAGGATGATAAAGGGCACCAAGGAGCATCTTGCCATGCTTCAGCTTAACAGACAGCCAAATGAGCTCAAAGTCTTCCGGTTCCTCATCTTCTAAGCGGATGACATCTGCACCAACCTGAGCCCACACAATGACACCACCACCATAACGATTTCGATCACAGCGGAATGGTTGTTGATACCCCTGGATAGAAATTAAATCATCTGTGGTCGAGTCATCAATGTGGGTCTCCGTAACAACCAGGATGATGGCCAGACAAGCCGCGGATGTTAGTAAGCAGAACAGAGAACCCTTTAGGTGCATGTTGAGAATTGCGAGTTCGCGTTCTTCGACCAAAACGTGCACTCATATCGGTTGTACTTTCATGAGAAATTTAAAATTGGGTGGGAGGGGTAAAACTCTCAGCTCGACCGGGAACAAAGCCCGTCACAGCTTCAACGAGTAGCACCCGACCCGTTAGTGGTTTGAAATCGGAGTGTACCTTCTCCTAGGCAGATTGCCGACCAAGGCTAACGAGCTCTACCTACCCGGGTTTGAAATCAGAGTTGTCCTTCTCCTAGGCAGATTGCCGACCAAGGCTAACGAGCTCCACCTACCCGTTGATCACGGCGCGTCAAAAACAACGCTTGCTGGGCGCTTGACGCACAACGCGCTTGTGCAACCATCCCGCGCCTTTGTGTCCAACATCGCCCAACTTTCTCCAACTGTAGGCCAGATTTGTTGGATAATGTTGGGTCGTGTGGACGAGCGCATCCAACAACGTCCAACAAGTTACAACTTCATGTTGGACCTTGTTGGCCAACAAATGTTGTTTAGCTTTAATCTCAAATCTCTTAAAATTTGCTGAATTACTTAAATCTGGCTGTGTTACTGTCCTCCTTAGTTTGCCTTTGAAAACAAAATCCACAAGAGATGGAAATATGTGAGCCCATAACTCCTCTGTTTGAAATTGCTATTACATGTATGCAATTTTCTTACAAAAATGCTCATTTTATACTCCTGTTTTTAGGAGGTTCTCTGGAACCGTTTTGGGAGCTTTATGCAGTGCACAAATCAGAGGAGGTCTTTGAAATCCTTGAGCAGTATCGCATCGGCAACTACAAGGATGCTGACAAGATACAGAAAAGGGATGTGAATGACCCGTTTGCAAATGACCCATATCGACACCCAGCCCTGAGCGTTAACTCTGAGAAACCATTCAATGCCGAGCCACCACCCAGTCTTCTAATCGATAGTTTCATCACGCCAAACGATCTCTTCTTCGTTCGTAATCACCTTCCCGTTCCGCAGTGCGACACCAATAATTTCAGGCTGACTGTGGAGATTCCCGGCAAGAAACCAATCAACCTGTCGTTGGACATTCTCAAAAAGAATTTCAAGGAGCACACTATTGTGGCCACGATACAGTGTGCTGGCAACCGCCGCAGCCAGATGTCTGGTTACAAGAAGGTCAAGGGATTGTCCTGGAGGTTTGGGGCCATCAGCACGGCAGAGTGGACGGGCGTCATGCTTTGCGATGTTCTCCATCAAGCAGGTTTGAGAGAAGACGATGAGGGCAAGTTTGCTCACATTCAGTTTGAGGGTCTTGACAAAGATTCCACCGGCGGGCATTACGGTGCCTCAATTCCATTCTCAGTTGCCATGAATCCATACCGTGATGTCCTTCTGGCTTATAAGATGAACGGCAGCGAGATTCCTGTTGATCATGGCCACCCTCTCAGGGTGGTCATACCTGGTAACATCGGGGCTCGCAGCGTGAAGTGGTTGTCTAAGATTGTAGCCAGCGACCAGGAGAGCCCTAGCCATTGGCAGCAGAACGACTACAAGAGTTTCAACCCCTCGGTCGACTTTGGTCAACTTGACTACAAGACGGCCCCTGCCATGCAGGAGTACCCCGTCCAATCCGCCATCTGCACACCCAAAGATGGCAGTCAAGTTGACATCGATGAGGGAACCGTCACCATCAAGGGCTACGCCTGGAGCGGCGGAGGGCACGGTATCCTCCGCGTTGATGTCTCGGTCGATAGCGGCAAGGAGTGGCACGTTGCTGAGCTGCAAAATGCCGGCCAGAAGATTAATCGGGCATGGGCATGGACACTGTGGGAAGTGGATATCCCCATACCAAAGGATCATGGTGGAAAGTTGGACATATGTTGTAAGGCCATCGACTCGTCCCACAATGTGCAGCCAGATACAATGAAGGGAATCTGGAATGTGAGGGGGCTGCTAAATACAGCGTGGCATCGTGTTAATGTCAACGTGGTTGAGGAAGATTAGGATCAACACCCTGAATATTGTGCCTTTTCAATTTGAATTCTGATCCAGAAAAAGTTTCCATGTAGCTGAAGTGTGACGTGGTTGCCATGGCAATTGGTTTAAACTATCATGGCCGTCGGCAAAAGTACCATAATTTTAGAGCCAATTGCCTATGCAACCAACAAAAGGTGACGTAATCACTTCGGCAGTCTATCACATTAATAGCAGGCACTAACCAAGGGTTAGCAGGCACTTTTTATTGCACGCATATATACATAGATACTCAGAAATGCAAGCTAAGAAGCTTATGCACGATATATAGCTTACATATACATGTACTTAAGAATTTAGGCTGTCTGTAACCAAATGATAATGACATCGCCATGAAATCTTGCACTCTCCAGTTAGTTTTCATATCTTATAAAATAGCTATATTGCTTTAGTATCCATTGCAGCTGATAGTCTTTTGATGTGACAATACCTTGAGGTTTTACAATTATCTTTTACTGGTCCAGTGTGTTGTGTGATGCACTTAACAAAAATCAAAGAGCACTCTCTTATGCATAAGGGAATTTCGTGGTGTCTCTGGCCATTGACTGCCAATTGCGCCACCCACCTACGGTGTGTATCTTGATGTTTAGATGAAAACGGTAAGCTTTATAAAACCCATTATAATGAACTTTTCCACATGTAATATGCGCCATATAAATGCAATATTTAATCACTATTAAAAACTTTTAACCAAATAATCAAAAACCTGAAAGTTGCACTGTCCGATTTCAGGCCGATTTGAGCGTCAACATTTTATTTAAAGCTAAAGTGATATTTTTCTAGAATAGAAAAAAGTTATCAGCTTTCATTTTGTACCGAGAACGTAAAATTCCGTCAAGGATGAATGCCAGTCGAATAAAAACAAGAAAATAATAGAAGACAGGCCCTGTCTTTTATTTGCCAGGGTTATCACATAAATGTACATGTGCGTGTACATTGTACACATACTACATGTGTTCATATAAGCATACGCGCACATGTACAACATGTGAAGCCCGTTTCAAGAAAAAGGCTTGTATTTCCAATTCCCAACTTCGGAAATTTAAGTTTGTTATATTATATTTTTCGTTACAGAGACACGTAAGCTTTCTAAATTCATTGCTTGTGTGAATTAATTTTTTAAAATCCTTTCACCCAAACACGGACAGTGCAACTTTAATGCTTACGAATCCTCATTACTCGTACACTCTCGATTATTTCTGTCATTAAGTCTTACCGTGCATTTCCATCGGAGCCGATGGAAACAGTGCTTAAGAAGTCACTGGGGCACAGTTATCCCTTGTCCAATGAGAGAACGTTGCACCAATGCCACAGCCTGGTAGTCATGAATATTAACGACCCACCAGCTCCCACAGACTGTGACAGACATATCAGCAGTTAATCACGTGAGAAGTGATTTACACCAAGGCCACAAAACCTATGGAGGAAGGGGGATCTTTCTTGGTTTTTTTTTAATCTGGTGGTACCTATACAAATACATGCATGTACAGTGTATTCGAAATTAATCACGAATATTATTTTGGATTGTGCGCAGCGTATTTACAGGTTTCAACCTCTAGTAGACCAAAACTGGAGTAGCTTTCTTCTTAATAATACTGGTTTACAAATTCATAGAAGTTGTCTATGAATTTGGACTTGAATTAAAAGGTTCTGAATGATTGGCTACTTTTAGATATTTAAAACTTTGCATTTTACGTCTTTTTATATTGTATAGATTGATTCATAAATTGTAATTGGGGTCTGTTTTTTCCCCTTTCCTGACAGGAAATCCCAAATAAAATTAATTCTTCCCAACGCAAATTAATTATAAATTGTATACTGTTCTTTTCTTGTATGGTTGTTTTTTACGATAATGTTCAACATGTCCTGCTTACACTATGAACATCTAACAATGGAAATTGGGCACACACCATTGTTACTAACAATGGGGTTACAATGAACATATGTACATGTTTTTGCTCATAGTGTTATATGTATCTCTTCAAATAGCAGCAACAGTTTTATACAAGTAATTAATGCACTCGTATTAACATTCGGGCTATATGTGCTTATGGAAAGAAAGAAAAAAGTGACATGCATGTGTGTAACCATGGAGGAAGAAACACCCATGGTGTAACCATGCATTTACACACAGTCTTTATCGCTTTCCTGAACTTAGAATGATAAAAAAGATATTTCCTGTATTAAAGCCTCAATGATATTAATAAATAAGGCAAAGAATGTATAACATACCTGTAAAAACAGTCAAGGAAAGCACGTGACTTTATTTGGAAATTATTATTAGTGTGCTTAATTATTGATGCCAGTCTTATGTTTTATTGGAGAAGCACGACCATTGCTGTGCTTTGAGGTTTTTGAAATTATTTTGGCACACACATAACATATTATGTGACGCTCATTGATTTCCAGACACATTCAGAATTCAGGGAATTCATTCAGAATAAAGGGAAATACAATGTCAAAAACAAATTGCAGTAACTACGTGCACTTTGACATATTCGAGTTGATCTCATTCTTTTAGAACTTAATATGTGTATGCGATGGTAAACATCGCACTAAACAAAACACATGCAAAACTGTATACCATTGATAAGTCCAACAAGTACATTTCATCATGGAGCTATTAGTGCCTCCATGACTGCAGTGCCTGAATAGACTTGCACTGATCCACAATACATTATAGTGTTGCTGAGAGTGCAGTACTATATACTGGTACACAGTGTACATGCATAATACAGCGTAGCTCTGAAATAAACAAGAGACTGGCGCAAGTCTAAAAGTCTTGGCCAGAAACCACATATACCCAATTGTTGCCTGGGCACTAATAAAACTCTTGGTCAGCCCAACATAAAGCTATAAAAAGGTCCCAGCCTCTCTGCATTATAGTATGGGCAGTGGCTTAGGAATGTGACCTTCATTAAATATGCAGCAAAGTTGCAGTAATGTACATGGATCTATGGGTTACTACATGTATGTATGCACTGCAAAAAGTAAAAATAACAGTTCACACAGGATAGTCATTAAAATCTAAATGATAATACATGTAGTAAAACTCTAGATGAAAAATGGAAAATTATTACCAATAAAAACTTTAACGTGAGTAGGTATATACATTCACACAAGATTTCCAGTTTGTGGCAAAACTATTTAAGCGTAACGTACTTGCATTCTAATAAATGCAAGTACATGTGTCTGGAAATCAATGAGCGTCGCATAATATTTTATGTGTGTGCCAAAATAATTGCAAAAACCTCAAAGCACAGCAATGGTCGTGCTTCTCCAATAAAACATAAGAATGGACATCAATAATTACACACTAATAATAATTTCAAAAGACTGTTTTTACAGGTATATGTTATACATTCTTTGCCTTATTTATAAATATCATTGATGCTTACAGGAAATATCCCTTTTATCATTCTAAGTTCAGGAATTCAAAGCGATAAAGTGTGTAAGTGGTTACACACATGCATGTCACTTTATTTTCTTTTTTCCATAAGCACATAGCCCGAATGTTACAAGTGCATTAATTACTTGTATAAAACTGTTGCTGATATTTAAAGAGATACATAATATAAGCAGGACAGGTTGAACAAATTATCATAAAAAGCAACCATACAAGAAAAGAACAGTATACAATTTATAATTAATTTGCGTTGGGAAGAATTAATTTTATTTGGGATTTCCTGTCAGGAAAGGGGGAAAAAAGACCCCAATTACAATTTGAATAAATCTACACAATATAAAAAGACGTAAAATGCAAAGCTTAAATATCTAAAAGTAGCCAATCATTCAGAACCTTCAAGTCCAAATTCATAGACAACTTCTATGAATTTGTAAACCAGTATTATTAAAAGAAGAAAGTTACTCCAGTTTTGGTTTACTAGAGGTTGAAACCTGTAAATACGCTGTGCACAATCCAAAATAATATTCGTGATTAATTTCGAATACACTGTACATGCATGTATTTGTAGGTACCACCAGATTAAAAAACAACCAAGAAAGATCTCCCTTCCTCCATAGGTTTTGTGGCCTTGGTGTAAATCAGTTCTCAGGTGATTATAACTGCTGATATGTCTGTCACAGTCTGTGGGAGCTGGTGGGTCGTTAATATTCATGACTACCGGTACCAGGCTGTGGCATTGGTGCAACGTTCTCTCATTGGACAAGGGATTACAGTGCCCCAGTGACTCCTTAAGCACTGTTTCCATCGGCTCCGATGGAAATGCACGGTGAGACTTAATGACAGAAATAATCGAGAGTGTACGAGTAATGTCCAAATTCGACACAAATTGTTCACATGCCCTAGGGAGTTGGGGTACTGTAGCGCTAATGACGTCCCTCTTTGTACTGCACCGAGTGAGCCAAGCGGGATCCATGAAGCATCGGTATAAGTTTTGTTAAATACCGTACGTACTGTTGCATTTGATATGGTATGGGATTCTTCTTTTACCTATGATACCTGGACACCACACGTACGTGTGCTTCACATTGTCAAGAATTTTACTAGGTCTGTTTGGTACAAAGACATTACCTACCTACGCTTTCCTTTCTGAAATGATATATGTACATTGTATTAACTGAAATACATGTACGTGTCGTTGGGCTGCATGCAATAAGGCAGAGTTTTGAGATATGGAGTTTTAAGGACCGTGGCCAAGTGGTTTGGGTCACAGGTGAAAACTTGGGGTTGCGGGTTCGAAACTCGCCCCGGCTGGTGTACCTACATGTACGCCCTTGAGCAAGGAACTTAATCACACTTGCTCCATCCTTCGGAAGTGATGTAAAGCTGTTGGTCCAGTGTGTATCGGTAACACATTTTATTTACTGATGGACTATTAATTTTTTGACAAAGTCTAACTAGTCAACGTTTCATGTCGCATTTGAACAGTGTGGATACCTGTGAACTATATATAGTGGATTGCATTGTTTAATTGTCAACAACAGTATAAAATGCACGTAACGGGGTTTCATTGAGTATATAGCAAGAATGTTTGAACCCAATTGGTTTAGAGGAACGCTTTTTCCTTGAATACGTTGTCTCAATTTCAGTTTGAGAGCGTATTGTGGAAAGAATTTACCAAATTTCGCTCCCTATGAACTTTTTAGTGTCAACGTTTTGACAAAAAACAAATTTTTTTTTTTTAGTTACGGAAGAAAACATAAAAGCTTTATTGGTTTGTATTTCGAGTGAATCTATTGAATGTTTACTGTTTTACATGTTTTGATCCTTCGGAGGGGATGTAAAGCTATTGGTCCAGTGTGTGTGTAAAATATCCCAGAGCATACTCTTTCGTAAATATTAGAGGATATATTTACCCAGTGCCTATGGCCGTCGGCTGCCAATGGCTCTGCCCGCTTATGTTTAGGTGGAAGATATTTGTAAGCTTCATGCAACTTAGCCTAGGGGCTGTAATTTGAATTTCCAAGCCCATTAAATTGAAAAAAGTAAAACAGTAAAACAGTAAAAAATAAAAATTAAAATAAAAAATTAAATAAAAACAATAAAAACAATACTGATATATTTTTGGCAATATCCAAACCATTAATTGTATTAACTACTGCATAATTTAAAATTGGAAGAGTTTATATAAATATAACATTTTTTTCGGCTAAATTTGGTTTTCTGTATGGATAATTCTTGTTTTCCTTGTCATAAATTAAATTATATACCTCAATTATTCGTTGAAGTAAAAACGAGGACCTGCCATGCTTACGGCATACATTTCTGAAAAGTCAATTAAGCTTTTTCTAAGTCATTTCATGAATGTACATTATTTTATTACATGAAAACATGTTCTTGTATCCGTGAAGCATGGAAATGAATGAATGCGTATAGATTCCTTTCATCTGATTGGTTAAAAATTGAATCAGCTAGACCCGGCCCACGGGTACAGTCGTTTAACGGGTTCCGGACGCGCGAATAACGTGTGTAGCATAGCTGTGCACCAACTATGCAGCTGTGCGCTTCATTCACGTAGTAAACATTCAGCAGGACGGTAATGGCGGAATCTCGACGAAGTCGTTTTGTCGTCTGTCGTATATGATAAAGTCCTTAAGAAAATAAGAGAAGTGGCCTACAGTGAAAACTGTGTCAGGTGAAATGTGCTACTAAAGTGCCAGGTGATTATGCTACAATTTGTTGCTGTATAAAATAGACAACTTTTCCGCCATAGACCAGCTTCCAAAATCGAAACTCGAAGGACCACTGTCATGACTGCGACTGTGTATCGTTACTTTTAACCAACCAGATGACAAAAATCTACACATTCGGTATATAAAACAAATATTGACTGCTGTTTTTCGGGTAATGGTTAAGATTATAAGCCCTCGGTGATCTCTTCCGCCTCGGGGCATAGTCATGGCTTCGAAATCACCTTGGGCCTGTAATCTTAACCATGCCCCTCATTGCAGTCAATATTTGTATAATATATGCATTGGAATACATGTACACGTATTTAGTGAAATCAAGTTACGCAAAATATTTGCATTGTAAAGAGGAAATAACATAAAAGCAAAGATTTATTCACATTGAAAATGTTCTGTACATACCGTAAATTATACCATACCGATAAATTGTGTTTGATCTTGAATCTAATTCATATTCATGTGCATGTTTGTAATGTAAGAATCTGAAATGTACTAGGGGCGTTCGAGATGCTTACAACGTGTATGTAACAGGAGGTTTACACCGGGGAAAGATGCAAAACGAACGACACGGGGTTTCGCTTTAAATTCTGGGAACACAGGTCAAATGGTTGTTGCCGGGCGAGGCTTTATAAACGCTGTTATCGTTTGACTAACAGTGACAAATGAAGCCGGCGCCACGCAAAATTAGTTGCCCTAAATGTACCATGACATATTCCCCCACAGAAATATAATAAACCAAATGTATTTACAGCCTTAATATTCTCTCACATTTTGTGTCGTAATTACGTGTTTTTCTTCGTTCTCACGTCGCAATTCCAAACCGTCCGCCATGTTTTACTACTAGCAACTTCCACACGCTTAATTAATAGGTTACGTCATTACGTCATGATAGTTTGGAGCCAATTGCCATGGCAACGCACGTCACACTTCGGCTGTCTATTGATTGCTTTCCGGTGACGTCACCCCTTCCATCCACCATTTTGGTGGGCATTTTTCATGACCCACGTGGCTCGAGCAATAACCGGCAAAAAGAGCAAGAAAAGCGCAATGGTTGCACTTACCTTTGTTGCTTAACCTTGCTTTATGTTGTTGCGCCATGGCTGTTGTATCGATAAAGATAAAAACGCATTTCTTCAGGCTAAAAATCGTGATCAACTAAAAGCACTTTCGTTTTTACAAGCCGAGTGCATGCTCAATAATTTGAACGTATCACAACGCCCGCGTGCGGCATCTTCGAATGAAAATACGCTGGTGAGTATTTTTTCCGCGTGTTCATGTGCGACTATTGGCGCGCGCGTGTACGTGTCTGTTGCCCACCACACATTTCCGGATGTTCTACGTCATCGAAAGCAATCAATAGACTACTAAAGTGTGACGTCAGTTGCCATGGTAATTAGGTCTAAACATTCGCTGGTAATCTCAAACGTCCATTGGTATAGCGCAGGAAAACAGTTCACTGGTTTTAGTGTAGACCCAAAAACCATGGCAACACACAAAGGGTGACGTTTTCACTTTAGTAGTCTATTGGCGGGCCGCCAATAATTCGTCTCATGAGACGAACAATAGGGGCGTTCGAGATGCTTACACCGGGTAACACCAACTTACACCCGAGCGTTTTTTTAGCCATCACGTGATAAACGAGTCTACCCCGGTGGCAGCCACCACTGCCCGAGCTCGCGGCTGGGTCTCTGATGTAATGACGTCATCTAGTAACCGCGAGCAGTAAAACATGGCAGACAGTTTGGAATCGCGACGTAAGTACGAAGAGAAACACAGATTTATGACACAAAATAAAAGGGAATAGGGCTGTAAATACGTTTTGCTTAAAGGCACAGGCTCATCAGCAATGCTCGCCCGCCAAATGTGTGCCACGCAATACGCAGCTCCATAGCAAAGGCATGGAGCTGCGTGTTTCGAGCACGAATTTGGCGGGCGCGCATTGCTGACGAGCCTGTGCCTTTAATCAGTAGATGTCTGTGGGCATTGACAAAGTTTAATGCGGTACTTTAGGGCAACTGTTTTTGCGTAGCGCCGGCTTCATTTTTCATCCTGAGTCAAACGATAACGGCGTTTATAAAGCTCCACCCGGAAACAACCTTTGACATGTGTTCCCAGAAACCCCGTGTCGTTCGATTTGCATCTTCTGGAGGCTTCCCCGGGTGTAAACCCCGTGTTACCCGGTGTAAGCATCTCGAACGCCCCTATAAATTGTTTTAGGGTCCTATTAATTAAGTTACGTGTTAATCTGTGAACATTTCTGATTGTTCGAGATTCCCAATATTATCAGTCTTATCAGTCGAGGCGATGCGAATAAAGATGCATAGCGAAATTTTTAAAAAGCGTAGTTTAAGTTTTTAAGAGTGCATGCATGCTTGTATGTAGTGGCAAATTAGGTCTTGGAGATGGACTGAAAATGTGTTTTTGCTGATAGTGATATGCCTAATTCTTCAAATGTTTATTTGTGACCCGATCTGAGAAAAGGTACCGGTAACATAAGTCGCGCAGGATAGGTCGAGTTTTCGCGACCATAAGAAGAAATCTGCGGCAGATCCAAGCTCATTAAAATACCAAAACACAATGGAAATTCCTGGCGGTGCCCATATATCGCCTGCATGTCTGTACTACATCTACAATTTCCATTGTGTTTTGGTATTTTAATGAGCGTGGTACTGCATATTTCTTCTTTTTAAACATTATTTCTTCTTTTTAAACAACCAAACTTCAAGTTGGGATGAAAGAAAAATCGTAAGGGCCTTATCATCATTCGAACCCGTAAACCTCTGACTCACCAGGAAGATGCTCTACAAGCTGAGCTATAACTATAAGGCACATACTTCCTTAGTGTGACACCGGAAATGTGACACGACAAGGATGGTGTACATTATACTGTGTCTGGTTCATTTAATGGTGAACTGCATCTTTTAAGTGAAGCAAAACCAAAAAAAACCTGAAAAGATACAAAATGGAATTTCCATATCAATACAATGCTTTAGAAAATACTAATCCAGCAAAGTAAATTATAAAAAGAACAATGATAATCCTCAGAGAATCCAATGCAATCAAAAGAGATAAATCGAACCTGATAACACAATTTGCCTCTAACTGTAAAGTCAAGTTAAATTCCAAAATGAACCAATACAAGGCATGTAAATGCTTTAACTTGCAAAGAAAAACTAGGAAATAACTAAAGCAAATGTGCAATGACCTCTAAATATATGTCTATGGACTCGGCAAACCATAGACTTAAATCAGTCCACTCATCATTATAACCTAAGGATCCATAAAGAAACTAACTTAGGAAAAATGAATTAATATCATAAGAACAGGATTATAAAGAAATAACATAACTAAATAAATGCTAAACAAGTATGCAGATGGCATGTTTAATTCAGTATTAAAAGAGAAATATGAGTAATATATGCTGCATCACATAAACTTAAGGACTAGTGTGCCAGTCTCATTAGACACTGGTCACAGGCTTGAATAAACAATGGACAAAAGAAATCCCTGCAGGGTAATAAACTCTCTTGGCAGACTTCCTGCCTCCCTGTACTAAGGTATGGTGCCTTCCAGGAAACTGTGTGCACCTCATTATATATGCAGCAACTTTGGGGATTAAGGGTCTAAACAGTGGCTATACTACACTGCACTATGGGCATCTACACATGGCAAAGGAACTATGAATTTATACACTAAAAGTATAAATGTAAGAATATGTACATAATAAGTGGAAAATAGATGATGAGGAATATATTGTAAAATAAGGAAATCTATTCTTGAACTTTGTGTACTCAAGAAGTTAACTAAATGTGAACAAGAAATAAAGTGGATATACATGTAAATGTAATCAAAGTAAGGGGAAATCTAAATCCTTCAAATCCATGGAAATAGATTATATCTCTAAACACAGAAAGTCATCAATAGGATGATCTTTCCTAAATATGCAATAATAGATACAACAACACAGTGAATCCGGGCTTCCTAAAGACCATCAACGAATGAATCCACTTTAAATTCAGTAATCAGAGTAAAGTTTAAGAATACTCAAGCTAACTTCGGAATTAATCAAACAGTGTTCACAAAGTCTCAATAAAAAGAAACTTAGGAACTTTAACAATAAGAACAATTATTAAACAATATAAATGAATTCTTACCCCAGTCGAGTCATCAACAACATCTTGAGGCATTAACTAAGAACATGTGTAGAAGGAAGCAGGACACTGTGTGTGGTGTTAACAGTACCAGTGCTAGTGGTGGAATGACTCACTCAAGACAAAGGATAAGTGTGGGCTTTACCTTAAGGGTCAAGCGAGGGCGCTGCGCAGGAGAAATATGTAAATGAGCTGTCACATACTCCCCTGCTCTAAGGTTGGCGTCCCGACAACCTAAACTGATAAAAGATTAATACAAACAAAACAAATCCAATTTACTATTTACAAAAAAAATTCATCTTGGCTGGACTCCGGCCAACATCTGCGCCAACAGCAGCTGCGTTCGGCTGATGTCCGCCAGTACACGTGGGTCTATCGCAGGTGCAGGGACAGGCATTGCTGGAGTCTCCGACTGGATGACAGACTTCGGGAGGTGATTGGGATTGGAGTGTTGTCCCGCTCCAGCACGGCTGGTGTGGCGCGACTGCTCCGCTTTGGCAAGTGGGACCTCCTCCTCTGTAGTGGGCTCCGGTGGGGTATCTTCCACTTCTGATGGGGGTTGAGGGGCTAGATCGTCAGGGTAATGCTCCCCTGCTTTGTGTAAAGCAGCGGGTGCTCTCTCTGGATCTTGCACATCTGAAGATTGAGGGGCTTGGTCCTCAGGGTGGTGCTCCCCTGCTTTGTGAAAAGCAGCAGGTGCACTCTCTGGCTCTGGTTGACCTGTTGGCATTGCCGGAGTCTCACCTTCTGTCTCCAGTATGATGACCACCTCATCTGCCTCCTCATCTTCGTCAATGTGCATTGGCAAAACTGGGTCATCTTGATGACGACATCCAGTAGCTGGAGGTTCATCCTCATCTTAATGTTCTGCTGTCTAGGAGGTCCTTTCGATTCAGGGTCTTCTCCTTCCCCTCTCCGTCAAGTGGAGCAACGATGTAGACGTGGCCGGTTGGGGTCGGCCTCCCTACAACTTTGTGGGGTCGGTTGTCCCACACATCTTGGAT
The DNA here is from genome assembly GCA_037783545.1 of Henricia sp. BOLD:AAB3569. Lineage (NCBI taxonomy): Eukaryota > Metazoa > Echinodermata > Asteroidea > Spinulosida > Echinasteridae > Henricia > Henricia sp. BOLD:AAB3569. Next base: position 1,028,281 of record JBBELK010000570.1, read on the forward strand.
CTTGTTTCTCCCCTTGACGGAACGGTTTCGCAGAAAGACCCTTGCTCCAACATGGAGATCCTCGTCTCTCGCTGCCTCATTATAGCGTTGCTGTCTTCTGAGAGCCTCCTTCTCTGTTGTGCCTGCAGCTTTCTGAAATGCGTGCTGCATTCGCACATGATGGTCCGCTACCCACTGGTCAAGCTCAAGATCGTCGTCTTCCTCTCTTCCAAACCCAAGAAGGTGGTCTACGGGAAATCTTGGTTCCCGTCCGAAGAAGAGATAGTAGGGGGAGTAACCTGTTGAGGAGTGGGGTGTCGCGTTGTATGCGTAGATCAGCTCTGGGAGATGTTCTGGCCATCTGCGCTTCTGGTCCGGGGGCAGCGTGCGTAAGCGATCGTGCATGGTACGATTAAAACGCTCGCACTGCCCATTTCCTTCGGGGTGGTAAGGCGTCGTTCGGCTCTTGGTGACACCGTACATCTCACAGAGTTCCCGGATGACTTTGCTTTCGAAGTTCCTGCCCTGGTCGCTGTGAAGTCTGCGAGGAACACCAAAACGGACGAACCAGTCTCTCACTAAGCATCGAGCCACCGTTCTTGCCTTTTGGTCCTTGCATGGTATGGCTTGTGTAAACTTTGTAAAGACATCGGTGAGAACCAGCACGTTTTCCACATTGTTTGTGCCAGGCTCCAGGACGGTGAAGTCCATGGCGAGAACTTCGAGGGGTCTTTTGGCGATTAAGGAACCCATGGTAGGATGGAGCTTCTTCCCAGCTTTGGCTAACATACACCTCTGACAATTCCGGCAGTACTCTTCGATGTCGTGTATCATCCCTGGCCAGAAACATCTGCTACGGGCGAGTGCAAGGGTCCTTTCTACTCCTTGATGTCCAACCTGATCATGGACTGCGGTTAACAACTGCTCTCGTAGAACTTGAGGAAGTAGAAGTTAACTGATCTCGCCACTCGCTTCTTTCCTTTTCTTGTAGAGAATGTTGTCTCTGGCCTCCAGGTGGTTCCAGAACTTCAGCAACTTCCGCGTTGGCTTGTCCTCCTTCATGAGCTTATGTGGGGTTGTCGTCCACTCTCCCAGTAAGTCCACAATCTGCCTAGGTGTTTGTCGTTCCGTTGGAGTGTAGCCATGTCTTCAGTAGATATGGAGGGAAGGGTAATTGACATCGCAGCAGGTGCTGTCACATCTGGTCTGATGCGGAGTTCATTTAGTCCAGCTTCAACCAGGGTGTCTCTTACTTGCGAAACAACTGTGGAGGGAATGGGAGTGGAAGCATAAGATGAAGAAATTGTCTCTTCAGTGGACATCTCTTCAGAGTGGGCAGTTTGCAGATCTTCACTGTGAGTGGTCTTCCTGCTGAGGGCATCGGCATTACGGTTACTCCTTCCTGACCTATATTTGATTGTGAACTGGAACTGTTCCAACTCTCCAGCCCATCTGGTCTCTGTCGCTCCCAACTTCGTGTTCGTCTGAAGATAGCTGAGGGGGTTATTATCGGTGTAAACGACAAAGTTTGCACCGAGAAGGATGTCCCTGAACTTCACAGTGATCGCCCAACGCAATGCTAACAGTTCCAACTTCATGCTGCTGTAGTTCTGCATGTTCTTTTCGTTCTCTCTTAAGCCTCTACTGGCGTAACCCAGGACTACAAAACCTTGCTCTTGTTGTTGGGACAAAACTGCACCCAGACCTTGGTAGCTAGCATCAACCTCCAGGATTAATTGACGAGAGAAATCGGGGTATCCTAGGAGAGGAGCAGTCGTCAGAAGTTGCTTCAAGTCAGTGAACGACTTGTCACAAGACTCATCCCATGCATCTGATATGGGTTTGATGGGACTGACCTTTCTGTGCTTCTTCTTCCCTGTTCCCCCTAAGAGTGCGTGGAGTGGAGCCGCGACTTTAGCAAACCTTGGTACAAAACGGCGGTAGTACCCAGCTAGACCAAGAAACCCGCGGAGTTCACGTTCTGTGGCTGGCTTCTTCCATTCTCTAACCGCGCTTATCTTCTCAGGATCCGGAGATATCCCTCCATCAGATATGGAATGGCCCAAGTACTTCAGTTGTTCCGTGAACAGGTTGCACTTCTCTGGTTTAACCTTCAAGCCAAATTCAGTGAGGCGGTCCAGCACTAACCGTAGTCGTTCAAGCGTCTCCTCGAAGGTACCACCAAAGACTAAGATGTCATCTAAGTAGACGATGAGAGACTGGAAGTTTTTGTCACCGAATGCTTTGTCCATCAAGCGCATGAATGTGGCTGGCGCATTGCAGAGGCCGAAGGGCATACGGGTGAACTCGTACAGACCTCCAGTCCCTACTCGGAAGGCGGTCTTCTCAACATCTTTTACAGCAACGGGAATTTGATGGAACCCATGGGCGAGATCCAGGCTGCAAAAGAACTTCGCTCCACCAAGTGCATCGAGGGCTTCGTCGATGCGGGGAAGTGGATAGGCATCTCTGCGAGTCTTGGCATTCAGGGCCCTGTAATCAACACAAAGCCTCAGCTTTCCATCTCGCTTCCTCACGAGTACGATCGGTGAGGCATACGGACTGGAGGACTCCCTGATCACGCCCCTTTCGAGAGATTTCTGCAGGTATTCTCGAACTTCAGCCCATTGGTGAGGTGGTATGCGCCGGTGAGGTACTCGAACTGGAACATCGTCAGTAGTGTTGATAGCATGAGATATTTTGTCACAGAGTCCGATGTCGTCTTCATCTCTGCTAAATATGCTGGCATGGCTGGAAATTAGTTGGTGGAGTTGATGCTGCTGATCGTCACTTATCCCAGTACCAACTTTCATCCGTGACATCGGGCTCCTGGCTTCATCAGCGCAGTCGTTTTTAACTTCACCTGCCTGCATTTCCTGCCAAGTTGCTTCAAAAGCTCTGCTGTGGTGTTCAGCGACCGCACTGCTCACTGTGGCTACTGGGGTTCTCGGGGGTAAATAGAGGTCATCATTCGTGAAGTTAGCAACTTGAACGGGTATTCTACCACTGCTGTCGACGGAGACTAGTGTAGGAGCTACAGCTAACCCATTTGGTATGTGGGTCACATCTACATCCAGCTGTTCTATTATGGCCTCGTAAGTCACATCGGTTGCAGCAGGTTTCACTGAACATTTCATCAGAAGGAGAGAGTTGGCAGGAACTAGGATGGGCTTGGACCCCACTGTTCGGACTTTACCTACAATATCTGGCTGATGTACAGTGCCACTTCGCACTTCCTCATAGAGAGCGAGTACATGAGCCCTTTCAGGTCCGTCATTTCATCTGTTCAACACCTCCAGGTAGTTTTGGCCGCTTGCATCTTGTAGTAACTTCTCTCGGATGTCCCTGAAGATGTTTGACCCAATCACTCCTGGTACTCTCTTCTTCCTCTCTGCAATCGATGTGCCTGTAGGGTCCCTGACCACCAGAAAACCCATGTTGACAAAAGAGTGGCCCAGCACTGTTAGTGGTAATTCAACATAGCCGAGGTAGGGAATGGCCAGACCTTGAGCACCGGAGATGCTGATGAACGCAGTCACATCTACTGATTCTGTCTCAGGAAAGTGTTCTCTGAAGAAAGATTCAGTAATCGTTGAAACTTGCGCTCCTGTGTCAAGTAGACAACGCACCCTTGATGCACCAAGCTGGACGACAGATTCTGGACACTGCCCTACCGCTTTTCTGTAGATTGAGCCGCTATTAGTTGATTCTTGTGGGCCTGCCGTGTGGCTCTCAATGACAGGCCGTTCTAGTTTAACTGAGGGCCAGGCTTCTGGGGAACAAACTGCTGTGCTGGGGACTGCTGAGAAACGAACTGTTGGGCCGTGGACTGCTGGGGGACAAAGTGCTGTGCCATAGACTGCTGGGGGACAAACTGTTGGGGACCCTGACTCGTTCCTCCTGACGACGGGGATGACGGGGCATGGGGACAGTCTAGCTTGAGATGACCTGTGGACTGGAAATTGTAGCAACGTCTAGGACCCTGACTCCAACGGCGAGCAGGTCGCTGCATGGCCTGTAAGAGTGCCTCAATCTGCTGCTGTTGCCGCTGCAGTTGTTCGCCCTGCCTTTCAAGAAGTGCCTTCATGCCATGTGCCCCGTCTTCAGCCTTGACCTCGTGTACTACTACTGCCTTTTGGGTTTTGACACGGCTGGTACCAAGCCACTTAATGCATGCTTTGAGAGTGCAAACTGGGTAAAAGTTGTTTTGGTTAATACTTTGACCAGTTGCGCTCCCATGTTTTTTTCTCTCTTCATTTTGGGTCATGCATATACATTTTCAAAACTAAGCTGATTGAAATTAGGTTAATTCTTTTGTAAAAATTATCACGTTAAGTGAGCTAAGAACTTGCGAGAAAATCAAAGTCCCCAACCCTATATACACTGGGCCACGAAAAACGTGACCAACACCCGCGTAAGGGGTCGGGCGGGGGGGGGGGGGGGTGCGGCGGGGGGTGGTGGCGATGGGGAGGGGGACATTTAATAGGCGCATTACATTGCAGGAGATTTTACATTAATTGGCTACTATTGTAAATTTTACAGAAAATTGCTGACAAATCAACTGCCAGTAAATTAACGTAAAATTTGCAGTGACCCGAAATTTTACTTTGTGCGATGACAAGAAAAACCCGACTAAAATTAACAATATTCATTCATAGACAACACAAGAACCATGCATGTATGTTAATGTTAATTTCTACAAGGCAGTTTATAAACATCATTCGTTATAGTCATGTGTTGTCGTTGTTCCTGTTTTTAAAAGTGTTTAAATCATCTGTCTTTAACTTGCAGAATTACATGTACACCCATTAGTCGGGGAGCATGTGCAACAAAATAGGCCCCTACGTGGGAATTTTGTGGTGAAAGCAAACTACCACTTTAGATTGGTCGAGGGGACCCTGAGGAACACCAAAACACATGTTGACAATCCTGAAAATTGCTCTGAGTCGCCCTGTGAATGTTACAACAACATTAGCAAATTTGTCATTGTTTTGTACATCATTGTTTTGTACGTCATTGGTTCTAATCGGAACTTTCTTACTGAAAAATCGAGGAGGTTGAGGGATGTAACACGTTTTATCAGCCAGTAATGTGTGTGAATACCTCTCCTTTCAAGGCTAACTGCACCAGCCTTCATAAGAGCCTCTAAGGCAGGGTGCGCCACTCTGCCAGAAATGCCCCCTTAGAACCAGCACTTCTAGGGCCGTTTTGAGACGTGCGATTCAGGAGGTCAGCTCATCTCGCGCATTGCTGAACCAGGTACACCTGGACCAGCGGAACTGTTTTGAAGGCGTTTCCAGAGTGGTTGTCAGTGCCTTGTCCTGTATTAGGGCGGGTTGGCCCGGGTTGGGGCTGGGCTGAGGCTGGACTGGGCCGGTTTTGGGCTGGGGCTGGGCAGGGCTGGGATTGTCTGGTTGGCTTCGGGCTCGGCTGGTCAGGGCTGGACTGGGATGGCTTCGGGCTGGACTGGGATGGCTTTGGGCTGGGCTGGGAGAGCTTTGGGATCGGTTTGGAGGGCTTCAGGCTGTGCTCGGAAGGCTTTGGGCTGGGCTTGTAGTGCTTTGGGCTGGGCTTGGAAGGCTTCGGGCTGGGCTTCAGGGCTTTCGGCTGGGCTGGGAGGGCTTTGGGCTTGGTTTGGAGGGCTTTGGGCTTGGTTTGGAGGGCTTCGGGCTGGGCTTCAGGGCTTCGGGTCGTGCTTGGAAGGCTTCAGTCTAGGCTTGGAGGGCTTCAGGCTGGGCTTCAAGGCTTCAGCAGGGCTGGGAGGGCTTCGGACTGGGCTTGGAAGGCCTCGGGCTCGGCTTGGAAGGCTTCGGGCTAGGCTTGGAGGGCTTCGGGTTCGGCTGGGAAGGCTTCGGGCTGGGCTTCAGGGCTTCGGGCTGGCTGGGAGGGTTATCGGGCTGGAAGGGTTATCGGGCTGGGCTGGGAGGGCTTCAGGCTGGGCTGGAAAGGCTTTGGGCTGGGTTGGGATGGCTTCGGGCTGGGCTTCAGGGCTTCGGGCTGGCTGGGATGGTTATCGGGCTGGGAGGGTTATCGGGCTGGAAGGGTTATCGGGCTGGGCTGGGAGGGCTTCAGGCTGGGTTGGAAAGGCTTTGGGCTGGGCTGAGATGGTTTCGGGCTGGGCTTCAGGGCTTCGGGCTGGCTGGGAGGGTTATCAGGCTTGAAGGGTTATCGGGCTGGGCTGGGAGGGCTTCGGGCTGGGCTGGAAAAGGGTTTGGGCTAGGTTGGGGTGGCTTTGGGCTGGGCTTGAGGGCTTCGAGCTGGGCTTGAGGGCTTCAGGCTGGGCTGGGATGGCTTCGGGCTGGGCTTGGAAGGCTTCGGGCTTGGCTTGGAAGGCTTCGGGCTGGGTTTGGAAGGCTTCGGGCTGGGCTTGGAAGGCTTCGGTCTGGGCTTCAGGGCTTCCGTCTGGGCTGAGAGGGTTATCGGGCTGGGCTGGGAGAGCTTTGGGCTGTGTTGGAAAGGCTTCGGGCTGGGCTGGAATGGCTTCGGGCTTGGATTTTGTGCTTCGAGCTGGGCTGAGAGAGCTTCAGGCTGACCTGGGATGGAGGGCTTTGGGCCAGGCCGGAATAGAGTACTTCCGGCCGGGCCAGGATGGCTTTGGGCAGGGTCGGGATGGCTTTGGGCAGGGTTTGCCACGGGCTTGGCTTGGAATGGCTTCAGGGTGGGCTGGGCTGGCCATGTTTGTTGGATTTTTATCCTGATTATACCTGCGTGGGATGAGCTGACCTCCTGAATCGCGCGTCTCAAAAACAGAAGTGCATGTTGTAATTAAGAGAGGCAATTCTGGCAGGGTGGCACACCCTGCCTTAGCGGCTTGTATGGTGGCTATATGCAGCCAGCGCCATACCACAGGAAGGCATGATGTTATGTACATTACTGACCAGTAAACGAAGCTACATCTGACATCAGCAGTTACATGTAGATAAGTTATTATCATACCATGCCACGTAATAATGACCGCCATTTTGAGTTTTTGTTTGTTATTGTTTGTCACAGGTTGCATTGACATTTCATGGATACCAGTGAATTCCCCCTTACAGAAATATTGGAAAGCTTGCGGCAAGCTTGCCGGCAAGCTTGCGGCATTAGCTTGCCGGCAAGCTTGCAGAGAGCTTGCAGTGAGCTTGCAGAGAGCTTGCAGGGTTTCAATTATGCAAATTAGTTTAGCTTGCCGCAAGCTTGCCTCAAGCTTCCTGACACATTTATAAGCAAGCTTGCCGGCAAGCTTGCCGGCAAGCTAATTTGCATAATTGAAACCCTGCAAGCTCTCTGCAAGCTCACTGCAAGCTCTCTGCAAGCTCTCTGCAAACTTAAGATTGCCACAAGCTTGCCGCAAGCTTGTCACATGCTCGCCAGAAAGCTTGCTGCAAGCTTGCCCCAAGCTTGATTTTTGAAACTGCAGGGACAACTTAGAAAAATTCAAAGCTTTTGTGTTTTTGTCATCAAACTTGCACTTTTACATACTTACAATAGTCTATACAAGATAAAACTTTAGTGGCTGGATCGATATGGAATTAAACCTACTGTCATACATACATACATGTATTAACCAGAGCTTTCAATTTAGCTATTGCTTGTGCCTAATGCTATAACGAAGTCCGCAAGTTCGGGTTCGGTTCGGTTCAGCTAAAGTTTGGTAATTCTGTCCCGATACACCATTTTCACAATGCAAAATGTATGCCACGCCGCTAGAGGGCATTATCAATCAAACCATTCCGATTAATCGACAGTTTATCAGCATATCGTGCAGTATGCATACTGCGTGGTAACTCTATGGCTTTGGCACGTTGCGGCGATGCATGCAGCCAATACATATTTGATCGGCACCGATCGAGCGACGTCCGTGTAGATATCGATTGTGAAGTCATGTCGGTACGGAGTCATGCATGTCGGTACAGTTGGCGCCAGCGCCAGGCTCAAAATGTCGGATCTGATTTAGCACAAAAATTGCTTTGTACAGTGCATACATGTATGGCGTTCGATAGTTAAACACGAAGCGCTTTTGCAAGCATAAGAAGTCATTTCGAATTCGAGTGGGTTTTTGACAGTTTGGAAGCCATGATAGCTGCCTTTTACATTTACAGCTAAAATACGTAAGATGTGAAACACTCCTGAACAGCCGAACTGAGTGAAATGTTCGGTTCGGTCCGGTTGGTTCGGAAGTGCCAAGTTCCGTAAAATCCCGTTCGGTTCGTATGTTCGGTTACAGCATTACTTGTGCCACTCGGTACATGTATCATGCAAGCCCCAATATTCTTCATGTGCTAGCCATTGAGCAGCTGAAAGGAATGCATTACTAAAAATAAAACTCATGTCCTATTTAATTAATTTAGGCATAAATCAAATAGGTGTTATGAGAAGATCAGTACACAAAACCAAGGACTGACTAATAATAGTAATATCCTGATATCACAGTAGGGCCTATCTAATTTTTCCTGCTAAATTTAAGCTAAACTACATATGTAACTGCTTACTTTTTATGTCAAATT